>WOVY01011766.1:225000-661864 GCA_013436015.1 Rhipicephalus annulatus | reverse complement strand
AGAAGAAGAAGAAGAAGAAGAAAGAAGAAGAAGACGAAGAAGCAGAAGAAAAGAAGAAGAAGCCTAGAAGAAGAAGAAGAAGAAGAAGAAGAAGAAGAAAGAAGAAGAAAGAAGAAGAGAAGAAGGATTGGACTACTAATCAAAGCGGTGTTCCAGCAAGTATTCCTGGCCAATACCCCAAGTGGATACATGCCATAGGTTTGAAGGAAAAACAAACAAACAGATATCCATGCGCTTTAAATCTATTAAACTAAACGCTGGCTGGTGTTAAGAGCTACTGCTAGTCTAACTCACCTGAGAGAAAAAAAAAGATGGTGGCTTTTGCCTTCCAGTCGTTTTTGACAGGTGCATAAGGAACTGAGTGAAGCTGTTTATGTCCAGCGGTACATCTAACACTACCGCAAGTATAAACAGGGGGATTTACATTTTGCTCCATACCTTCATTAACAGCACAACTAAAGCAATATCTGCGGAAAATGACACATACATTTTTTTTCATCTTTATAATAGTCAAGCCAGATATCTAGCTAAATATCCAGCTGCAATGCAAGAAGAATCACACTTTTGCCCATCAGGGTAAGCTCACCCGAATTCGCGGACTCGCATAGCATATAAATTTTGTGTTCAAGAAGTACAGTAGCGCTGACTGTTTCTGCCACTTTCGGCATAATACAATGTTTCCAAAGACCTCAGAAGCAACCGATGAGACAACTGCACAGCCCAGGCGTCCAAGAACGATGATAAGGCCCGCCCTACAAGCTTGTCTTGTTCTTGTTTTGTTTTTTGTTTTTGTTTTTCTTTGGTTTGTTAGCCACGAGGAGCACAAGTAATCTCTGCTAGAGTAAGGTGCAAATCCCTTCTCTCATGATATTTTCTTTTCCGCTTCGTGCAGCATGTACGTTTCTTTATTAAAGAACTATCATTCTCCCTAGATTCCTGTCTCTATTCTTCTCGTTCCAGACGATTCACACATTTTAATTTTGTTTCTTTCCCTACGTTTCTCTCCTTCCCCATTCTCTCGGACAGCCGGCGGCTGTAATAATTTACCATCTCCTGAAATAGCACCCGTCACAGCATAAAGCTAATCTAAATTCTCCGGGATGTTTTCTTGCTCTTGCGTGGAAACCTAATTTCCTGGACATTTTTCCCTCGCTAATTAGATAATGATACAACAAAATACACACCGTAGCCTATAGAACAAGGTTTCACTCTGAGTCGTGGTCATACCGAATTCCTCTGTGAAATGCCGCTGTCTACTCCGTTTCTTTTTCCCGTTCGTCTCTTTTATTTTATAGTTATTTCATCACTTGAATCTTGCTCTTTTTCGCGCATCCCAACTTTAATTCTCAGGCGTGCTTCATTTTCTCTCGCCCAGCCTAATAATATGCATAGTTATTTTTGTTCATTTTTAACACGCATTCTTTCTTGTTCCGTCTTTCCCAAGCAATGTTTGTAATTTGCACACACTTCTTTCTTCTCGTTCGTTTTTTTTTCCTACGGATCGATGCTGAACATATTATTTCTTCCTGCATTAAGAAACGGTCGCCTTAGTTCCGTTTCCTTTGTTCCCCGCTCTTCACTCACGCCTCTGTCTCACCCCGTTTTGCCCTCTCGTTTTCAACGAACCGTTTTCTTTTCATTTCTTTTCCCTACAAGCGTGAACAAAGCTTCTTTCTTTCTTTTTTTTCTTTGTTTTCTTTAGTTTATCATTCGTTTGCTTTCTTTTTGTCTTCTTCTCCCTCATTCCCACTTCTCGCGTGTGAGCGCGGCTGTCGGTCTTGCATTGCTCGCCTCCTTATAATTAGGGAGGCGTCAGGTCTGCTTCGAAAGATTAGTGTGAGGGGAACGGGAGAACCGTTGCTTCTTCCTGCGGAACTGCTTGAACACACCAGCAGTCGTTGGTCGCCGCAGTTCGACGACGATGTGCGGAAAGGAGGAAGCGAGAGAAAGGGGGAGGAGAGAGACACGAGACGGACAGACAGCCGGGGAAATTAGCATGTGTCGATGGCAAGAAGAGAATTAGCGCGAGAACCGCTGCTTCCGTCGGAGCGAGGTATGCCACCTCATCTTCCGAAATCTGTACGCGTGAGGCGACCACGTCAGCGTGTGCTAACCGATGCTTGCGTAATACGCTGCGAGATTTCGCGCGATCTTCCCGAGATGCAGAATGTACTGTTTTGTATTCGGTGCTTACCGCGCGTATAATTATGCAGTGCGAAGCCACTATCACGCCTTCATATTTCTTCGCATTCGCTGTCACAGCTTTGTCAAAATCGTTGCCCAACTTCAATATAAATGGGTGCTGCTATAAGAACTGTTCCGCCTCTGCGTCTACCCATTGTGTTTATTGAGTTTTGCCAGCATTATATAATTCGCAATCGACAATTTCTGGCTATATTTAACGTCAAACTTCTTCTGTGACCACGGTACAGGTCTAACTGTATAAAATTGGGCATTCAACTAATAAGCAACATTCGCACGTGCCCCGTCGTACTTCTCTGCAATAAGGGAAGTCGTATTGCACGTCGCCTTGTATACATGTTTGTTACCGCCACTGCCATGGAATTAGCACGAAGTGTGACCAAATCTCGTTTCTGTTCAAATAGCTCTTTCGTGAAAATTTTCTTCCATCACGAAGCGAATTGCAAGCGCCGCATTGTCACATCCAATTCTTATCAAACAGACAACAATGCCAAATGCGACTCTTGAACTCTTGTATATGCGAGAAAGACACAAGGCCGTTATTGTGTCGCTAAGCAGTCGAAATCACCCATTTTCTAAATGAACGCCAGTGTTTGAAACCACCCCTTCCTCTCAAGTGAATATTTTCTAACTGCTGCAATATTGTTGACACATAAATGAATATTTCCATGTCATTCAGGAAGTTCCCAAGCCCAGTTGTATTTTAACCGCGGAGCTGCTTATACCAACCGCAAAAAAAAAGAGAAAAAAGGAAAAAGGCGGAGCCCTCAATAACCCGCGAATGCCTTAAAACAGTGAAACATGGCGATTCTGCAGAATACTATAGATGCTCCAAGGCAGTCTTGCGCGGAACGGCGTTCTGAAGAACGACGTTCCAGGCACTAGTTACTCTTGGGAGGAACGGAGGAACGCCACCATTCCGTTTAGGATCCGCAGAATTGTAACCGTAACTCGTTGCAGTTGCGAAGAAACGGCAGAAGTGACGATGTTCCTTCTGCCATGGCATTGAACAGGAGCACGCAGCGAGCACGTTGCGTAGAACATTGCCTATGGGCGACCCCGTGAGGTGTAATTTGAAACCACCGCTCACTTGTCACGTGACCATGATGCATCCTGGTTTTCAAGGCGCAGGGAAACGTCACAACAAGACCGACCACGATCGAAAGGAACAGCTGTTTTTTTTTTAAGACGATAGTCTTTCTTGGGGACCTTCGACGGAAAAATTTTGGTCTGTCTATCTGTCTGTCTGTACATTTGTTAGTTTGTCCGCCCTAACGATACCTCAAATGGAACCGAATGGCCAAACCCATCCGCAGCGCCCACCAATATTGCTCAGGGTATAGCATTTATAGAGTTGCGATTGCCAATTAAGAAAACAAATATTGCGCATATCTGAGGCGCCATAACAACACGTCTATGTTTTGTATGTCTGCCTCTATAGGACACACACAAAACACTCTAAGGACTGTAGCGTTTAACGCGCTGCGTTGACAGTGCAACGCAATGCTCAAGAAGATGTTTCCAACGCTTTGATACGACGGCACGGTGATGGCACCTGCCCGTCGCTTTCCGTGCCACACCTTATCACCTGCATGACTGGCGTGCATGTTTCTCCGCGGTCGCGCATGCCTTCGTTTTCGAAGATAACTGCTAGATGGCGCTCGTGTTTAACATTCCTAGATGCGCTTGTTCGCCTTCGTTACACGCTCGAGGCACTCTAACGCAGCGCCTTCAGAATACCATTCCCCGATTTTCTTTCGCAGAACATCAAATAAACGTTTTGTTCACTCTCTCCAGACGCAAGAATATCGTCTTTCGATGACATTTACAGTGTAACATTTAGATTCAGGCCTTTTTTTTTACAGCAGAGCTGTTACGTTCAATGTTTGCTGTGCATCGTAGAAAGTTATCATCGTCATCAAGTGGCACGTGCTCTGCTCGTTTTCCTCTTCTGCTTTGCTCCCAGAACACGTGCGTTGATTCGCACATCGTGGGATGCAATACTCCGCTGAGCAGGAGAATGGTATAGAGAGAAAGAAGCAGAAAGAAAGAGAATGAGCGAGAAATTAATGGCTATACGAATTCTATCTGCCTTTTGCCAAGAAATGCTTCGCTAAGAAATGCTTCGCCAAGAAAAGTTCGCCAAGAAATGCTTCGCATTGAAAAGCCGGAAACACGAAAAAAAGAATGTGCGAGAATGGCTACGAAGGCAGAGAGATAAAAAAGACAAAAATATAGCTATTAAAAGGAAGTAAAAAAGAAAAGGATAGAAATACGGTGAAAGAACAATACAAAAATATGTTCACGGGCTGCAAACAAGGGACAGTACTAAGTTGTGAAAGAGTATTACTGGATATTAGTTTTTACTCATACAGCTAATGATGTTGACTCAGCACTCATTGAACGCCTAAGCGTTGTTCCTTTCTATGTGGTTTCCTGTGCAAGAAGTTCATATTGGTGAATGTGCGGAGAATTCTATTTCAATACTTGAGGCACAGTATCCTGACTGCGCTTTTGGAGACCGACGTAGGAAGTGTTACATGGGTTGGACTTGTTATATATGAGTACGAAAGTTGCAGTTAGACATATCTGTAGCATGGCCGGTAGTCTCAAGAAAATTCGTCGTGAAGCGTTTTTTTTTTCATGTTCATTTTATCAACCTGCAACCTGCTGTCGGTGATGTTTAGTTCCTATAAATTTTGAAGCTAGGTGTCAGCTTTCAAATGCTTACTTTATTTTGCCTCAGTATTAACCTTCACTATACATTGAATAAAAAGCCAAATGTAACGTTAATGTAACGACACAATCTAGTTTTCGAAACATAATTGTAAGGAGTTCGGTTCGCATTAAGGAAACTTCTATCGCGAACTCGTCCCAAGCTTGGTAGGGAACGAGGAAGGAGCTTTTGTTGCTGTTCTGTAGAAACGTGTAAAGTACTGATTTTACGTTGCTTCTAGGCCTTAGATAGGTTATGAAGGTTGTTTCTAGGTTGTTTTTTTTTCTAGATCATTGTGAGGCATTAGCTAGGTGATATTAGTTTCACTTCGGGGTCTTGTCGCCACCACCGTTGCCTTTCCCCCTCCATATATAGTATTCTCTCGCTGTACATACTCGGGGTCTTCGGCTCACCAACTTCGCTTCACGGCCATTCATTGCACTCTTTCCTCCAACATCTTTAGTGGGCCAGTGGTGAGAAGGCGGATTGGTCCAGTTTCTGTGGTGCATACCGTTTTATGATGATTATTATAGGTCCTTTTTTTTTTGTACTGGGTGAAAAAGCAACGGTTAGCTATACAGTTTCTCTGTTAGAACATTGGTGTGCCCAGAAAATCGCAGGTGGTTATGCGCAACAGGCATTCGGCAAGCCCCACTCCAGAGGACAGTGAGTGCGAGCGTTTCATGAAAACTATGGTCGGCGAAATGACGCACGTGATACACTTAAAAGATAGAGAGAAAAGGCAATTGAAAGAAGGAAAAAAAATAAATAGAGAGAGCGAGTAAAAAACCAAAAAGAGAAGAGAGAGTGAAAGTGGTACAAAGCATGGAGTAGAATAAAAAATAAAGGAAACAAAGATAAGAAATACAAAAGGCGGTAAGTGAGAAAGCAAACGAGAGGCAAAAAGAAAGAGAGAACAGAGATTATGTAATGGGAATAAAGACATAAAACAATAGGCAGACAGAGAAAGACATAGAATGAGAGATAAAGAGACAAAACACAACATACCCGTAAATTATATAAAAAAACAGACAGCAAAAACGAAATAAACACCAATAGGAAATTGAGAACAAGAAATAAAATAGAGAAAAATGCAGGGATCGAGAGAGATGGAAAGAAAGACAGAGAATGACGTAGTCTGAGAGAGACACAAAAAAAGAGACGGGAACACCACAACAATACAGGGAGAGCAAGAAATATATTAGGAGCATCAAAAAAAAAGAGCGAAAGAAGCAGAAAAAAATAAAGAGGAATATATAGAGCGAAAAAATAAAGCAATTGAAAGCGACAGGTACAAAATAGAGATAAGATTTACACAGATAAAGAGAAAGAGAGGGAAAACACAAAAAAGTAAAAAGTATAAGAAGACCAGCGAGCTCCACGCTTCCTGTGGGCTTGGCACCTCTACTGCGAAGCTGCCATAATTTTTTTATGAAATGTGACTAAGGAAATAATGATATTTAGGTGTGGATTCGACTACTAAACATTCTATTAGTTAATAATTTGCACCAGGAAGTGGTCAACAACCGTAGAATATTACACAAATTTACACATGAATGACCATTCACATTACTCATCCTCGTACTACAATATCGCTGTCTACTCCAGAACAGTGATCACGAGTTATACTTGTCCCCAGAAAGAATCGTCCCCGCTTTTGAGAAGAGGTAATTAAGGTTATCACACAACAATCAAACACTTGTCGGTACGAAAATAGGAGAGCAACCTGGAAACGTGGGATACGTGTGAGATATATATCTCTTGATAATCACCAATTCGAAATATAACTGCTTATCTTACTTAGAATTTTTTATATTCCTCATTACCCTGAAACGATCAACTAGTGCGCGCGCAGCAATATTTAGAAAAGTTTTCGTTGGTGATCCCAGCTGTGGCGGCTGCATTTCCTGTGGAGGCGGATATGTTGTAGTCTGTGTGATCAGATTTGGGTGCACGTTAAAGAACCACAAGTGGTCGAAATTTCCGGAGCCCTCCACTACGGCGTGTCTCATATTCATATGGTGGTTTTGGGACGTTAAACCCCACATATCAATCAATCGATCGTTGGTGATGTGCCCAAAATGTTCGCGATTGATAGTGTCTATCAGCCCAACTTATATAGGTGTTTTTTTTTTTCTTTTTTACAGGAAACATCACAATGTCTTTGCACGCCGCACATCTCCCCGCTAACTTCCACAACCCTTTTCTCCGCGAATCGCACGTGACTAGAATTTCCTTGCGCGTTTCCTCGTCTGTCATCTTCCCTCGCTGATCCCACCCTGCCTTTGTCTCTTGGCGACTTCCCGCATGCGGTGTAATACATCCCTTCATGATGTCTAAAAAGCGAAAGGCGTTTCTCTCGGCTACAAAGTATTGGTCTGTTCGTGTAGCGTGTACGGGAGCGGCCCATGCATGGGCAGATAGAAGACGGAAAAGACGCGGGCTTTGATTTTCCGCTCCTTCTGTATACCACGGGTCGGCTGAAATACACTCTTCGATCGATTACAATTACTCGCCGGGAAAAAACTCGTTTCAGGGCGAGCCGTAGAAATCACCGGAGCGCGATTCACACAAGAGCAAGAGAAGCCCGCGGAGTGAGGCAGCTTGCCTCAATACATCCATAACCAGGCACTGTGGCGGCGTGTACGGCGCGAAAGGGAATCACTCCGCGCCCCAGCTGCATCAACAGCGGCCCCGCCAATGCCCGGCCTAAAATCGGCTCCTCGGGAATGAGATGGATGCCCTGCCTTGAATGCGAATTTGTCCCGGAATAAACGCTGAAAGAGAAAATGGTGTTACTATGTGTTCTATTCATTTCCCCCAGCGATAATAATTACTAGCGCCGTGCCGATTCTCGTGGTCCTCTTCAGCCTTTAGACGAAAACAAACTCAGACTTAGAGTTTGTTCATACTTTGAGGTGAAGGAAAATTCAATGCGCGCTTAACCATACTCATAACAGAGCAAGATGTCGTCTCTGCGTTTGTGTTCGTGGATTTGTAGCAAGGTGTAGAAGCGGGCTAGTTGGTACGGTTCCCTTTTAGATCAAATAAGAGCCAACAAGAAAGAAGAAATTAGACGGACAACTTGATATGTCCGTCTAGCTTCATCTTTGTTGTTTCCGCTTCCTAAATCCAAAATAAAAGTGCCTATACTTTAGTTCATCGGTGAACCACGCAGTACTCCGGACAATCAACAGTGTTCACGAAGATTTTGTTTAGGGAGCGAATTCATTCGCTAAACTTAACTCTCTCCAAGATTTATGGCGTTTCCCAAGAGAGTGATATTACTTCAACTGGGTGCAAGCGGAGTGAAGAAACACCAGATGCGTGTAACGAAGTTAAAAAATGAAAGCGAATGCTGACCGTGAATTATCTGTTGCTAGCACCCATTAGTGGTGTATCGGTACCGCATATCCAACAAAGGAAGTCTTGATGCCACCTTAACAGCGATGCAATTCAGCAAAGCTCTCCTAGTGAGTTGATCCAGAAAACTATCATCATTAACAGGTGTACGCCACGCAAATTGGGTAAGTCCCACTACTCATCCCTGGTTCCATTAAAATCAAGGAGGCAACAATTGGCCTCACAACAAGTGGCTGCGAAGCGATGGCGGTGACCCGAAGGCCCGAGTACATACAACAAGAGAATACTATAGGAATAGAAAAAGCAACTTCGGGAGGAACCCGAAGTGATGGATGAGCTATGCCAATGATGAGTCACCCGAAGATCTACGAGACGTTTCAGTGCGAGTTTCCGTCTCTGAAATTCGTACAACCATGTCGTGTATGTGACTGTCTCTGGTTTAACTCGAAACCTCTCTGTGCTGAGAATCAACATAAAAGCAATTTAGCGCCGGCCAGTGAAAGCCTAGCAATGACCTAGAAGCCACTAGAAGCAACTTAAAGGCCTCATCACCTATAAAACAACGTCGAAGCAAGCAGATCAGCCTTCAGAATTTTCCGGTTACGCCGTTTCAAGCCTCGCGCCGCTCAGTGCAACCTCGTTCGATTTTACTTTTTGTTTTTAAGAGAAAACTTCTACCGGTCCTGATGCGGACGTATTATCAAAGGCGGCCAATCAATGGCAAAGACCATTTACGAAAGAGAGGACTGTTGGGTTTGTCCGACCAATCCTTTATTTTTGTCCATGCTTTCACGCTCGTCTTGATACTTTAAAAAAGATTCCTTTATGTTGTGAGGCAATGTAAAGGAATCTAGCGGATGTCAAGATAGCATGTTAACATAGGAATGAAACTATGAGCATTGGACTGGCACTGAACCTTCCAACACTTGATGGTGAAATGCCTGTGCTTACCATAACAATTACTTTTTTTGAAGGGGGGGGGGGGGAGTTACGCGCATGCAGGAAAAAAAAAAGGCCACCCTTGGGAAGCCAACCCGTTTTGAAGCCAGCCATGTCGGCCTTACACGTGGCCTTTTGCGGTGAGATCACGCAAGCAACGAGACTTGCCGAGAGTTCAGGGTGTGGCTACCGATAGCTTTTAACCGAAATGCGCTTGTTCGGTGCCCACTGGCCAGCTCACACAGTAGGCTCGAAAACGAAACGCCACTGAGAGTACTAGAACATACCGCACGTTCTGACATTTTACGACCACGTGTTGGGCCGACACGATGGGCCTCTCACGTGTGACATAATACTCCCCTCTTTCTTTTTTTTTCATCCGTGGTTACGTGTCAAAACGCTGATCAGAACCATGATGTGAATATAGGCACGACATAGTGAATGTCTCTTGATTATTTCAGCCACTTGGAGTTCATTTCACTAGCACTGACATGGCATAGTTGGCAAGCCTCTAATAGTTCACCTCCATCGAAGTGCGACCACCACGACCAGGATCGAAACCACGTCTGTTGGGTCAGAATCCGGGCTCCGTATTCAGTGCGCCATGGTGGTTGTTCCTGGGGTAACCGCTATTCATACTAATGAACTTCCTGAAGCTAACCATGGAAGCCTTTTATCAGATATAATGTTTCTAATTGGAGCTTAAACTCGGCCATAAGCGATGAAATACATTCTGTGATACCAAAAATGGAGTACAGTTACTTCACGCTTACAGGCCGTAGTGGTTTGACGTCGTTTTGATACCACTCAGCACACATTGCATAGACTCACATGAGCTCACGGTGCGTAAGCCTTTGAGGCTACATCACCGTCATAATATAATAAAGCCCCGTGCGATGTTGCGCTTGCGTCCGAATAAACGTTGCGATGTGCAACAGTGAAATTAAGTAGATGACCCCTGTTCACGGTTCTCATTTACACATTCATCATAAGCGAAAAGCAGTAAAATAATCCACTCACAAGCATCGCAATCGCATGCTTCTTTTAACCACACAAAACACAAAAGGGAATCCACGAAAGAGTTTTGATTTTTCAAGCACCGACTCCTTCAGCGGTTATTGAAACTTGCATCGCTAGCATGCTTCAACCGTGGGTGGAAGTCCTCACAGGCTTCTTGACCATAGCCATCGCCGACCACAATTTTACAGCCGGTATTTTTTTAGGACTGTCTGACGATACCAGCGATGAGGAACGAGCCTTATATGGAGTCGGCGAGAGTTCTCTCACTGTGGCAGAAAAGATTTGGGGGAGGGGGCAGGGGGGGGGGGGGGGGGTTAGCCAGAGAGAAATCATCAAGGCGAGCGTCGGGGCTACCGTACCGAGGAAAGCCGGTCATTGCGAAGACGCAGTCCCCGAGCGACAGTCGAAAGCGTTCAAGCCAGTAGTGGAACAGACAGGGCTCGTTTGTATCAATAGCGTGTTCGTTTCGTCCGCCGCCAGGGCTGCTTCTGCGCGGCGTCGTAAGAGCCTGACCGTGCGCAGAAGCGGTCGCAGCCGCGTCCACACGCCCGGGACGACATTTGTCTTGATAACCGCGGACTCGAGGCGATGATCAGTCGCAGTAGCCATGCTCGCTTTCGCGGGGCCTCCTCCTTTATTTGTTTTTCTTTATTTTTTTCAATGAAACGACAGCGCACTCACCAAGCCGACGATGGGATGCTTTCTGGAAAGAAGACGCCCCGCACTTTCCCCCTTCCACTTTACCGCAGGATTCATACAGGGGATCAACTGTAGATGCGTCTATATATTGGTCCACTGCACTCGAAGCTGGTGTCCGCTCTTGGTTCTCTATATGCGTCTCTATAAGTTCGCGGCTCCAGGAGCGTGCGAGGTTGTAAGGGACGTTCAAACGACACGACCGATTTCCGTGTTGCACAGTTCCGGCCCGAGTAGATGAAGGGTCGAACGCTATGCCGATGGTTATGATTTAGCCTTAGTCTGTTGAATAGAAAACCAATCACGCGAAAGGCTTGATTGACAAGCATCGACTTGAATACACGAGTGATGTACGGTGAAAGATGCATTGAAACTGTACTGTAGCTTCCGCCTTGTAGTGCGGGTCATTGCCCCACAGAGCACTGCTGCCGAAATAGGCGCGTGTTCACGACAAGAGCAAAAGGAAATGGGATATGCGTGCTCATTATGTGTGCAGACATCCCGATGGAACGGTGCATTGAGGTTTTGAAAGGAAAACAGAATCGCTAACGTAAAGCCCCCTGTATGCGTAAGCCAGGATTGAGCCTTTGTTTTATTTTTTTCTGAAGAGTTAGAAACGAACGATGGAGTATGTTTGTTTCAGTTCATACAGACTACACAGTGCTTCCTATTTTTGTATCATCAGTACTCAATATACTATTAATAATAGTATTTTTATTTGAAGTACGTAGTTTACAAAAGAAAATTTGTCTTTGGTGCTAGCATTGTTCTATTGCGTGCATGCGATGAACAGGTGCACGAGTGAGAAACTTACCTCGTGAGTTAGGCAAAGCAAGTCACCTCAAAGGCAACTTGAGAGGATAAGCATTATCACTGTAAAATATTGCACTTCCAAGTTATTCACTGGCTTCGCCTCCACGCATCGACATTCGTTCAACTAGAGACCCAATCCTAATTATAAACCAGCACTTAATGAGCTCGGGAAACCACAAGCTGCACCAACGTTTCAGCGTGAGAACTACTCTATAAGTTCTCCGTGTCAAAACATGCAGTGCCTTGTTTGTCTTGCACAATAAGCATAGCGGCGGTTGACATGAGCCCTCTTCCCCGCAACGCACTTCAGCACATCACAGCCTACAACCGAAGTTGCTCATTCTATTCGTCCTAGACACGTGTATGTTATCGGTAGTATAGTATTTGAACCACGCTCTCGCCCGAAAGACGCCGCGCGCCCTATGCCAGCCCTGTGCCACGTTGAAATGGATCAGGAAAATTGGTGCGCCGTGTTACGTAGCGCGCCTCCGACGACGTTACGAAGGGTGCCACGAAATCTCACCACTGCAACCACTGTTACGAAGGACGGCGACGCCAACACGGTCCTGAAGGCGCCACTGCTTCGAACTCCACCGGAAAGGTCACCAGCCGTTTGGTAGCGTAGGTTTCTCAGCTGCGAAACTTGCTGCTCTACGTAGCGCAATTCAAGTCATTAAACATCAAGAAGCCAAGAAATGGAGCGTGTTCACGGACTCTAAGGCAGCACTACAGTGTTTGATATTCGCCTTACGCCGGGGACCTCATGAACAACTAGTGCTGGAAATTAGAGAGCTGCTTCACCACCTCTTCGACGAAGGACACAGAATCATGTTTCAGTGGCTTCTTAATCACTGCCGCATATTGGGCAACGAACATGCCAATGCAGCTGCCCGATCAGCACACGAAGATGGTGAAGAAAAATCTATACCATTTTCAAGGACTGATGCTACAATGACCATCCGAAAAATCGCTAATGCAGAATTAAAATCCCTGTGGAACACCGAGTGCTTACGGCACACGCGACTGCGTAGACTGGACACGTCTCGTCGACTCCGGCCTCCGTCTGGACTCTCCCGACTCGAGACAACGGTGCTTTGCCGACTATGGCTTGGTGTCGCCTTCACCAAAGCTTTCGCCTTCCGAATCGGCATGGAAGACAGTGCTGCTTGCGGTCATTGCGGCAGCGATGAAACTATAGAGCACGTTCTCTGTCACTGCCCTCGTTACAGCGTGCAAAGACGGCAACTAGTTGCTGTGTTAGCTCGCTTTGACGACATACCTTTGTCTGAACAATCAGTGCTGGAAAGACGACGTGATTTGTGTGCTCACAGAAAATCAGTGAAGGCCTTACTGAACTTTTTGCGTGGCAGCGGCCTATTGTAGAGACTGTAGCACCCCAGCTCCCCCCCCTCCTTTCTTTTTTTTCTCGCGCGCGTCTATTTCCCTCTTCGCTTTCTTTCTAATCTTTCTTCCCCATTCCCCCTTCCCCTAGTGCAGGGTAGCAAACCGGATGCTTCATTTTCTGGTTAACCTCCCTGCCTTTCCCTCATTTTATTCTCTCTCTCTCAGCTCGCGACTGCTTCTGCGCAGAGCTGATAGACGAGCGGACGAGACGATGGTGAGTTAAACAAGGTTTATGTACAGCATATATACAGAGGCGTTACAAATTCGGCACTGGGGCCGACAGCTTCGAGACCCGAAGAGCCGAGCTCTCCTCTCTAACACATAGGTCTACTCTCGCGACGCACCGCAGGGCTTTTTTTATATGCACCGGGTGGATTCTTTGAGTAACCAAATAACCAACCAGAAGTGCCGCTGGTCGTGAGGTCAGAATCCTCCAATGGGGTCGCCGCTGGGCCGCGTCGATCTCATCGAATCTGGAGCCGCTGCGCTGCACGTGGCTGCACCCAAGGAGGAGTGACGTCGCCACGCATTGCGTCAGATTCACCAGACCGGAAGGCGCCGATTGCTTCGACGGGCTCGCTGGCTGAGGTGACTCACTGTGCGTGCGCGGCAGAAAGGCACCACCGCGTGATGACGCCGTTGAGTGGTTTGCGTCAGGCGGGCTCTCGTGCTGGCCTTGACACAGATTGCCTTTATCCGAGGCATGGACTTTCGATGTGGACTCGCAGGCATAACAGCCGGTATGGTGAAGATGCCCCAGCACCCTGCACAATCCCTGTAATAGTCTCAGAGCAAACAACTCTCTTTCGAACACGTTTACTTGTTCACACATTCCGCTCTCCCTACCCAAGACCAGCGAGAGTCGAGCTACCTCAGAGGTCATGTCGTAGAGCGTCTGCCTACAAGGTGGAAGGTACTGGGTAGGAATCGTAGCACTGCCGGGCACTCATCATTTTTTTTTGCTAATTGGAAAGAGGCTCAGCTGCTTATTTCGAGAAGGTAGTCTCTTTGCGATGCCTCCAGCGTTTGCCTACCCCTACTCCACTCTACCATAGCACTGCGCCGTGCTCCCTTATAGACTGCCCAGTGTCTTTCCAAAGCAAGAGCCATCGTCTTTCTCTATCCCCCCCCCCCCCCTATTTCACCTCTACAGGAACCTGAAGATTTGGCGACGGCTTTTTTTGCATTTTCCTTGGTTTCCTTTGGGAAGTGGATAGGAAAACTAGCACATCAAGTATGGTAATTGGCCTAGACAGCTGGACACGATACGCCTACTGTGACCCAAGTGAACAGTGGCTGCGATATAGATTGAGAGTCGTTCGGAAAATCATAGTTCGCGCTCTTTAGTTACTGAACCCTAGTTCTCTGCGTATTCGTTGTTTATTTGTTTATAACGCAATTTGTTCGCTCAGTGCTCATAGTCGTCACCTTGGCGTCCTGACTCTGACAGAGCTAGTGACGGAAATTCGTTGCTAATACGATGGCTTCCGCGTGCTCTCAATGGCAGTTTGTAAGTATAGATGGTTTTTTTAGGTCATCTACCAACGATTTGTGCACGTTCAAGCGTGCAAAAGAACAACTTATGGCATGGCCGCTGTCGTGCTTGGTGGTAAACACTGACCACCTCTTCATTACCGGATATCAGGCGAATCGAAAGAGCCTGACTAGCGCGTGCACGTCGAAGAACTTGGGGGTCTCATACAAAAGCAACGACAACGACACGTCACGGCCGGCTTGTTTTCGATCGCGCCGGGAGCCAGTCACGTATGGAATGCGTCGGCCGGCTTCGTCGTCCGCCACGAAGCAGCAGCGTAAGGCGCCGGGGAGCGTCCACATGCCACGGTCATCGGCTGGAAAGATCGATGCAAGAAGGCGACCCCGGGTCGGCAGCGATGGCACATCAGGTCCTATGGCCATTCCTGATTACCGGAAACGACGCGCGACCCCTGGGGGTCCTCCTGGAATGCTGTCAAGATCTGCACGTTCCTGGCGCACCAGTTTCGACAGCCACTGCATTTCCGGTTGATTTCCCTCCGTCCACTTGCGTATGAGGCAGAACAGGAGATAAAAATTAAGTCGGAATGAGGCGAGCAGACGTAACATTCGTATACCATACAGTAGAAGCAAAGCTGGGGATGGTTTCTTTCCAAGTGATTGCTATCCAATGGCTCGTAGCACGAATCTCTCGCTCTCTTTCTCCCTTATGATTTTTTTTTTCACACGAAGTGATGCAAAGCGAGTTTGCTTTCGAGACGGTCACGTAATGCTCCGGCGAATGCATTTGTCACGCGATACTGTTCTAACACGGCATGGACGAAAAAGAGAACTGAGGCACTAGCAGAGGCAAGACTCCGCGTAAGTTTTGAAAATTCTGGGAGGAGCGAGAAACATAAAGAGCGCGAAAAACTTGCCTATACAACGTGGCAAGACAGGGGTGCAGTGATTATTATTATTGTTTCAGGAGAGATTAGTACACCCGTATACACATGCAGTAATATGCGTATATGAAGCATAATAGCAGTTTAACTTATAAATTAAGGTGTGATAACTCACAGAATAATGTGCCGCTGATTATAAAGCACACTAGGGCTAGTTCTTACATTTCTATGAAAAGGAAACACGTTTTTATTTTTTGCTTTCTTTTCGCATGAACTATACGAAACGCACAAGCAAAAGCAATGGGCTTTAGGTTTTGTGTTTATTTTTTCTTCTGTGAGCTGTACTTTTTACGTAGACCCTTTTTATAATTTCTCTCTTTTTCTATGTGAAACGCCTTAACTTTAGTGTAGTGCCACTGCTGCATATGCGTCAGCCCATTCACTGACTTTTTTTTTGCCTCTTTATGTTGTCTTTGCTCTATATTTCTTTTTTATGCTCCACTTTCCCCAGCGTAGGGTATTTAAACGGCCATGTGCCTGGTTAACCTCTCTGCCTTCTCTCTTGTTGTTCTTCTCCTTCCTCTTTCATTGACTATTTTTTGTTTTTTCTGTAAGGTGAATGACAGAAAAGCTTGTCCGTATTCGACTGTTTTAAGCGAGAAGAGTGTTAACACTCGTATTGCATTGTCGTAGATCAGCCATCACTGAAATAGGAAAGACCTGTTCACCCTCATGCTGAAAGGTGACGTGTTTTCATGAATGAAATGAATCCAACGCTCAAAAGAGGATACTTTCGTTCGCTGTACTCGGGGTCAGTGCATGTAAGACTGGTAGAAGAACAGAACAAAAATCAATGAGTATTTGAACGAGTGCTTTGTAGAAAGCGCTAATGAATAAAATAAACTTCATCATCTCATATAATCCGTCTGCGCGTTGTCTGTGTCGTTCTTTTAACCAAGCAAATGAGTGCGTTCATTGGCAAAAGAGTTTCAGTACAAATGGCAGGAAACACGCAGTCGTCGAGAAACTGTCAGGTCTGCGCCGCAAAGGGTTCTGCACTAGCCAGAAGAGCAGGTCTTGGCAAACAAGCACCACTATTCTGCAGCGGAAGCTCCCGGGAACCAACCGCCAGGTTCGGACAAAGGTAAACACAGTGTTGGTATCGCAGCTGGGTCCGCGGAAGTAGAGGGGAAGAAATCACGGGCCCGACAAGCATACGTCACGGCTAGCGCGAGAGTTAGCCAAGAAGAACCTACGAAGCTAACAAGACGTCCTGCCTTCTTCTGTCCTGTATATATGAGCCTGCCTGCCTACGGGCTGCTACTGTTTTTGCTCTCCTGTTAGCTCTGCCTTCCTCGAAGCAGTGCTGTCTTCATCAACTGCTTGGTATGCAGCGCAGGTCTGAAGTCTGTACCACACAACGCTTTTTTTCTCTCTCTTTCTCTCCCTACAGTCTTTGTGTGTTTGCACGAAATTATATTTCCGTTTTGCCTACGGATACGTAAGGCGCTGTTTCACAAAGTGGTTCACCTCATTGTAAAATGTGGCTCGTTTAGCTGAGATATGAGAGCCTGCGCAAAACTGTCCCGGAATGCCCGTCGTAGGTACCCGCAGTATTTCTTTGTTTTGTTTTCTTGTGAACGTTAGGCTTATTTTTGTCCTGTTGGAGGATGGGGGGGGGGGGGGCTCAGATTAAACGAACCTCTAGCTTGCTTTTGGCTCTACTCCTTGGTTCTAATTTCCGACCAGGATGATGGTTGGTAAGCTTTCACTTTTTGAAATACGTACATATTTTTTCTGGTACATTTGTGTTGCAAACATGCTGATGACATTCTGATGACATTTTCTTTCCTTTCTCGAGCATGGGAAGTGTGGTAGAGTTGCAGGAGACGACTCTGCGGAGAAAAGACCGCTCGCAGTTGCGCCAGGACGCAGCCAGAGGAGAGACGCCGAGCAAATCTGGTCCGACACGGGGAAAACCGATTGAGCGGGGTGAGGAGAACCGAGAGCGACGCATCAGATTGGCAAGTCGAATACATCTCAGGGAACGAGACACAATGGCCTCCAAGAAACGGGTGGGGCGGTGTGGGAATAAGGCTCCCCCATCCTTCCGGAGGTGACAGAGAGCACGTGGCTCGCGCACGCACAATAGGCGGCATGGGCACAAGGCGGCGAGCTCTTGGTCCTCGTGTTTGGGAGTAAAAGGATGGGGGGAAGAACTTCCATGCAGGCTGTCACCACTGTTCGGGCTGAGTAGGAAGAACAGGGATGAGGGGCAGGCTTGGGGGAGTGCACGAGAGAGAAGGAGATACGCGCAGCTCCATTTACATTCCAAGAGCGCAATCACCAACGTTCGATCGGGTCGAAAAAGGGGGGGACCAAACCAAAGCCAAAAACCGAGGAAGAAGACGACGGCGACCAGCCCGGAATCCAGAGAAGGTCAAAGCGAAACGGCGCTCTACCACCGCCACTGCGGCAACAGTGCGAACGAGCGCGAAGAATAAAAAACGGATGGGACGGGAAGAGGGCGAGAGAGAAATAAGAAAGAGGAGGTCTCAGTGTAAAGAGTGAACCAAAAAGGGGGAAGTGGCGACTCACAACTAGCCTGCTAATCCAGTTAAGCCACGCCTGCGACCCTATAAGGCCCTAATTCAATTCCGGATGCGAGGGACCTCTCCTCCCCCTTCGACGCGTTCCTCCGTCTCATTTCTTCACTTTGTTTTTCGACCATTTTCTTACGGTTCTGGTCCTTCTTCCACTTTCTCCTTTCTCGTCTGTGTATCTTTTCTTTTTTTTTCAAATGAGCGGTTCCCACTTTTTTTTTTCATTTCCCTCGCGCAAGGTTGAGCCTCTTGTGCCACCGCGCTGTAGCCTAGCAGTGAAGCGCGCCTCTGTTCTCCGATTGTGCACGCTCGCGCGGAAAGGGAGAGGAGATCGACTCCGATGGCTACGGACCGTCTATTCGAGCGCGCACACAGAGTACACCGCCGCACACCACTTCGCTCATCGACGTGTTTGCAGAGCTAACTGCGCGAGAGTTTGCATTTCTCGGCGCTAGAAACCCGCCGCCGCCCGCTCGTTGGTTGGGGCAGCCCGGAGCGAACGGGTCAGAGCTCGCAGAAGACCGACGACGCTCGAACGGCGAAAAAAGAAACTATAGACATTGCTCCTTTCCCCGGCTTCCCATTCCCGCCTGTGTCTGTACGTGCGTAGCCAAGTACACTGGTGAGAGTATGAGAGAGCGTGAAAAAAATTTTCAGCAGTGCCCTCACTACAGCTCTGTTCTGCAAGAGATGCGCGTATTGATGTTTTTTCCGTTTCGCCTGTGCATCGGGCGTCGCTTGGAGACGGCATCGAAAACCATGCACGTGTAACTACAGCTGCCTCGACGTTGCCAGAGTGACGTATCCCTTAGCGTTCGACACCTAAGGGAAGAAACAGCGTTGGTTGGAATACGTGAAGAGGATGTTGTTGAAGTGCTTCTCCACCGCGTTACCCCCGAAGCTACGCAGGACGAGTCAACAAAACCCGTCCGCTCCTTTGTGTTCCTCCTTCGCCCTCCGAATCCTTCTTTTCCCTGTCGACAGTATGTTTTCTTGTACTCGAGTCAAAATGTAGTGGATGTTGACTGTGAGTCCTTCGTTAGGCGTTACACTGCCAACGTCCTCTTCGGACAAAGTGAGTCCGAAACCAGATTAAAGAGAGAAGGAACAAAAAAAAACAAGGGACTGAACACCCGCATATGAGTACGCTATGTGATATGTTAGAAGAAATAAGGCATAGAAAAGGCGCGAACCATAGAGTTTCCTAAAATTAACTAGGCGGGACTCTGGCACTGCGATCGTTCAGCGACCATGGGAATAATGGGTAGTACGTGGATTCGCCTAGTTTTCGTACTTGCGGGTGGCGAATTGCCCTTGTGGCTTCGTTTATTGCTGTGTTTTGGTTTCGTTTTGAAAGAAAAAATGAACCCTTCTGAACTTCATGATTTCATTTGAAATGGTAAGCCTAAAAGAAAGAGGTCGTGAAGCACAACCGCTGAACGTTTGGTGATTTTTGTTTCCTGAGAAAACTGCTCGAAGTCACACAAACACACACGGAGCCAAAGTATTACAATTAGACAAGTCCGTCTACTACCCATAATTCTCATTCTCGCTGAAGTGCCGTGCATTGCAGCTACCCTATAGACGCCAGAGTTCCCTTTAGTGTATGTATAGGAAACACTGTGGCGCACACCCTTCTTATATACATATCTTCTCGTTGCTCGTTGAAACTACGTTTCGGTGTTGCGTTTAGACAGTGATGCTGTTATTACTTCGCGGTCCAGTTACCGACCGTCCTCTTCTCTTTCATTCTTTCACACCGCTTCTCCAGTGCAGGGTGTGCAGCCGTACGCACCACATGGTTAAGCCGCCTTTCTTTTCTATATACCATCCTTTCACTGTCGTTCAAACGCCATGCGCTCAGTCCTTCACGTTTGTATGAAAACGTTCTCTCCTCATGCACTCATTGATTTTGTTATGTTTGCCATGCATATAAACAGGGTGAAGGTGATCAGCAGACATTGAAGGGAACAAGCGAGAACTTCAGCGTTTGCCAGTCCTTTCGATAATACACGTCAGAACCAAGTAAGCGCCTGTACTGAGCTGAGATGAAATAAGGCACAAACGACGTCATCGTGCAGCCATTCGCGTACCAAACTACGCGTACCAACCGACACCGGTCAAGAGACGAACGCCTCGACAAGTTGTTTATATGGACTGGCATATACGTATTCTTCACCAAAAAGAGCGGCGGAGAGGAATCGTAGATGGAGGGGAAGAAGACGCAATAAAAAAGAGAGACTACGATTCCTGCGAGCGAAAATCGCTGCCACGTTAAGTCCTAAAACAAGAACAGCGGCGCTTGAGAGAGCTGTTCGTGCACTAGGGATACAGCGACCGAAAAAAAAAGGGCGGGAGGGGGAACAGCGCTCAAAAATCCCCTCGCTGATCCTCCGATACACAGGAGGACGCGGATGTCGAATGATCCTGTTGTCGAAGAGAGCGGATTCCCCCCTCCTACCTATTACCGCGTGTCGCCACGCTCCGACGCGACGCAAGTTCCTACTGTATACAAGCGAGACGCACGGTCGGAGAGAGGCTTTTCCCCGCAGCGCTGTAGCGTGGGAACCGTCAGCCCTCGCGAGAATACAGCGCTGGGTGCTTTTGAGACGGCATCTGCGAGCCGCGCGTGTCGATCAGGGACGCCACTCGTGTTTTGCAGAACCCACCAGGTCTCGCGGCTTCGCGCGGGCGTTAGGGAGCGTGCAGAAACAAGGCCGAATCTAGGCGGCTTCGGCAAGCTTTCGTTCTCCCCCAAAATTAATCACTTCCCCTGTAAGACACGACCACTTGCCTGCATATACCTCCCCCCTCTTTCTTGCTGGCACGCTACCTTACTTATGGGCTCGTTCTCTCTGTTTCGTTGCTCTTTTTTTTTTCCGGGAGCCACTTAATAATCTCGCCGTCCGTATGGTCCGCAAGTGATTTGCGATTGCCGGGACAGGCTTGACTCGACGCATTCACGCACGGTGAGCACACATCTGCAGAAGAGGCCTCGTTCTATTTCTCGGTGCGTGCGCTCCGAGGTACTAGCCATTAATCTGTCCCTCGAGTAAGAAGAGGGGGGGTAGGGGAGTCATCCCAAATTGTGAAAGTTTAGAAGCTTAGATAATTCAATCTTTTCCAGAAAAGCTATGCAAACTACGAGATCTAGCCTATATGCTGCGTGTTTTCTGATGCAGCTGGACTCGAATGTTAACGATGTGAAACACTGCTAGTTTTTTTTTTTCAAAATGGCGCTGAAGTCACGTGCGCGCTGATATCCTCCCTCTTTTGAGCGAGGGCAGGTGTTAGGTGTGTGATTCGTATACTATCGTCAGCCGCACTGAGAAGCACTTCACTTCATCCGACTTCCTAGGTTGTGATACAATCAGGTAATCTGGTAGGCCTAACACTACCAGATACAAAGTTTAATACTGTTAACCTAAGCATGCGACATATGCGTCAATACATTTGGTGGCGTCATATAGTTACATTTGCATAAATATTGCTTTGGATATGCCTGATTGGTATTGCATATTTATGAACATCATGCTGCATTCACTTCACTTTCCGCAAGCGTTTGCATTGTTGTCATTGAGGGTGAATAACATTTAACGGAACATCCAAGAGTTTTGTATATAGCTCATTTCGGCGTAAGTGTCGTGTTTACCATACTTATGCCAAGAAACCTAAAACATCAAGCGCCCTGTTTTGAGACATTTTTTTTTTGTTTTCCAGTCGACATCCTTTCTTGTCAGTAGTTGAAAAAGGTAAGAACTTACCAGCATGTGTCCTCCGACAAGCAAACATTCGATAATGGTAGATGAAAGGCAAGGAAAGCCAACATAGTACCAAAGATTGAATACGACGCGATAGCATTGATACTATAGCGATCACTACCGTAGATGACACGTGTGGCTCTCGACTAAGTTCTAATGCCTGCCCCTTTCATACTTTCTTTAACCTAATCTGTTAACAATAACCATAACCTCGCTATTGTTTTGTACATAGTTCGCCTTCATTTACAATAAATAAACTTCGGTCGGGCTGTGCATGTTGTCTGTATACAATTATTCGAGCCTAATATTATGTGACTTATCTTCGTTACGCTTTGCAGGGACCCTCCTGCTCGCCTTGGCCCCATGCCGATGTCTCTAGCAACTCTCCAGGAGTGCAATCGAAGATGAAGGCAAAGAAGGCACTGCTAAACTTTTTAATGTCAACATACGAGCCAGAGTGGCTGTAGACCTGATAGTGATGCCATATACCACACAAGACCGACGGACTCTTCATGCATTCAAACTCTCCTATTCTTTTATTCAATGTTTCCCCATCCTTTTCTTCAACCGCTGCGCGTCTTTGTTCCTTTTTTGTAAACACAGCAAGAACACTGGAACTGTCGACTCAAAGATGCTGTGCTTCAATCCAACCCACAAGCCTTCAAGTTGTTCATCCAGTCATTGTCACTACAAAACAGCCCATCCCTCATGTAAAACTCCACGCTGGGGTATATGAGATTTAATAAATAAATAAACGTTTGGGAGCATGTCGGTTATTCTAAACTTGTTAACATTGTTGCCTTCACTTTCTGTTTTGTTTTCGTAAATGAGATTACATGATTCACTACTCTTTCTCACTCACATTTTCGCTAATGCTGCGAGGCAGTGAACGACGTACTTTTCACATCTGACCCTTCTTCTTTTTTTTTCCTTCTGTATACCCGCACAGTTTTCTTACCTACTCCAATTTTTGTCCCACTGCTCCCGTGATCGCATTCATCTGCCGCTCTCCACGTCGTTCGTCAGCCAACAAGCGCACCAAGACGCGGAGCGTTTGCTGGGACGAGTCCTAAATGGCCAGCGGCAGCTAGGACCAAGCACGGCATGGCGTAAACCTGATCACACGCTGCTCTGAGCACGCAGCGCTCAAACCAGAGTCAGCTCATTCGGGCGTTGCTCGGACGAGCCTAACACGGACGAAAATTAACTCAGAAGGCGGCGGCGGTGGCACGTCGCCCGCGCCGGTGCCAAACTCACTGCGCAACTCGGAACCAACACTTCCGCTGGGCGCTCGTTTTGGCTGCGACTTCGACCAAGTTGGCCTTCACTCTAGCCGATGTTTCGGCACTACTCCCCCCCCCCCTTACAGCAATCGTCCGCCCATCTGTCTTTTTGGCCTCATCTCTCTCACTGCTTACTCTAACTTCGTGGACTCAGTCAGTCAAGAACTTTAATATATGGTCCTGAGGAGTTTAAGCCACCAGGGTGCCCACGTGGGACATCCTAGCAGCCGCTACCGTAGGCGACGCCCAAGTCGGGGCGGGAACGTGGTGGCGTTCCGCCAGTTCTTGGGCCCTCTGGACTGCCTTAAGTTGGTTTCGGAGATTGGGGCTCCTGAGTGCCTCCTCCCAGTCGGACTCACTGGTGAGAGGTCCCTGAGGTAACGCGGGACATTGCCAGAGCATGTGCGCGAGTGAACAGTACACTTCTGTGCAATCTGGGCACTGTGAATTTATGTCTGAGTTGTAATGGCTGAGTCGGCCCCGTGATGGGTACGATCTCGTTTGTAACATTCTAAAGGCTACTTCTTGCGCGCGTTCGAGTTTTGAATGGGGTAAAGGGTAACGGCTTCTGTTGTGTCGGTAGTGGGAGGTAATTTCATGGAAGGTGAGTAGTGGGTCATTAAACTGCACGTCTGGGCCGCCACTTTTTTTTTCGCTTACCGCTGTGATAATAGATCGATATACTATACACACTACTTGCCCTCCGTTAACCTTCTTTTTTCCGGCGTACCTCACTCGTTTGCTCCTTTACTCGGTCCAGCCCTTGTTTCGCGCGCTTCATAGCGAAGCTCGGCCCTTGTTCCACGGTCTCGCCGTGTGTTTGTGCTTGTGACCCAGCGCGTGTTTCTTTTGCTGCTTAGCTGGCGCCCCTCGCACTTTGCACCGTAGGCCTTCACAGCCCGACCAACCGCTGCGGCTGCCTTTACCTACACTACACACGCACACACACGTTCGCGGGTCTCCTCAGAGTTGTTCTTCTTCGGTTCATTCTTCTGCCTAGCGTACGCCAGTCGAGCTGTGCTCGCCTCGGCCGCGGGACCAGTGAGCCAATAGAGGACAGAGGTTGGAGCGCGACGTCGCCGGAATACAAAACAACTGCGTCGATGAACCACTGCCAACACTTCCACGCACAACCAGTCAGCCCCGTTACGCTTTTGTCTTCCTATTTTTTTGCCTCTCTCTTGCCGCTCGAATAGACCAAAGGCGGCAAGCCAATGCGAAAAGAAAGGAGAGACCGGATGCCTCGACGTCTTATGAAGCAGCCTTTGTTACGCCTTTCTATATTGGGCTCTCGCTTTTTTTTCTTTTTTTGGCTTTTTTCTTGCGTAGCGAAGGGAAACCTGGCACGTTCCGCTGTGGAGAACAAAACAAGAAAGATTAGGCTCATGCCGTTTCGTATACACAGGAGTAAACGTGGAGTGGATGAAGAAATGACTGACTGTGGAGAAGGCGCGGTAATCTTCCACGCGACGATTCCACGGAAGACGCTTCTTCGATACAAATATGCTTCTTGCCTGGTCGGTAGATTTCGGAAAATAGTACATATATTGTGAGAGGCCAAGCATTATCTGAGGGGTGCATATATTGGATCAGCTGTGTGAGGAGGAGGAGAAACAGGAGGGAAAGGAAAGGCGGGGATATTAAACAGTCTGGAACGACCGGTATGCTACCCTACACTGGGGATAGGGATGAGAAGGTTTGAAAGATGGAAAAAGAGACAGAGAGAGAGAGAGAGAGTAGAGCACGCACACGCGTTGGGCTCACAAATGCTGATGACCTCGAACACATTCACGCGCACTAACTGACCAAAGTCCGAAAAGACACGGTTTTGGTCCACTGGCGTTCCACTGAATGATGGATGCTTCCTTGACTTCTCAGAAATGATGGCCATCGTTAACCATATTTCTACTAGAGCGATTCAAGTACTGGGCTAAAGTCGTCCAGTACTTTGAGTGCGCTTCGAGCAGACGTTGTCCTCATGTCCAACAAAATCTCTCGTACGGCATCCATGAGAGCTGTGTCAAAATTAGTAATAAAAGCCATTTGGTGGAGAGTTCGTGAGAGTGTCCCTTAACACAGTCGTCAATGTGACTCCGTCCTCCATAATGGCCAACGTCACACCCTCCTATTTCATATTCCTTAATAAACGGAGAAATAACTTGTAAAATCTGGCCATCAACTCAGGGCTGGCCATTCAGAAAACACAAATCCAAATAAGCGAAAAAATTAACCGCTATTGCGACACTGCGTAACGCGAATTCTGAGCGCAACTGTTCAGATGTTTTGATTTCTTTGTAAGTTGAGCAAATTTGCATGAGTCCATGTGATGAGGAGCAGCATCAGTGGGATCGTGAATTGCTCGGTTCGCTCGGTTTTCGCGTTACTGTAACGTGGTGAACCTGGCTTCGCCAAATTTAGCCGCCACAGGCTGACGTGAACTCTGCGCCTTAAGAGTCTGCTAGAGCGTTTCACACTGGAAGCGTTCCTTTTTCGCCAATACACGTCGTCTTTTCCCCAGCCTGGCAGGTCAACCCACTTTCTTGTGCCCCTGCGCGAAACGCATGGGCTGTGCTATCACGAGCACGAGCAGACACGAGGCATTGCAGGCACTAACTGCAGGCTTGCTGGCTCTCAGACTTGTTGGCGCCGTCCTCTTTGACCCGGCGCGTGTTTCTTTTGCTGCTTAGCCGGCGCCCTTTCCGTCCTTCCGTCTATCTGCCTGTGTTTTAATCTAGTCAGTGACTGCAACATACACACTGTGGGCCTTGGGACCGAGCTCCGCTCTTTCATCGCCATTCATTTCATGAATTTGGACTAATTTTTCGATCTCTTTCATCCCTCGTTTGCTTTTATCGGTTACGTGGACAGCGGCGACGCCTCTCAATGCAAGTTGGGGCGCCAAAGAACTGCGCTGTAAAAAACGACAACAAAAATAATAACAAAGCTTGACCCGGGACAACAAGCGTTCTTTGGGAACGAAAAAAAATGATCGCATCTTTATGAACCTAATCATGATGTGAGTGGGCGAAGCTCTCAGTCTCGTATCGGTGATTAACCGTACGTAGACGAGCGTTACCCCTTATATTGTGAACTGGGTGACGTAAAGTGTATATAGAAATGTAAATTTATTTCACGTTTCAGTCGTCTTGGGCAATTCAACGAAAATTTGTATATTTTCTGGAGTAAAGGGTATGCCTCGAACGTGAATCGAAGAACCACCATCTTAATGGTAGCAAGACACGAGTTCAGTACGGTCAGTATGTTTGTACATACAGTGCTCAACGTGCGCCTTCGTGTCAGAGGATTTCCTTGAGAAGCCTCAACATCTAGGCACATTAATAGGCTCAACCACTCAATACTCTTCTGGATAGGTTATATTCTCCGGGAAAAATGGTACCTTACCTTATAATTACCCTATGCCTACGTTGACGTTTATTGTAAAACCTTTTTTTTTTGTGTGTGTGTGTTTCGCACATATTTGGCAATAGCAATGGTTATATGTGACCACAATAGAAGACAAGGCTTTGCCCCTACAAGCCGCCCGATCCCATAGCGAATAAGTATGTCCCAGGCTTTCGGCTAGAGGCGGATCACCAGGCTTTCGGCAAGAGGCGGTGGTGGTGGTGGTGGTGGTGGTGGTTGGTGGTGGTCACGACGACGACGACGACGACGACGATGATCATGGTGATGATTATCATGATGATGATGATGATGATGATGATGATGACGACGACGACGACGACGACGATGACGATGATTAACATTTTGAACGCAGGGGATGCCCCGCACCGCTCGGCTAATTCCACGTAGGGGCCGTCAAGCCGAGCTTGGCGGCCTGTTCACGTGCAATGTTATACACACAGTTGATCATTTTCCTCCTACAGCATGGTTTAGGCGTGCAACGGGAACCTAAACCAGCCTAGCCATTGGCAACGCAATGGGCAGTAGACCTCGTAAAGCTACCGAGTTTTGGTGTTCAAAGGGAAGCCCCAGTTTCTCACGAGTTCCTTTCATTTATTTTTAATTTCCTTTAATTTTTTCAAATGAACGGGAAAGCCTCATTACTGTTCATTCTATTATATTTGACGTGGCTGCAATATATAGACCTGATAATACCAGTGCAGCTATAACAAAAGGGAATTCTTTTAACAAACTTGGCTTCACCACAGCAACAAACTTTATGCGGAGAAGCCATCCTAAATCTTTAGTCCGTTTTGCAGAAAGTTGTTCCTGTATTAGAAATATTTAATCTTGTGTTTTTATGTACAAGTGCCCGGCTAGCTCAGTCGGTAGAACATGAGTTTTTATGTACAACCAAAGCCTCCATAAAAATCTTACTGCACTGTTTGCGATGAGTTTTATTATATGTTTCATCTAGCAAATGTGCAAACCATTGCAAAAAATGTTATTGCACTGGCTCTTTCACAGCAAGGGACGACATGTAGCTGGCTTTGTTTCACCGTGAGTTGAGTGCACTGCTCTCTGCACGCCTAAACTATAACTAATGTCCTCTGTATGTCGCTTTGCAATAGAATGCCTGCGGTAACACATCAGTTCGTTCAAGCGCACGCGCAGTGTAAGAAAGAAAGAACGGGGCCAACATCCCGTCCAATAAACGTGTATGTCGAGTGAAGCTGTATCAAACACCACATATGGTGATGAAGAGGTTGGGGTATATGTTTTCTTGTCCCTTTAGAGTGACGGAAGTGACAATCACTTTGTGGTCGCTGTGTAGACCATGATTTATTACCCGACCATTTTCAGCAAGATGAATCTGTTCCTTTCGTGGGACATTGTATCCCCACTTTTCATCTGATGTTCTTAATTAACGTGGTCCACACAAGGTAGTCGATTTTTAGGAGGTAACTACATTTGAGAAAACACGGTATGTGGGCAGCTAGCTCGGCGGCTCGCTCGATCATCTTGAGAGGAGGACTTCCGAAACGCTGACAACCGCTTTCAGATGAGCTGCTGGAGTCTTTCATGCAAGTGCGACGCTTATTCACATAAAGGGTCAGCTTTCACTAGCATATGACGCACTTCTGCGTCTTATCCCGATAAGTGAGCAATGAACAAAAGCGTAAAGCGGGATCACCATTTTCAGCTCTCGGAATTGCCGCCGTTAGCTCCCAAATTTTTGTATCCGGGAGAAACGCGTGTTGCAGCGCCATCTACCAGTACTAACATGGACGACAATGACTATAGTGTGGCAGATCTACACAGGACGGCGCTAAAGATTACAACTTTCACGTTAGGTTCAGAGAGCCGCCTTAAATACTTGACAGATGTGGGATGTAGGTCGGGCCAGCCGGGCTCTAGCCTGGATAAAAGGCCCCGAACGTTCTTCTCAATGTAGAAACGACCTGATGCAATGGATGCAAGTAGCGGTCATTCCATCATCTGACGGGAGCAAACCAGCACAACGTCCTCCATCACCAATCAACAGAAATAAATTCTTTTCTACGTCGAAGTTGCTTCGTCGAAGTAACGGTAACGTATTGGCCGAAACAGAAAAACACACAAGGCGTCAGAAATATTCGCATGATACACCAACCGAGTGGGCGGGGTGGCACGTATGTTTCAATTGAAATACTTCCATAAGGTTGAGTTGACGCATGCTCACGCGTTGTTTTTGAAGATTTTAATATACATTTCAAGAAAATCCTTTGAAAGTTTCTAATCAACGTCTGATATATATCACCCACGTCATCGCTAAATTGTATTGATTGAACCACTTTACAACTGCAAGCGCGTGTGCGCTTACACATGTAATGCACATGTAAACAAACTTACATGTTCTTTTAGACAATACATAAAAACAAAAAATACCTCCTCCAATATCTTTACTTCGACTAACAACCGTGTATATATGCATGGCAATGAAATTTATATGGAAAATGTGTAATGTTCTACACACGTCATTTGCATGCTAGAGGCTTAATATTTCACTTGTCAATCTCTCAGCAACTTGAGCTGCGTCAGTGAATTACGACGCCAAAGCGTGATATACGAGAAAAGAGAAAAAAATACTCATATTTTACCAATATAAAACTGAACATGGCGTTGGTGTGATAAAGGGGTATCGCATTCGCTAACTAAAGATAGTGTGCTCGCGACAGTTACGGAAGTCTATACGTTGACGCATATTTTAAGCTCTGAGTATCGTATCAGTAAGTAACCGCACTTTAACCAAGCGTTGTCCCACATATTGTAACGTGAGCGACATAAAGTGCACATAGAATCATAGACTTATTTCGCCTTCCAATCGTCACAAGAAACTCAAGGAGAATTTACAAAATCGCTCGAGTTGGAGATATGCCTTGGAAGTTAATCCAAGAAGCCACCATCTTACCGGTGGCTAGATACCTTTGCAGTATGGGTCATTTGTTGGGACCTATAATCCTCGACGTGTGTCTGTGTTACAGGTTTCCTTGAGAAGCCTCAACATCTAGGCACATTTTAGGAGAGATCACATTACATGTATCAATATTTTTCTCGATGGGTTATTTTCGCCGGGAGCAGCAATTTCTCACCTTCTAACTAGCCTATGTGTACGATAAAGTCTGTCAAAATACCTTTTTTGTGTGTGTGTTTGTTTGTTTGTGTGTGTGTGTGTGCGCGCGTGCGTGTGTGTGTGCGCGTGCGTGCGTGCGTGCGTGTGTGCGTGCGTGCGTGCGTGCGTGTGCGTGTGTGTGTGTGTGTGTGTGTGTGTGTGTGTGTGTGTGTGTGTGTGTGTGTGTGTGTGTGGTGGTGGTGGTGAAAAACATTTATTTACAAAAGAGAGGTGTAGGACCTCTGTAGAGGCCCCTACAGACTAGGTGGAGTCTCTATTCCGGGACCCCATTGGTTAAAGCCGCCGTCTTGGCTCTCTGGACCAAGGCCTGCTGGGCCTGAAGGTCCGAGCAGCCGAGCAGGGCCGCCTCCCAGTCCTCTCGCCTAGGGTTTGGGTTAGGAGTAATGGCTGCGTTAGCTTGGCAGGCCCACACCATGTGGTAGGTGTCTGCCACCTCCCCACAGTGCTGGCACTGTCCTGTGACCGTAGGGTCGAAATGTTTGACTATGGCAGGACATAGCAATGTATTCGTCTGGAGGCGAAGCAAAATGCGCTCCTCTGCTTTCTTCAACCCCCGTGCGGGGGGAGGGTAGCGGCGATGACTTTCCCGATAATAATAAAGAATTTCCTTATATCGGAGGAGAGGGTAACCCTCCTCATCGGTCTCCATCGGCATTGACGAAGGTAGCCCGGAAATGAGCGCTCGGGCAGCCGCATCTGCAGCCTCATTTCCCCGCAATCCCTGATGGCCCGGTGTCCATATAATGCGTTTCGGATGAGGGTCCGTGTCTCTTATGCAGTTGCGCAGTATTGTCTCGGCTAACGGTGATATGTACCCGGCTGTATAATTACGACACGCTCGGCGCGAATCCGTGATAATATACCGGGAATTACTGTGAGAGGCCGCAAGGGCAATGGCGACCTCCTCAGCCTGTGTTACAGAATACGCGACCTCCTCAGCCTGTGTTACAGAATCTTTTAAACCAGTACACACGGCTAGCCCAAACCAACTCTGGCCAACGCCTGCTTGCACGTCTGCACATAAGACATGATTTCGAACAACAGGAACGGGTCAAAGTGCCAGAACTGTGGCGCACAGCCCTTCTGGTCCGACCTCTACCCACTAAAATGGACAGAGATGAACACACAGCGCGACGTGACGCACGCGCTCGGGCGCTGGAACGACAATTTGGACAGAAGCCAGGTGTGTACTACGTGGACGTTGCTGGCCCCACCTCCAAGGGGTGGTACACGGCGGCTGCTATTCACGAGGGCACACAGGTGGATGGGCTAACCTTTAGGGCGTATTCTGTGTGTGTGTGTGTGTGTGTGTGTAACGGAAGACAAGGCTACGTCCTGAGGAGGCTCACCCATAAAAGTGACTTGGACGAATGAAGCAAATTTTACACATATTTCACAATTTTGATTTAAATAGCAATAGTCATTCACGTCAACACCCACTATAATGTGGGAACACATGACGGCGCCATCGTGAGCAATCTTGCATTGTTATTTCCTTTCCACCTGGTTTCTTAATACGTTCCGTCAACGTTATTTATGTACAACACATTTCGCCGTTATTTTCGTATGCAAATGATGCATTCACGTACCACGTTGTGATAGCACTTTTTCTGAGCTTAATTCTAAAGCTCCTTTGTGTCTTGAAAACAAAGGCCTCTAAAGCAAAATGCATAACAAAAATCTAGGGCCACCCTTCGTTTGCAGAAGGTTAGCACTGTTAATGGGAGCAGCGAAGTTTACTACAGTGAATGCCAATGATGACAAGTTTTGAGTATCAATATAATTTTTAAGAGTGTGACACATAGTTAATGTCACATACTATGTAACTTGACTGGCATCAAAAGAGCCTTAATAAAGTCCTAGCCTGCATACCATGCTGCATTACAAGAGAAGTTGAATGGTTGGTTTGCAATCTAATTTTCTTCAGCCACAAAGACATGAAAAAATCCTAAGCATATATGAGCGCTTGTCTCTCTTTCATTTTCTTTGTATTATTGCCTTCTTTTGTTTCGAGACTCGCTAATATATTGCGCAGAGTCGCACAACATTTTTGTTTTACTCTATAATTTCGTTAGGTTATTTTCTCTGCTCGCTCATGCAATTTCGAAAATGCTACCTGCAAGTAAGCGCAATTACACCAGCTTCAGCTACTGAAGTGATAGCGCTTTTTTTTTTTCACGTTCCAGGTCCCTGAAGTAGAGCCACTTCTGTCGCTCGTGTTCATCTCGGCTTCGTCACTTTACGCACTTTATGGACACTGCGAAAGAGTTTCGTCAAGAATGTGTCGGTGTGACAAGTGTCCACGGCTTTCAAGGCGGGTTCATGGTGCGTGGCTTCTACTTTTCCTCCCTTTTACGAGGGGCAAAGCAAACGAAGACGCATTGTCTTGCGACCCTGTTGCCCGAAGTGGGTCGAGAGGGCCTGCACCTGTGCTTTCAGCCTTATCTATAGATAGGCGCGGTGATCTCGTGAGCTCGAGGCTGGTGTCGCCATGAAACGTGGCCCGACGAGACGCGAGAAGAATATCGCACGAAGGTTAAAACAGAGACGTCGATAAAAATGAAACGTTTATTGAGATAAAGGCCGAAAAGCCCCAAACGCGCTTAGAACTGGCCAGTTAGACTACACTTTTGGTTATGTAAGCAAGAGTAAAAAAGTCTAATAATTGAGCTGTATTGTAGTACCGCGATTAAGCATTGGAATGTCAGTTTATCTGTGAATTTTGTATTGCTTTTACGGTTATTCACAAGTTCACCATAAAGAAAGAAAAGCTATCTTGGAGGCGTAGTCCGAGCCATACCTAAGCACCAACCTCTATTTAAACGCATTCAGTCAAGAAAAATTAACAGTGGCTTAACTCAGGCATTTATTTATTTGTAAAACCCTCAGGGTACACTTGTACATTATCGAGAGGAGGGGCGGAAATACAGATGAACAACAAAACAACTACAGGACTATGTAAACACATTTAACATGAAGATAAATATAATGAAGTTTGCATGCAAGTAGTACACTTTATTAAAATACAACTGAACTAGAACCACAAAGAATACACTAAACAGTCAATAACACTTACGCCGATTAGTACAGTTCACGATTCTGAGTTTATTAGTGCATTCTTAAATCGAGTGGGGTCGGTGATGCTTACTGATGATGCAGGTAGGTTATTCCAATCTATTGACGTCTTAGGGAGGAATGATTGTGAACATGCTAAGGTTTTGTGACGAGGTACGCTGACCTTGTACACGTGATCATGGCGAGCAGAATGGTACGATGCCGGGTGAATCCAAAGTGAGCGCAGGAATCCAAAGTGGGCGAATCCAAAGTGAGCTATACCAGGGTATACTTAGCGTGAGCCTTGACGTCATCGACGGCGTCTTGTTGTCACTGCTATTGAGATGGTGCAGTACGTCACTCAGCCTGCTGGCAACGCTGCTTTGCTAGACAGGCCTCCCTTTGTTCTTCACAGCCCGTTTATCCTTCTTATGCTCATTCTTTCTATGCTCACCCACTAGCTTACAGGCTTACATTTGGGGATACGATGAGTGAAGCCTCTCTGCTCTTCTGCGCCGCTGGGCAGCTATTTCGCTCTCATTCTCCATTGCTAAACCATACTGGCAAATGCCCCGCTCGTATGTAGCGCCATGGCACACGCGAGCCACGGGGTACGATGAGAATGCCGCTGCTGTGGCTATGACGTCACTGCTCAGGCAAAACATGGAGCCTAGTACGCAGGTACGCAGTGCCATCTGTCGTTCCTCAGAATTATTGTCCCTTTGAAATCAGTATGATGGACAACGGTCTTGTTGACGGACGCAACTACGACACCACCTCAGAGGATGGGGAAGAAGAGCCGGCGATGGGGAGGGATATATGTGCAGTCGGTATCAAACGTTTAAAGACCTAAAGGCCCATATACGTTTCAGAACAATTTTGAATTTCACAGAAATTCTTAACTGTTTCCAGTCGAACTGCAAAGTACACGAAGTCGGCGCGTTTTATAAGAGGACGAAAGTATAAATTCTAGGCTCCCTACCAAAGCAGCGGGAATCTCCGGCTTTTTTTTTTCCTTATGTCGCGTGAGCCTTAAATGTTTGACGCTGACCATACATGTGCGTATGTGTCCGTCCCAGCGCCAAACATCGCAGATGCATGACTTGCACTTTGGAACAGTCATCCAATCCTTCCTTGGGTGTGCCTATGATTTATATATGTATATAAGGAAAGAAGTGTAAACTTAAGGGCTCCTTTTTTCGTGTTTGACGCAATATTAATAAAATCAAACAAACAATAATGCCAAGGAAAGTATAGGGGAAGTTATTAGACCAAATTTTAATGTAAATTGTAACAATACTGATTGTTGGCCTAGTTGGTACTTGCTTACTGACATGCTTTGGCTGCAAATAACACATACACAAAGTAAAGAATAACTCAACGACAAGGACATGCAACTTGTCACTTGTCGTTGAGTATTTCTTTACTTTGTGTGTGTGTGCGTTATTTGTGGCCAAATCATATCAGTATGTAATGTAAATGTCAAAAAAAACTGGGTGAAAAGATAACTTGCCTTTCCCTGAGCAAATGAGCAAATATATATCTATATATATATATATATATATATATATATATATATATATTATATATATATATATATATATATATATATATATATATATATATATATATATATATATATATATATATATATAAATGTCATGTCATCGAGCGAACGCAATCCTTTTTGTCACATGTTAACTTTGAACCAAGCCCTCCAGCGCTTCATTTTTTTCCACCATGCCATCATACCACCATTTTGGCGACATAGTAGTTTATTCGCGACTATAGTTATCTTATGGTTAGACATGATAGTGCGTATATGCCTGCACTGACTTGCAGCTGCGAATAGTGGGCGTGCTGAGAACTAAAGCTATAAGTTTCCTGATAATATTTCAGTTATTCACAACATTAACCATCTTTTGTAAAAAAAAATACCTATCGGCAATGTTCATTTTTATCCACATTGTATAGCATGCAAGCTTATTCATTTTTCACTATACGCCAGTGTCCTTTGAAAGGAGGACATCAGCAATGAATATTCTTTCCATATATTTGTGCTGTTTTCATTTTGTTTGTCTTGTCTTACCCTTCTGCATACTTCCACTCCAGAATAGATAAGGAAGCTTAAATGTCAAGTACACCCGTTATCTAAACGACCATTGCGAGCCCTGGTCACTGCTTTCGCTAACTACCCTTCACTTTCGATAGGTGTGTTTTATCGCAGACACTCAACAGGAGTATCCAAACACGGCTTCGTGCAGTGCCAAGGCGACAGCACAAAAAAAAGACACAGCACGTGCAACAGCTCCCTCCTCTCGCCGAGCACAGAAGAAAGCACTCCTTTGATAACGACATAGTATGTCACTAACTGGAGATGCCTTGAGAGAAGGATTCCTATCTATAAGCGTAACAAATGCATTTACCAGACATTGTTCAATGATTAGCCAACACGTGTACGGTTAGGAAACACCACAAAATTACAGGAGTGTCCTAGGGTTCGAAGCCGTATAAATGTCGTAACTGCCGCACCTGCTGCACGCCTCAACGGTTCCCAGACCCATCTCCCAACAACATTTTGTCGGGAGGCGAGAAAAGCGTTCTGTGATTGAATTTGGGAGAATGCGGTTATTCTTTACTATTTGCAAAAGCCGGTACCACGATTATTTCGTTTCTACAACACTAAAAGTTCGAACGCACCACTTTGTTCAGCGTGGAGCTGCGGCATCGGTGATATTTATCACTACGATTTCCGTAGTGTCATGTGTCGTATCGGAGAACATCCTGGCATACTGGGTCAACCTGTTCCTTTACCGCAAGGTTAGGCGATTTTTTAACAGCATGCGGCCATGGATATGGATTCTGGAGAGTAGATTCGGTAATATTTTTTTTTACTTAACAGAGAAGCTGTTCCTAACAGAGGCTCTAATGTCTGGCGGCCGTCGTCGGTCGTAGTTCACAGCGTAATTTACCCACAGAAGGTGGGTAAATGTCTTTATATCGTGTGTGTACCACTCTTCCCACTACTCACTAATCCCACAGCTCACCACGGCGCTAGCGACTGCTCCTGCCACTTCTGTCACTCCATTGCTTCATTCGCCCACTTCATGCCACTTCATCCCCACTTTATCCTTCTTTGTTCAAGCCACTTCGTTGAACCCCAGTTCATGCCGCCGGCTTCGCTGTTTTATAACTGTCCACCAAATGAAGCTGGTTCGATTTCTCTCTTCTTTCCCCGAACTACAGCTCTTGTCTTCTAACGCTGGGTTCAGAACTGTATGAAAGCCAACAATTTTAAAAAATTGGCAGATCCCATGTACAGTGAGAATCGATGATTTGCGAAGCACGAATGAGAAGGGTTGATATGTCACTTCAAAATCAGCACAACGTTATGAGGTGGAGGTAAACGATGCCGTACATGACTTCCGTGTCATGATTGTGATGTTTGGATGTGTCATTTACCTTCATCATCAATTCACGTCATGTGATACCAAATTCAATATATGAAAAGCTGGCGAAACGGCCGCGAGCACGCTATGAGCGTGGTATGTCGTCATGTTCTTACATGACATGTCTGGATTATCATGTTTGCCCCAGTCATATATTTCGCCATCCATTGACGTCACGTAACACCAAATTTGGTATATGTGGAGCTAGTAGAACGGCCGCGAGCGCATCATGAAGGGCCCGATATACTCCGATATGGCGTTGATGCGCGCGCACGCTGGGCACAGTGACGCAACGCAAGCAAAACGCGAGCACTCTATATTCTGACGCCAGGTGCGACCAGCGTCCGTCGGCGTGGCCGTCACCCCCGGAAGCTTTTCAGGCCTGCGCGTCACGTGACGTGACGTCGACGACGTCACATCGCGCCGGCCGGCCGGCCGCCCTTCGCTGGGTGGCTGCGCCAGCCGCGAGCGCCCTTCACGCCTACCGACTCGGGCGAGGTTCCTTGACACCATGTCCGCACGATTTATCACGGTATCCATTGATTGTATGGTTTAACGCGCCTACGCAACGCAGGCGATGAAGCGCGCCGTAGTGGAGAGCTCAGGATCAAGTTTTACTACCTGGGAATCTTTATTGTGTGCCGAAATCTCGTACACACGGGCGTTTTTGCTTTTCGCCTCCATCAGAAATGCGGCCGCCGCAGCCGGGTATCGAAACTGCGCCCTAGTGCTCAGCAGCGCTACGCCTTAGCCACTGAGCCACCGTTGCGGGGGAACTTATCAAGGTATCAAGAAATAATGAATATCGTGAATGGAATAATGCGTATTTATTTATCACAGCCAGACGCCGTCTGTACAAATATCACAGTGCACATTGTTCTCGGTCCAGGCAGACGACAGGCAACACAAGATGTTGCCCTTAATGCTGAAAATATGCCAAAAATACAAAACACAATATCTTGCCACATAAAACTCAAAACAAAACAGATTGTAACAGCAAAAACATCCCCGAGCTTTGGAACAGAAAAAAGCACACTTTCATTTAAATTGTAGGTTAGAGGAAAACATACCATTCGTTTATCATAGTAGCAGTAGCAACACAAGGTATCAGGTTCAAACACTTGCCAAAAAATACAATACATAAGAACACTGGAGACTAAATTGTGGTCCACAGCATGATAAATGACAGAAAGAAAAGTAATTGTACTGCCACAGGTAGGTGCATGTCCTAGGGAAAAAATCAAACAAAAATCTAAGAAAAAAACAAATCACAGTGCACAACATGTCTGTACACAGAGTGCACAAGGAAAGTGTACACAGCTTAGGTACCAAAACGGACTGTACAACTGCTACAGTGGGCACCGAGGCAGTTCGAGTTAAAAAAAAAGAAAAAAGTACAGCACCTTTAAAAGCTAACAACTTGTAAAGAGATACAAAACTGGAAACAAGGCTCAAACAAGGGAATGTATTGCTTGAGCCAGGTGGCAATAAGTGCAGCGCTCCTCAGACAGCATCGACAGGTTGTTCAAAATTTCCAACAAGGAACTTACTTTTTGAACTGAGTCTGGTACAACAGCGCTACCAAGGTTCTTGATTGGTGAACCTTGATAGCAGGCAAAGACTTCAAGGTTTGCAAACACGGTCAATGACGCATTCAAACAAGGTTCACGATAGTCGATAATGTTCAAAAACATGGAGCACTCTTCTTTATGAATCACAGTCCACTTTGGAGACACTGACTCCCCTTGCAGGCGAGCCCTTAGTTCTTCGAGGGACGAAAACCGGTCTCGTTTTTGCTCCGCTTCATATGACGCCAGCGACTTTTCTACAGCACGGGCGAGTTGGGAGGCTTCTTGTCGGCTCCTCTTGGCGTCAGGGGTTTCTCTCGTGCTCTTGTCTCGTACTGAAAGGTAGGACGGACAGCCGGGAAATACCGTTGGGACAGATCCAGGACGCAACCGTGGTACTGGGAGTGCAACTTCAATAACTCTCCCAGTCCTTGGATCCGTGTACGATGTCGTCTTCTCGATGCATGAAGCGTCGAAATGATCCGCGCACACCTGCACAAACGTTTCAAGAACGTCTGAGACGCCACTTCTCAAAAGAAAAAAATGCGCTCCCGTTTGCATGACCGCGTTTACAGTCCGTGTAGCTAAAACAAAGTCTACCTACGTTTCGCAAGCATCTAAATAAAAGCGCTGCGCTAAGCGGTACAAGCAACATGAAAGGAAACGCGGGAGCGTGATGTCACCGCACTCCACGAAGCGCTTCCACCGAGAGCTTGCAAGAATGGACGACACCACGGCACTGTTAGTGAACAAAGCGCAGCTGACCATCCTTGCTGCGAACGCTGCTGGCGTCAGCGCTTCGCGAGGCCCGGCGGCCACACGCTCAAGTATTTCCCATCATAGGTGATTTCTACCCGAACAAGCAACGACAAGCTAAGAACAGGAGCATCTCAAATTCTTACCTTAGTGCACGAAGTCGGCACGAAGTCCTTCCTAGGAATGGCGCGTAGCCATTGTTTGAGAGCGTCGGCGTCTTTAGGGAAGGAAAACACTTGTATCTTCTTTCCTGTTTTGTAGTTGCCGGTGCATCCGGGTACACAACACTTATTCGGCATTGTCGCATCACTCCAGCATCACGCACGGAAACGAAATTGCCGCAAAACAACAACGGAAAGCAACAAACGCGAAACACCGTCAACACCACGCCGCCGAACCGTCACCACCGCCGCCCGCACTGCGCTCGCTGCCGCTGTGGCTTCCCCGAGAGTCGGCCGGCCGGAAATGACGTCAGATTGCTGGGCGCAGGCCTGAAAAGATTTTCCGGGGGTGACGGCGTGGCCCGACGGCAACCGGCGCGAAATGCGACACGCTGCATTTCACGCCGATGCGTTACCCAGACAACACTGCGTCTCCCTCTTTTCGTGACGGAGGGGCGCTGGACGCGCCGAAACGCGCATGCGTCAAAGCAACGCAGTGCGGCGCGCGCCTGCTAGTATATGTCAGGACTGGCGCCTGGCGTGGCGTGGCAAAGCCGGCGTGACGCGACGAAATGAATGCCGGTGAGCACGAGCACCGCGTCACGTCTAAATGTATAGGCGCTTTGACTGTGGCATGTAATCATGTTCTCGCATGACACGCATCTCATGATTATCATGTATGCACCAGTCACATGCCTTCGTCATCCATTGGCGTCACGTAATACTAAATTTGGTATGTGTGAAACTAGCATAACAGCCGCGAGGGCATCATCTTGTGGGATGTAGTCATGTTGTTACATGACACGCATGTCGTGATTGTCATGTTTTCACCAGTATCGTACCTTTGTCATCCATTCACGAACTGTAATACCAAATTTGGTATATGTTATGCTAGTGAAACGGCCCGCGAACACATCATGAGCATGGCATGTAGTCATGTTGTTACATGACACGTATGTCATGATTTTTATGTTAGGGTCTGTAGCTTGTGTTCGCCATGCAATCATGCCATACCGTACCAGTTTTGCAACATGCCATGTAAATGAAACCACTGCAAGAGCAGCAAGACCATGAAATGTAAATCATGATATTCATGACATACATGTCATAACTTTCATTTTATGACTTGACAAATATGTTCTTAATACAGTCATCTTGTGCCATACCAAGTCTGGTATCGATACCATTTTCGAAACGGCCAAAATAGCTAAAGATCGTAGGCGGATAGATAGATAGATAGATAGATAGATAGATAGATAGATAGATAGATAGATAGATAGATAGATAGATAGATAGATAGATAGATAGATAGATAGATAGATAGATAGATAGATAGATAGATAGATAGATAGATAGATAGATAGATAGATAGATAGATAGATAGATAGATAGATAGATAGATAGATAGATAGATAGATAGATAGATAGATAGATAGATAGATAGATAGATAGATAGATAGATAGATAGATAGATAGATAGAAGATAGAATAGATAGATAGATAGATATAGATAGATAGATAGATAGATAGAAGCTAGATCACGCTCAAAGTCACCGAAGTTCGCTAGAAATGCTTCGCATTTAAAAATGTCCGCCGCAACTGCAGCCGATCGTATACCTGCCATACGAATGAGTAACGAGAAGCTTCGCCTAAGTCAGTGGGTGTCCAGGCCAGAGAAAGTGTTTGCCCGCAAGCAATAAGGCGGGGCCACAAAAAGAAAGAAAGAAAGAAAGAAAGAAAGAAACGAAAGAAAGAAAGAAAGAAAGAAAGAAAGAAAGAAAGAAAGAAAGAAAGAGAAGGTATATAGCATAGGTACCGGTTAAAAGCACCGTAATACTTGAATATATTTTACTAAACAGTTCAGGACAACCCCATGAACTTATGACGTTGACATTTTGATACTGCTGCTTTCATTGATGAATCGATGAAATGACGGGGTTTCGTACGCAGAAAGCAACACGCGTGCAATAAGAGGCGCTGCGTAATTAGAGCAGTCAAATAATTTAGGTCACATGATACTTTGATAAATCGCGGTACACGAGCCCTCTTGCATTCGAACCCGATCGGAATGCGGCCAACGCGATTTCGCGACAAACATCTATTTTAGGCAGTATAATGAACAGCGACGCTAATCGGTATGGGAATTTCGAAAGCCTACGGGTAGTTTGGAGTTAGCGTATAGAATTGGGCACGAGTTTGTCGCCCTCTTCTACCTTATCGTCTCGGTGCTTTTCCTTTGAACTGCTTGTCACTTCTAAGATAGTCTTTTTATCTTCGTTATCATTCATGACCAACTGACTGATTGTTGAGGATAGATGACCGGGAAAGGGAAAGAAAAAAGTTAAAAAATCAAAGGAACGGGAGATAATTCAGGGGAAGAAATCTGGTATGTGGTACGCACCCACAGAAACAGAGTACTTCAAGTGTCATTCTTTTTTTATATGCAACAATATTCGCAACCTATCTCGTGCGCTTTACTTGCGTTATTGTCACGAATTTTGTGCTATTCGGTCACGAGCCCTGCGAGCGATAGGAGCAGGACATATCATTACTGATGGGAAAACCGTGAGCGCACTGTGTTAGAGAAAAAAAAAAGCGCAAGCAAGCCAGCTCAACACTATTGCTGAGCTGTAGGAATACGCCCCAAAGGGGGATGCTTAGGCTTATACTGGTACATATCGGAAACAAAACAGCGCGAAAGAGGGAGCACAATAAAAAAAAAATGACCCGTATCTGCATGTTAATCTGCAAACGTCGTCGAAAGACGATAGTCTTGCGTGTGGAGAGAGTGAACAAAACATTTATTTGATGTTCTGCGCAAGAAAATTGCTGAATGGTATTCCAGAGGCACTGCGTCATAGAGTGCCTCGAGCGTGCAGTGGAGGCGAACGAGCGCGTCAAGTCACTTCACACGTGAGACATGAGCGCCATCTGGCAGTGTTTTTTTTTAACAAAGTGCGTGCCCCGCGCCCGTCTCAGAAGTAATAAGGTGTAAAACGCAAAGTGACGGGTAAGGGTCACCACCGTGTCTTCATAGCAAAGCGTTCGAAACACTCGCCTTTCCGTGTAAGCGTTACATGGTCAGCGCAGCGTCATAAGCGCTACCGTCTCTAGAATTACTTATGTATGCCTTTTCTAGTAAAAGACGAACATGCAGAATATATACGTGTTGTTATGGTGCCTCAGATATGCGCAATAATTGCTTTTTAATTGACAATCGCACACGTATGAACGCTGATCCTTGAGCAACATTGGTGGGCGCTGCGGATGGGGTCGGTCGTTCGGGTTATCGGCTGGTGCTGTTTAAAGTACCCGGTTCGTGGTAACGGTGGGCAAACAGACAGACAGACAGACAGACCAAAGTTTTTTCGTCGAAGGTCCCCAAGAAAGACTATTGTTTTTAAAAAAGGAGAACACAGACAACAGCGCTGTCTTGCAACAAAGTTCATTCTCCCACACCGCGCAATAGACGTGTATATATGTGTACAGTCCTAAACGAAATACAGAAGCTATAATGATGAACCATAATAGAAAACAAAGATAAAAATAACAAATATAATTTTCACAACTAATAAAGAACCGCGTATCAGCTTCATCACTGCTAGCCATGTACATTGCGCATACAACCATGGCTCTGACAGATAATATATTCCCTTGCCCGTCAAGACGACTGAAGGCCTGCCCACGCATGCGCTACCGAGTCTTTCCGACTCCTCCAAGATTCTTCGTGTTAGCTGGTCCCGGTGGCGCTTGAAAACGCCTTATAAACGCTGGTTTCTTTCCTCATGCAATGACAGCAGTTGCGCAGTGCCTGCCGAAGGAAATGAAAGGGAGCCCAGACACGCTCGCTTAAACTCGTCGAAAGGCACCCAAGAAAAGAAATTTTGTCGTCGTTCAATACATCCATGGTGTGGCCCATAATCTTCATAGAATATCCGGCAAAAACATGACAGGTCGATGTCGTTCTCTTTGCATCCAAGAAGCTGACTGGCTTGTGTAGAAACGTAAACCCTCAGGCGAGAAAATCCCAGCTGCGTTTTTAAAATCAAGCATGAAACAAATATGATGCATGTGCTGAAGGCGTATAGTATACTCCCTGTCGCTGTATTGTGGAAAGCGGTACATTGGCCAAACGAATGGATGTCTCAATGAGTGTCTAAAATGACACGCTTATAGCGTTTTTTTTTTTTTGGCAGTATCTGGTCACCGTGGCACCTGCTGCCGCGAGGTTGCATTCCTGGATTTTCGCAGGGCACGGTCGTCAAGCGTCATCGCGACCAACTAACAAAAAAAGTCTTGGAGGCGTTGGAAAGGAAAAAGCTTGGTAACTAGTACGTGAGCAGGCATTCCATCGCCTTGACGTGCAAGGAACATTATCTGCCAGATCCATGGTTGTATGCGTAATGTGCATGGTTCAGTGATGAGGCTGACAGGTGGCTCTTTTTTTTTAGCGATGAGGGTGATATTTTGTTCTTTCTGTCATTGTTGCTGTCTTCCATCTTTGTTTTGTTTGCCTAGGACTGCGAATATATGTATATTTCAAGGTGTCGACGAATATTCTTTGTTGTAAGACAAAGCTGTTGTTTGTGATCTCCTTCTTCTTTGTGTTCCGTCTTTCGTGCTGTTTCGTTTCCAAATGCACTCTCTTTTTCTTGAAGCAAGCTTCCTTACACAGGAAAGCACGGGATGGGAGAGGGAGGATGACACAAGAAAAATAGTAAAGAAAAATAACGAAATTGGGGCACAGACGCATCCTGACAATATGTCATCATTGCCGCTGACTGAGACTGTGCAATATCAGTTGTCTATCGCAAAATACTTTGCGATAAAAACTGCACAATAGGAGATGGCATAATACCCTCATTCTCGACAGAATTCCGAAATAGCCATGCCGCAATGACCCACAATTATGCCTCGTTTCTTTCTTGTTTGCTCACTTGTTATTTTGTGTGTGCGTGTTTGTGTGTTTTCTCTTTTGTCTTCAGGAACAATGGTTGCTGAAAACAAAATTTAGTTGCTATGTTCCCGACCATCTTTTGTACAATTTTCTGTTTCCTCAGATACGACGGACTGAAATAGACTGCCAGATATTCTGAATTATATCTGGGGTTTTACGTGCCAAAACCACGATATAATTGTGAGTCACGTCGTAGTGTTGGGCTCCTGAAGTTTTGACCATCTGGTGCTCCTTAATGCGCACAGTACCAGCATTTTTCCTCCATGAAACTGCGATGGCCACAGCCGGGATCCAACTCGGCCAAGGTGTGTGTTTCATTTGTGTGTTCTGTTTAGCAGCCTAATATGCATGCCTTGTAACTGTGCATGACAGCGCGTCAGCAGGATGGCCTAGCTGTTTAAGCTGTGTTTGTGCTATGGCGACAGTAATGACGACGCAGTAATTTAAAACGGTTAGTTTTGCGCGTTGGTACATAATTTCTAGTAGGACAGTAATGTACGACGGCAATACCCAGCATGTTAGCGGGACAGCAATGCCAGTGTCGATGTTGTCGAAGGAGTCGGTGAACCAAGCGAAGAACGCCTATGCAACGTTGGAACATACAGTTGAACCTCGTAGTGACGGTGCCTGATATAGCGAACTATCAGTTAAAGTTGCCTAAATAAGCAGTTACGTTGATTACTTTTCGCTTCAATGGCATTAATTATTTGCATAACAAAACCGGAAACAAGGGCACGCCCACAATATCAGTGGTAGTCTAGTGGCTAAGGTACTCGGCCGCTGACCCGCAGGTCGCGGGTTCGATTCCCGGCTGCGGCGGCTGCATTTCCGATGGAGGCGGAAATGTTGTAGGCCCGTGTACTCAGATTTGGGTGCACGTTAAAGAACCCCAGGTGGTAAAAATTTCCGGAGCCCTCCACTACGGCGTCTCTCATAATCAAATAGTGGTTTTGGGACGTTAAACCCCACAAATCAATCAACAATATCAGTGGTAAAAAAGAAATGATTTGTTCACTCGAGGCCCCAAACTTGATGGAAAGGCATAAAAAAACACAGTAAGTATTCAAAAAGAATTCTCTCCGCATCATTTAAACATGGTAGTGAAGTATAGTGTTTTAATCTAACAGACCAAGTGGAAGACCACTTTTTTTTCAACTTCCGTTACATGCAAGCCTGTTTCGTCAAACTATTTTTTTTTATGTTGCGATTTCCCCTCTAATTTTCCCGCCTATTTACATGAAAATGCCTCAATGAGGAACGCGTTGGAATTGCCTAGTTTATAGTGGCTTAGAAGCCCAGAATAATGAGCTTTTGTCTGTGGAATTTTCGTGCCAGATTCCCGAAAGTTAATGCAGATTTTCAGGACTACTGTTAAAGAAATATTGGATATAACAAAAAACTATGACCCATGGTAGTCTGTTATTGCGATATTCAACTGAACTCGTGAACAGAAGCAATGATTTTTCAGCAAAACCAACACCAGGAGAGACACGTTCATGTCACTCCTTGTGCTTGACTTGTCGGTGCCCTGTTCCACCCGTTAAAATGCACCAACAATAGCCCAACAAAAGCTTTTCTCTAAACAAAAGCTTTGCTGGTACTCGAGAAATTAGAGAAGTTATGTAAGATAGTATAGGCCCTTGCGATCAGGGTTGCCTTTGAGTAGACTGAAAAAAAGCCACATTTCAGACTAAAAGCACCCTTAGCAGCCGTTCCATTTAGCTTTGTCGCCAAATTTGTAGCCGAATAGAACAAAAGCGGTATTAGGACTACATTTTTTAATTTTGCCCTAATATAATTTTTGATATGCAATAACATAGAAACGAGAGCATTACTTTTCTTTTTAGGTTGGCCTTTAAGGCACGTGTAAGTTTTGACAAAAATTATTATTTATTTATTTATGTATTTACTTCTTTATCATTTATTTATTTATTTATTTATTTAGTAGCATTACATATAAGACTAGATAAAACAAAAAGAAATACAGCACAGTGAGTAAAAACAACGATGAACAGACTTCCAAAGGTTATTAATCTAGTAGTAATTGCTAGAAGTAACTGCTATGGTAGCTAGTGTTTCAAGAAAACTGTAATTATCAACCCTTGATCGGTAAAGAAGCTGATTTCCCTCGTTTGTTTTACTCTGCACGGTGTAAATACTTCAGTTTTTGCGGAATAGAACACAATGAAATGAAATGAAATACTTTATATCACTATCTAAGAAGGAAGGAAGCAGACAAAGGGAGAAGGCAGAGAGGTTAACCAGAAAGACGTCCGGTTGGCGACCCTACACTGGAGGATTAGGGGAAGGCACAAGAATAATGTAATGAGAAAGAGAGAAGAGAAGGAAAAGAAAAGGAGAAAGACAGACAGTAATTTCACTAGAGCGTGAAGAACTCCACCGCAAGTAAAAGGCGTTCAAACAAACCTGTCGTTCTCAAAACAAAAAAAAACACACAAAAGGGCTTTCATTGCCTTGTGGGCTGTCGAGAGATGTGGACGGTGCTGTAATAGCACCTGCACAGAAAGAGGCCGATCATCCAGTCGCCGCAATGCGTTGGCAAGTACTAGTCTCTCTGAGGCCAATCGAGAACATTGGCACCGCAGATGTTGGATGTTTCCATCGGTGCCGCATACCGCCCTGTCAGCCATTCCGATTAACAAGGTATATGCTTTCATGAAAGCAACTTCCAGACAAAGACGATAGAGAAGCGAAGCTTCACGTCGATGTAGGCCAGGTGGAGGCTGGAGTTGTAGTGAAGGGTCAAGTTCATGCAGTCTGCTACGTCTCATGATTGGTGTGCTCCACTCAGTCAGTGTGAGACTGCGAAACAAGCGGCCTCGCTGCGACCACTCTTGAAGGCGGAATTGGAATGCTGTTTGCTTCTTTGTGTGACGTGCGAGCAGCATGATCTGCAGAATTACTTTCGCTGACACCACAATGCCCAGGTAATCACTGAAAGACGATGTCGAGGCCTTTTTGTATTAAGATATGGTGAAGTTTCCCGGTTTCATAGCGATAACTAAAACGATGGCATATACAGTTCGCGGAAAAATAAATGTACCATGAATGACGCTGTGGGGGTTTATTGTACGAATTAAGACCAAGCGGCAAAGAAAATGATGTTCTGTTAGGAGTGGAGGGTATAAAGACTGAATTTCATGGCTTTTATGCTAACAGTGCGATTGTAGTTCGAAAGATTATTACACACTTCCTGTTTACGTTACATATTACGTGAGCATACTAAAAATATTCATATAAATAACGGGTTCGACTGCAACGCGGTTCAAATGTTAAATAGGCAACTGCTAGTCTTTGGGCCCCGCCACGGTGGTCTATTGGCTAAAGCACTCGGATGCTGCCCGCAAGTCGCGGAATCGAATCCAGGCCACGGCGGCCGCATTTTCGATGGAAGCGAAAATGCTTAAGGCCCGTGTACTTCGATTTGGGTGCACGTTAAAGAACCTCAGGTGGTCGAAATTTCCGCAGCCCTTCACTACGGCGTCTCTCATAATCATATGGTGGTTCTGGGGCAAGAAACCCCAACAATTATAATTATGCCAGTCCTCGGGGTGACATAAATAAGCTTTCATTTTCTGGCGATTAGTATACAAACCATATAGTGCGCCAGGTGGTGCAGCAGCTATATGGGATTGGTTAGTGTAAATTCAGTGCCTCGGTACATAGTTGTGCAGTATAGACTTCTTGCGAGGAATGGAGTTATCTTGGAACGTCGATAGGAACATTAAACGTTGAGGTAGTGTTTTCTTGAAGGCTAAGAGGGAAATTTATTACTAGATTTACCATAATCATATCTTAGCTTCACTTTGGTGCGTACCTGTTTTTTGTTTAAGTTCACACAAGAAACGAGCCTGCTGCGGGGGAAAGTACATGCACGCACATCAGCTGACGCCGAAGAAAGGGTTAAGAACAGCGGGTACTCTTGAGTCCTGCTTGTTCTTTCACCAGCCAATAATAAGAAAATCGGCTACTAAGTGCACCAAAACAGAAATTCAATGTAGCCAAAATGTAGCCATGGCGCCAACATGAAATTTTCGTAGCCACATGGGGGCCTAAAGTAGCTAATATAGTGGAAAACAGCCATAAACGGTAACGCTGCTTACTGCTCGAAAAGAACTTCGGCTGCGGGGCGATTCATTGAAAGTATATTCGCATGAAAGGGCAGCAGAGTAAAAGCATCAGTGTTTCCGCCGATTTCAGTCGGATTAAGCTGTACTCAGTCATCTTAGTACGTCGTCAATGTGACCAACCAGCACGCGTGAAGGCTAGTGGTCTGCACGTAGCGTGCGCTGCACACTCGGCAGGGCAGACTTCACGTTGGCAATCTTGTACGCCGCTCCGCATGAAAGAGCGATGCGGCCTGTCAGGCAAGCCAGACCGCGTCGCTTATTTATGACTGACGGCGTGCATGTGGCCGGTGTGAGATTGTTTCGCGCGTGAAGCTTGTGCGATCGTGGGCGCGAAACTGACCAACCCCGGCGTGTTGTCGTGTGCGCCTTCGGTCGCGTGCATTTCGTCCCTAATTTGTTATGATCTTATATGAGTATACGTTACAGTTTCCACTTTGCGACGTACTCGTTCGTCCCTCTACAGCGTTCATGCATTTCGCGAAAGAAGGCTTGCTACATCCTCGTTTCAACGTAGGTACAGAGCTGCTATAAAGCATGGCCGCCCGTTGAAAACAGCGTGTCACGCTTCCTCTGTAGGCGCAATCCTTCCGGCAAATGTGAGTACGTGCGTTCACGGTTCATTCGAGCGACCACCATCGTATTGTCTTCTCTCTTCTAGTGCGCTTTAGGTGCGCCGTAGACATTTACTGGCTAGTAATTGCTTCTAACTGTGCAGCAACATCTGGGGTGTTACGTGACGAAATCATGATTTCATTATAAATGAATAAAGGAAGATACGTTCGAGGGATGATTTCTTCTGACACGCACTTGAGCAAAACCTGCAGATTATGAATACAAGGTATATATAGGTGACATTACTTGTACTCTTTTAATAAGGTGTATTGTAGTAATTGTCATACAGGTATGAAGAAACGTTCAAAGAAAGGAACGTATGTGCATTATTTGCAGCGAATCGCCAGAAAACCATCAGCAGGCAACCAAGGAAGACGAATGGGGATTTGAATATATGCGAGTGCGTGTGGCTTTGTGTTTGTATAATTATTTAAAAGTGCAGGAGTATATATGTATTTACATTAATATGTAATATGTTTGTATGTAACATTGCCGCACTGCCAAATACATAGGTTTGTTGGCTAGTCAAGCTGTCTGGAGACCATTTTTTTTTTCTACAATCCCCCCATCTGTATCTCACAAAGATGGCAAAGCAACTTTATTATTATTATTATTATTATTATTATTATTATTATTATTATTATTATTATTATTATTATTATTATTATTATTATTATTATTATTATTATTATTATTATTATTACAAGAATCACAAATAAAACCTTGTTTAGTAAAAATCGGGTGATGTTTATTGTATTAACGTCATAGCGTGTTTTTTTTTTTTAAGCTCGTTTCAAAGAAATTCTGGCGCAGGCGTTGTTGATAGCGAGCGAGAAATCGTCATTTTATGCATGACCGAAAACATAGAAATCGATGCAAATAAAATAAATAATGAAAAATTCTGAGTCAGAGCAGGAATTGAACTCGTGTGGTTTGCGTGACAAGCGGATGTTCTACTACACGGCCACGCGCCTGCTTGTGAATACATTGAAATTAACTTGTTCTGCTTGAAAATGCAGTGAAAGTGACACATCTGTTACAAACACGCGCGTCCTGTATGCATGCATCACAATACATGAAATATTGCAGCAATAATGCGTGGTACAAGCACCCATTTCAATCAGACGTTAGAACATGTGATTATAATAATGACTACGTGTTGTAAATTCGGTAACCCACTACAAAAGGCACACACGCTATCGGCGCCTGTTTCCTTAAAGGCCAACTCCGGCGGTTTTTCGACCATGTCAAGGTAATGGTGTTTCTATGTTCCTGAGACACTTCTTGTCACGAGGCTAACTGCTGAAATGTTCAGAAAATTCGAAAATAATTTTAATAGGCAAAAGGGTGCAAAACCTAAACACGACAGGGCACTCGCCCCGCCGCGGTGGTGTAGTGGCCAGTGTTGCCATCGCTGAACGTCAGACATCCGCTAAAAAGAAATGAGAAATCCGCCAGATTTCGCTAGATTCTCAAACATATCCGCTAAGTTTCCCGCTAGGGCCTATTTTATTCAAAAAACACTGCAATTTCGTATGATAAATACCTTTATCATTCTCAAAAGCTCCCCAAAACTTCGAGAGCTGAAATTGCCGCGAATAGTCGTTTAAGGAGTCTAACTAGAACACTTGAGGCTTCAGTGCTGCGGTCGTCGTCATTGGTGAACCTCATCACAGATGAGGCTAAAAGTTATAAATGTTCACACTGATAAAAAAAACTCACAGGTCAACGAAAAACACATCGAGGTCTTCGTCGCCGCTGTTGTCGTCTGCCACCATCTCCACAGGACCGCTGGTACTTGTTGAGGGACCAGATAGGTGACTTGGTTGCACATACGTTGCAGATGTCCCGATTGCACTAACAACTGCCGCGGGAAGTTCGTAATCAAAACAACTTTTCTGGTGTCGCTTCAGCCCCGCTCTTACGACGAGGATGGCATTTGTTGTTTCAGGCTTCAGCTTGTTCCTCAGCTTGGATTTTACTATGTTGAGCTGACTAAATGTCCTCTCTACTTCGGCATTTGAATACGGCAGCACGAGCATCGACATGGCAAATCCGGCCAGCTCGGCGAACGGGTTGTCGCCGAAGGCGTCCTTATAGGAGTGAACTTCACACCAGAACGACTGCGTGGACGATATTTGCTTCCAGTCCAGGAGGGTGATTTTGCCCCACTGGTTTTGAATTTTTTCGATCGTTCCAGGGGGCACTGCCATTGCTTCCAGCAGAGGAATCAATGGCTCCTTCACGACGCACAAAGCGTTTTCGACCGATAAGAGTGATGTTTTCTGGAGAACTGTGATGTTGTCGGGAAGTCGCTGTCTGATTTGATCTACTAGCGTGGTAATAAACCTTATGCAGCTTTCTCGCATCACAGCTTCATCTGCGACAGAGAACTCGTCGGTTTTCTGAGCTTTCATGTTGTCAACGTACGTCTCAAACAGGTAGCCCAGACATGGCTTGGGATTCAAGTGGTCCTCAAGTCTGCACGTCAAAACGTCAATCTGCTCTGTCGGAATTACGACTTTTTCAACCAAGCTTGAAAGCAAAGTCATGAGGTCTTTCAGCAGTTTTGTTTGATCCGCATTTTTCGCCTCGAATGCCCTGTTAACCTTCTGAACATCTGTCAGAATCGGTCTCAAAAAAAGCAAGTACCCCAGATTGATCTGGTTCTCGTACATACCATACAGCACCTCTGCCGCATAGCACTTTTCAGTGCGCCTTGCAATCTCGAAGTGCGCCTTCAATTCGGTCCACTGGTCTACGATCCTCGATACGGCTATTTCGAGGGATACCCATCGCGTCCTGCACGCTTGCACAATCTTCAGTGGTTCATCGCCGTCATTCATCAGACCGTAGAGCTTCTTGTACGCCATTTTCCGGGCAGGGGATCTTACGAACCAGTTGTACGTTTCGCTTATTAGGTATTCTAAGATTCTGGTATTCTAAGATTGGTGCATCGCAGCTCGTCCGTTGTTTATTACTTGGAAAGCGATCGCCGCTTTGAAACCTCACGGATTTGTTTGTCTGAGATAGGCGGAGCAAGTGAACAGGAGCCTCTGAAGTTAAACAATTTTCGCATTTTTAGAGAACACGGGAATGGTTTCTTGCAGGGCGATTTTTAATTGGTCCACTGCGTGAGGTATCCGACAGAAATCCGCTATGTACAAAAATGGCCCGTCAGAAAATCCGCTAGCCGCTAGACTGATTTTTTTCCCGCCGAAATAAAATAAAATCCGCCAGATTTAGCGGGAAATCCGCTAAATTGGCACCACTGGTAGTGGCTAAGGTACTCGGCTGCTGACCCGCAGGTCGCGGGTTCGATTCCCGGCTGCGGCGGCTGCGTTTCCGATGGAGGCGGAAACGTTGTAGGCCCGTGTGCTCAGATTTGGGCGCACGTTAAAGAACCCCAGGTGGTCAAAATTTCCAGAGCCCTCCACTACGGCGTCTCTCATAATCATATGGTGGTTTTGGGACGTTAAACCCCACATATCATATCGACAGGGCACTCTGTCTGCGTATGACGTAATATTTTGTAAGAAACGGAGGCCGTATACTGGTCCCACCAGTGCGTAGTATAAAAACTGCGAAAGCCAGACCAGCGAATCACCGGTCAAACGCCACAGAAGAAAAAAAGAAAGCCTTCCCCTAGGAAACAACGCCGCCGTCAACTTGTGGCCAGCACAATTGAAACGCTGTAGCGGCCAAAGTAGCGATGCCATTGGCTTCGTCACTTCAGTTGATATGCCAAACACGACGTCACACAGACAGTGCTGGCAAAAATTCTGGCAAGCAAAGTGAGCTTTTTGAAGCAATCTTTAAAATTCATTTGCAAACAATCAGCGCGCCTCTCAAGCCTGTAATTTGGCATAAATGACAGAAATGTGCAAAGGAGCGTACCCAGCGAATTTCACTGAGATTCATTGACCTCGAAAAATCACTGGAGTTTGCCTGTAAGGCCACGTAGTGGGTGCATAGCAAGTTGGAAAAGGTTTCATGCATAGAGTTTTCTGATATACACTATAGAGGGAACTCTGGCGCTAGTGTCTATGGGAGCTGCAACGCACGGCGCTTCAGCGAGCATGGGAATGATGGGTAGTACACACATTTGTCTAATATTCGTACTTCTGACCTGCTTTTGGCACCGTGTGTAATAGCGTGGCTTGGAGCAGTTTTCTCACGAAACAAAAATCAGCAAACGTTCAGTGGCTGCGCTTCATGACCCCTTTTCCTTTAGGCTTACCATTTCAAATCGGGTCATGAAATTCAAAAGCATTATTTTTTTTTCCTTCGAAACGAAACCGAAACACAGCAATAAACGAAGCCACAAGTACGATTCGCCGCCCGCAAGTACGAAGACTAGGCAAGTGTGTGTACTACCCATCATTCCCATGGTCGCTGAACGATCGCAGCGCCAGAGTCCCCTCTAGTTAACTTAAAGAAACTCTATGGTTGCATGCACTACGTGTTCGAAACAGGCCCCGGAAATTCATCGCTAGTGTTGGTTTCAAGGACCATGCACGCTCGTAGCTCTTGCTGGGAATCCTGAGATCCGGTTGAACGGATTGAAATTGATGTGAATGCTGGCATTTATTGGCTTTCACAAGTTGTTACAAATAGAAAAATGAAAATTGAACTTTGTGAATTTTAAATAAGGCGGAGCGGTGCAAGTGATTGAAGTGGCGTTCCTACATAGCGCTTGCCTCCACTCCTTCCGCCCCTCACTCTGCGATATTAGAAGTTGGATCACGCCCAGTCATCTTGCTCGGTGGGCGTGTCAACTACGGGAAAGATAGAGACAGCAAGTTGTGGCAGGCAGAGAACGGAAGGCGTTGTGAGCTACCGAGCTACACCGAACAAGTCAACCGTGCATTCGTCGAAGATGACTTGATCGGGCAACACGTGTTTTCCGGGGCTCGGCGGTGTGCTAACCCAGTCATTTCTAATTCCGCGAAAAATTTTCCGTGTTTTCTAGAAGCAACGGGTGAGCATAAGTATTTGGACCCATTATTTGAGCAGGTATTGATTTTGCATGAGTACATGTGAGTAAACCCAGTGCTCTGCAAGCCTCACTGGACTGACCGAAATGCATTGTCGCTTGACTAATTGTTGAAGACGGCAGCCTAGCTCCTGTCTGGAAAATGTGTTTGTTGAAAGACTTGACTTCGAGTTGGCTCAGCTATAGTTTCAGTTTCTTTTACTTTCACTGGCGCCTGGCGTGGCAAAGCCGGCGTGACGCGACGAAATGAATGCCGGTGAGCACGCGCACCGCGTCACGTCTAAATGTATAGGCGCTTTGACTGTGGCATGTAATCATGTTCTCGCATGACACGCATCTCATGATTATCATGTATGCACCAGTCACATGCCTTCGTCATCCATTGACGTCACGTAATACTAAATTTGGTATGTGTGAAACTAGCATAACAGCCGCGAGCGCATCATCTTGTGGGATGTAGTCATGTTGTTACATGACACGCATGTCGTGATTGTCATGTTTTCACCAGTATCGTACCTTTGTCATCCATTCACGAACTGTAATACCAAATTTGGTATATGTTATGCTAGTGAAACGGCTGCGAACACATCATGAGCATGGCATGTAGTCATGTTGTTACATGACACGTATGTCATGATTTTTATGTTAGGGTCTGTAGCTTGTGTTCGCCATGCAATCATGCCATACCATACCAGTTTTGCAACATGCCATGTAAATGAAACCACTGCAAGAGCAGCAAGACCATGAAATGTAAATCATGATATTCATGACATACATGTCATAACTTTCATGTTATGACTTGACAAATATGTTCTTAATACAGTCATGTTGTGCCATACCAAGTCTGGTATCGATACCATTTTCGAAACGGCCAAAATAGCTAAAGGTCGTAGGCGGATAGATAGATAGATAGATAGATAGATAGATAGATAGATAGATAGATAGATAGATAGATAGATAGATAGATAGACAGACAGACAGAACAGACAGACAGACAGACAGACAGACAGAACAGACAGACAGACAGACAGACAGACAGACAGACAGACAGACAGACAGACAGACAGACAGACAGACAGACAGACAGACAGACAGAACAGACAGACAGACAGACAGACAGACAGACAGACAGACAGACAGATAGATAGACAGACAGACAGACAGACAGACAGATAGATAGACAGACAGACAGACAGACAGACAGATAGACAGACAGACAGACAGACAGACAGACAGACAGATAGACAGACAGACAGATAGATAGACAGATAGATAGACAGATAGATAGACAGATAGATAGATAGATAGATAGATAGATAGATAGATAGATAGATAGATAGATAGATAGATAGATAGATAGATAGATAGATAGATAGATAGATAGATAGATAGATAGATAGATAGATAGATAGATAGATAGATAGATAGATAGATAGATAGATAGATAGATAGATAGATAGATAGATAGATAGATAGATAGATAGATAGATAGATAGATAGATAGATAGATAGATAGATAGATAGATAGATAGATAGATACGCTCAAAGTCACCGAAGTTCGCTAAGAAATGCTTCGCATTTAAAAATGTCCGCCACAACTGCAGCCGATCGTATACCTGCCATACAAATGAGTAACGAGGAGCTTCGCTTAAGTCAGTGGGTGTCCAGGCCAGAGAAAGTGTTGCCCGCAAAGCAATAAGGCGGGGCCACAAAAAGAAAGAAAGAAAGAAAAAAAGAAAGAAAGAAAGAAAGAAAGAAAGAGAAAGAAAGAAAGACAGAAAGAAAGAAAGAAAGAGAAGGTATATAGCATAGGTACCGGTTAAAAGCACCATAATGCTTGACTATCTTTTACTAAACAGTTCAGGACAACCCCATGGACTTATGACGTTGACATTTTGATACTGCTGCTTTGATATATGAATTGATGAAACGACGGGGTTTCGTAAGCAGAAAACTACACGCGTGCAATAAGAAGCGCTGCGTAATTTGAGCAGTCAAATAGCTTAGGTCACGTGGGACTTTGATAAATCACGGTACACGAGCCTTCTTGCATACGAACCCGATCGGAATGCGGCCAACGCGATTTGGCGGCAAACGTATATTTTAGGCAGTATGGTGAACAACGACGCCAATCGGTATGGGAATTTCGAAAGCCTGTGGGTAGTTTTGAGTTAGCGTATAGAATTAGGCACGAGTTTGTCGCGCTCTTCTACCTTATCGTCTCGGTGCTTGTCCTTTGAACTGCTTGTCACTTCTAAGATGCAGTCTTTTATCATCGTTATCGTTCATGACCAACTGACTGATTGTTGAGGATACATGACAGAGAGAGGCAAAGAAAAGTTAAAAAGCAAAGGAAGGGGAGATAATTTCAGGGGAAGAAGTCTGGTATGTGGTACGCACCCACAGAAACAAAGAGTACTTAAAGTGTCATTCTTTTTTTATATGCAACAATATTCGCAACCTATCTCGTAAGCTTTACTTGCGTTATTGCCACGAATTTGGTGCTAATCGGTCCCGAACCCTGTGAGCGATAGGAACAGGACCTATCATTTTTATGGGAAAACCGCGAGCGCACTGTGTTGGAGAAAAAAAAAGCGCAAGCAAGCCAGCTCAACACTATTGCTGAGCTGTAGAAATATACCCCAAAGGGGGATGCTTAGGCGTATTGGTACGACATCTCGGAAACAAAACAGAGCGAAAGAGAGCACAATAAAAAAAATGCCCCCTATCTCCATGTTAATCTGCAAATGTCGTCGAAAGACGATAGTCTTAAGTCTGGAAAGTTTGAACAAAACGTTTATTTGATGTTCTGCGCAAGAAAATCTGGGAATGCTATTCTGGAGGCGCTGCGTTAGAGTGCCTCGAGCGTGCAGTGGAGGCGAACGAATGAACCAAGTCACGTCACACGTGAGACATAAGCGCTATCTGGCAGTTATCTTTAAAAACAAAATGCGCGGCTCGGAGACGGGCGTGTGTGCCAGTCTCGGAGGTCATAAGATGCAGAACGCAAGGTGACGGGTAGGTGCCACCACCTACCCGTCTTAGCAAAGAGTTGGAAACACTCACCTTTCCGTGCAAGCGTTACATGGTCAGCGCAGCGTGATAAGCACTACGGCCCTTAGAATTACCTATGTATGCCTTTTCTAGTAAAAGACGAACATGCAGAGTATATACGTATTGTTATGGTGCCTCAGATATACGCAATAATTGCTTTTTAATTGACAATCGCACACGTACGAACGCTGATCCATGAGCAACATTGGTGGGCGCTGCGGATGGGGTCGGCCGTTCAGGGTATCGGCTGGTACTGTCTAAAGTACCTGGTTCGCGGTAACGGTGGGCAAACAGACAAATGTACAGACAGAGAGACAGACAGACAGACAGACAGACCAAAGTTTTTTCGTCGAAGGTTCTCAAGAAAGACTATTGTCTTTAATAAAGCAGAACACAGACAACAGCGCTGTCTTGCAACAAAGTTTATTCTCCCACACCACGCAATATATTTGTATATATGTGTACAGTCCTAAACGAAAGACAAGCTATAATGATGAACCATAATAAAAAACAAAGATAAAAACAACAAATACAATCTTCGCAACCAAAAAAGAACCGCGTATCAGCTTTATCACTGATAGCCATGTGCATTGCGCATACAATCATGGATCTGACATATATAACACATTCCCTTGCCCGTCAAGACGACTGAAGGCCTGCCCACGCACGCGCAACCGAGTCTTTCCAACTCCTCCAAGATTCTTCGTGTTAGCTGGTCCCGATGGCGCTTGAAAACGCCTCATAAACGCTGGTTTCCCTCCTCGCGCAGTGACAGCAGTTGCAGAGTGCCTGCTGAAGGAAATGAAAAAGAGCCCAGACACGCTCGCTGAAACTCGTGGAAATGCACCCGACAAAAGAAATTTTGTCGTCGTTCAAGACATCCATGGCGTGGCCCATAATCTTCATAGAATAGCCGGCAAAATCATGACAGGTCGATGTCGTTCTCTCTGCATCTAAGAAGCTAACTAGCTTGTGTAGAAACGTAAACCCTCAGGCGAGAAAAACCCAGTTGCGTTTTTAAAATCAAGCATGAAACAAATATGATGCATGTGCTGAAGGCGTATAGTATACTCCCTGTCGCTGTATTGTGGAAAGCGGTACACTGGCCAAACGAAAGGATGTCTCAATGAGTGTCTAAAATGACACGCTTATAGCGTTTTTTTCGGCAGTATCTGGTCACCGTGGCATCTGCTGCCGCGAGGTTGCATTCCTGGATTTCAGCAGGGCACGGTTGCCAAGCGTCATCGCGACCAACTAACAAAAAAAAATCTTGGAGGCATTGGAAAGGAAAATGCTTGGTAACTTGTGCGTGAGCAGGCCTTCCATCGCCTTGACGTGCAAGGAAATTTATCTGCCAGATCCATGGTTGTGTGCGTAATGCGGATGGTTCAGTGATGAGGTTGACAGACGTCTTTTTTTCAGCGATGAGGGTGACATTTTGTTCTTTTTGTGATTGTTGTTAATTGTTCCATCTTTCCTTCGTTTGGGACTGCGTATATACGTATATTCCGTGGTGTCGACGAATATTTTTTGTTGTAAGTCAAAGCTGTTGTTTGTGATATCCTTCTTTTTTGTGTGTTCCGTTTTTCGTGCTGTTTTGTTTCCAAATGCACTCTTTCTATTTCTTGAAATGAGCTCCCTTACACTAGTACCCCGGCTGTGGCGGCTGCGTTTTCGATGGAGGCGTAAATGTTGTAGGCCCGTGTACTTAGATTTGGGTGCACGTTAAAGAACCCCAGGTGGCCGAAATTTCCGGAGCCCTCCACTACGGCGTCTCTCATAATCATATGGTGGTTTTGGGACGTGAAACCCCACATATCAATCAATCAATCCTTACACTAGTAAGCACGGGATGGGAGAGGGAGGATGACACATGAAAAAGAGTAAAGAAAAATAAGAAAATTGGGGGCGCGGACGCATCCTGACAACATGTCATCATTGCCGCTGACTGGGACTGTGCAATATCAGTTGTCTATCGCAAAATACTTTGAGATAAAAGATGCACAATAGTAGATAGCATAATACCCTCATTTTCGACAGAATTCCGAAATAGCCATGCCGCAATGACCTACAATTATGACTCGTTTTTTTTTGTTTACTTGTTTGTTTGTGTGTTGGTTTGTGTGCTTTCTCTTTTGTCTTCAGGAACAATGGTTGCTGAAAAAAACTACTTGCTATGTTCCCGACTATCTTTTGTACAATTTTTTGTTCTCTCAGATACGACGGACTGAAATAGATCGTCAGATGTTCTGAATATTATCTGGGATTTCACGCGCCAAAACCAGGATATAATTGTGAGTCACGTCATAGAGTTGGGCTTCTGAAGTTTTGACCATCTGGTGTTCCTTAATGCGCACTGAAATCACACAGTACCAGCTTTTCCCCTGCATGAAATTGCGACGGCCACAGCCGGGATTCACCTCGGCCAAGGTGTGTATTTCGTTTGTGTGTTCCGTTTAGCAGCCTAGTATAAACATGCCCTGTAACTGGGCGTGACAGAGCGTCAGCAGGATGGCCTAGCTGTTTAAGCTGTGTTTGTGTTATGGCGACAGTAATAATGACGCAGTAATTTAAAACCATTAGTTTTGCGCATTAGTACATATTTTCTAGTAGGACAGTAATGTACGACGGCAATGTCCAGCATGTTAGTGGGACAGTAATGCAACTGTCGATGTTGCCGAAAACTGTCAATGGGAGTCGGTTATCCAAGCCAGAACTAACGCCTATGCAACGTTGGAACAAACAGTTGAACCCTGTAGTGACGACGACTGATATGGCGAACTATCAGTTAAAGCTACCGAAACACGCAGTTGCGTTGATTACTTTTCGCTTCAACGGCATTAATTATCCGTATAACACACCAGAAACAAGTGGGCGCCCGCAATATCGGTGGTAAAAAACTTTTTTTAGTTCACGCGAGGCCCCAAACTTGATGTAAAGGCATAAAAAACACAGTAAGTATTCGAAAAAAATTCTCTTCACATCATTAAAACGTGGTAGTGAAGTAGTGTTTTAATCTAACAGACCAAGTGGAAGACCACTTTTTTTTCAACTTCCGTTACATACAGGCATGCTTTGTCAAACTAATTTTCTTTTGTCGCAATTTCCCCTCTAATGTTTCCGCCTATCTTTTTGAAATGCCTCAATTAGGAACGCGTAAGGATTGCCTAATTTATAGTGGCTTAGAAGCCCAGAATAATGATCTTTTGTTCGTAGCGTTTTCGTGCCAGATTCCCGAAAGTTAATGCAGATTTTCATGCCTACTGTTGAACAAATATTGGATATAACAAAAAAAACTATGGATCATCGTACTCTGTTATAGCGACATTCAACTGAACTCGTGAACTGAAGAGAGAGAGAGGAAACTTTATTAGAGCTTGGCCGGCAGCTTGGTCTTGGTGGCCTCAGATGGCGGCGCTGAGTCCCTGAACTCGGGCGGCATCTTCGGCCTGCCGGACAGCCCAGAGCTGGTCGTTGAGCTCCGAGCATCTGAGCGCCGCCTCCCAGCGGCGGCGTCGCCGACGGAGAAGGTCCCCCGCGGCTCCCGCAGACGGGACGGCGGCGGGAACGAGTGAGCTCGAGGCTTCCTGTTGCCTGGTATTGGCAGCCGCCATAGGCGCATCGCGAACGGCGGCCGTTTCTCGACCATTGTTACCGGCGCATTCCCAGAGCATGTGGCGCAGCGTTGCTCTGTGCCCGCATGCTTTACATAGATCGGTAATGTGTAAGTGCGGGTAGCAGTGGCGTAAGACGACCGGGCTGGGGTAAGAGTGGGTTTGTAGTAAGCGATAGCTTACGGCATCGTGTCTGTTTAATTTGTCATGCGGTGGCGGGAACTTTCGCCTTTCCAGTCTGTAGTGTTGCGTAATATCTCGGAACGTGATGAGACGATCACCCCACGACCGTTGTGGTCTGTGTTGTCGCTGCGTGTCTGTCGAAGTGTCTCGATCCGGCAGATCAGAAGCCCCGTTCTCGGGAGCGGAGGCGGCGGCCACGGAATGTGCCACGGCTCGGCGAGTGAGACCTCGAGCCGCGGCGTGGGCCGCCTCGTTGCCCGGAAGCGGGACATCGGTGTGTGCCGGGGTCCAAAGGAGGAAGACTGTTAAATTTTGTTGTGGCGATCGCGACGCTGAGTCACCATCACCGCACATCTTAAGGATGCGGGCCGCTTCCCGCGAGACGCGGCCGCGCGCGAAGCCGCGGATTGCTGCCTGCGAGTCGCTGATTACGATCGTAGCGTTCGGCACCGTGGCGATTGCTAGGGCTATCGCGGCTTCTTCGGCCGCCTCCGTATGTCCCGTGGTCACCGTGGCGCTCGCGAGGCATTTGCCCGCACGGTCAACGACCGCAGCGGCGTGTGCGTGTCTCCCGTCCCCATATCTCGCGGCATCTACGTACACAACTTCGTCGCTAGTGCCGTACTTCTTTTGAAGGTCTCTAGCTCGCTGGTTACGGCGCCCGACGTGGTGCGTCGGGTGCATATTCTTAGGAAGCGGCGGAACAATTAGGCGGTCGCGAACCGAGGCAGGAACATCCGCTTTTTCTCCCTGCTGAGTGTGGTACCGGATGCCAAGTGACTCGAGGATGTGTCGACCCGTCTTAGACCCCGACAAGCGTTCGTTTTGCGAAACGACATGGGCCTCAATTAACTCGTCGAGTGAGTTGTGCAGTCCAAGTTCTAGTAACTTTTCAGTGCTCGCATTCAGTGGAACTCCAATTGCTCGCTTGAAAGCCTTTCGTATTATACATTCGATTTTGTTTTTTTATGAGCCTAGCAATTTGAGGTAGGGGGCAACGTATGTTATACGGCTTATTGCGTACGCCTGCACTAGACGGATCGCGCAGTGTTCGCGCATACCAGTACGTCTGTTCGTGATACGACGTAGGAGCCGGATCGTGTCGTCTACCGAACGACGTAGTCTTCGCACCGTCTCACCATTATGGCCGTTTGCCTGCAGGTGTAACCCCAGAATTCTAATTTTGTCTACGTGTGGAATGGGAGTGCCATCTGCCAATAGAACGCTTATTTTGTAGCACTCCCTTTCCTCGTCGCGCGGGGTTTTGCGACCTCTACTTGTAGGTTTGTAGATTAGAAGTTCCGACTTGGTTGCCGAGCATTCGAGGCCCGTTCCTCGCAAGTACTCCTGAACTTCGTCTACACCTGCCTGGAGCGTACGCTCGACGTGACCATCACAACCTCCGCCGGGAACCCAGAGGGTGATGTCATCCGCGTAGATACTGTGATACAATCCTTGTATGCCTAATAATTTCTCGGGTAGCCCAATTAGAACTAAATTAAAGAGTAATGGCGAAATTACGGAGCCTTGTGGCGTGCCCCTCGAGCCCATCTCAAATTCTTGCAGTTCCACATCTCCAACGACGACGCGTACGCGTCTGCCGGCAAGGAAGTCACGTATGTAATTATATGTTTTTTGTCCTAGTCTTAATGTTTGAACTCTGTTTAAAATTGCTTCGTGTTTAACGCTGTCGAAGGCCTTTTTAATATCTAGGCCAAGGATCGCCTTGGTTGAGCTGGTAATGTCATCAACAATGTGGTGCTTCAGCTGAAGCAACGCGTCTTGTGCGGAGAGATTGCGGCGGAATCCTAGCATGGTGTGCGGAAATACATCGCGGACTTCGAGAAAGTCAGTCACGCGTTTGAGGACTGCGTGCTCCAGAACTTTTCCTACACAAGACGTGAGCGAAATTGGCCTTAGATTATCAAGCGCAACCTGCTTGCCCGGTTTAGGAATCATGATAACTCGAGCTCTTTTCCATGCTTCAGGAAGGGAACCGCGTTGCCAGCACTCGTTGACATAAGTCACAAATCGGGAGATTGACTCGTCATCTAAGTTGCGGAGAGCCTTGTTCGAAACCCGGTCCAGGCCGGGCGCCGATCGGGTGTTTAGTTCAAAAAGGACTGCCCGAATTTCCGCTTCGCTAAATTCGGCGTCTAGTTGCTCATTAGCAACGCCGTCATAATCTGGGTGTTGGACGCTCTCTGCCGACTTAAAGTAACGGTCACGTATTGCACCGAGAAGGTCATCGCCTTTATGATCGTTCACAAGTCTCCGAGTTTTATGGCCTTGAGCGGCACGAGTATCTTCCGGATCCAATAGGTGCCGGAAAAGGCGCCAAGCACTCGCCCCGCGCATCTGTCGCTCGAGGCCGTTGCACAGGTCTTCCCATTGTGACCTACAGACTTGGAACGCATGTTCCTCAATTTCTCTGTCTAACCGTGCTATGCGTTTTCTCAACGCCCGGTTATGTCTTTGGCGCTTCCACCTCTTGAGTAGGGCTTGCTTTGCTTCCCACATGTGTAGGAGCCTGCTGTCGATTACTTCGAGCTTCGCTTCGGGCGGGATGTGGCACGTTACCGCGTCTACGTCCCGATTGAGCGTCGCGGTCCACTCGTCTATATCCGTGATCGGCTCGTCGCCTCGCCCGCCTTCTGCTCGCTGTTTGCGGAACGCGTCCCACTGCACTAATTTGAGTTTACGGCCTGTGCTTTCAGAGTATGTTCTACGAACGCTCAGGCCCGTGTCTACCGTAATCTCTATCAGAGAGTGGTCACTCCCTAAGTCCTCCTGCGTGTTTTGCCAAGACACCGCGGTGACATTCGACACGAACGCGAGGTCCGGTAGCGTGTCTGCGCTCACGCTGTTACCCCGGCGCGTCGGATCGGCGGGGTTCACGATCAGTTCAAGCCGTTGGTCTTGCGAGTCTTCCCAAAGGTGTTTGCCCTTGAGCGTTTCACGCGTGTATCCCCAGGCCCCATGGGGCGCATTAAAATCACCTGCAACTAGCAGAGGTGCGCCGCTGGCGGCCGTGCTTGCTCTCCGGAGCAGCTCCCCAAATCGGTGCTGTAGCGTGGGTTTACTGTAGACGTTAAGTACAAACAGGCCTCGGCCGCGCTTAGGAATTAATTCTACAAAAACATGCGGTATCCTTACGCACTCAAGTTCGCGCTGCGCCACCGTGATGTTACGTCTAACTAGCACGGCGGCGACCGGCGCCGGACGCGGCGGGGGCGACGACAGCGACCGCGGTCGCGCCGACGACGAGAGCGGATCGCTCCGCCTTCGGCGACCCGCGGCCGCCCCCGGCGCCCCACCACGCGCCGAGCGCTGTGTAGCACGTTTTTCTTTCCGCCTGTTGTCCGCCGCGGCCGCATTTATGGCTTTGTAACCAGCTAGTTTTGCCGGATAATTTGTTTCCTGCAAAAGGATAATGTCCGGTTTCGTCTCACGGCTTCGAATAAATTGCTCGAGATTTCCCCGCTTCCTCCTATATCCCCGGCAGTTCCACTGCCAGATCGTGTACTGTTGTTTGTGAGTGTTAGTGTGAGTGTGCGCGTGTCTAGCCATGGTGATGCTTGTGTTTAATTTAGCCCATCGCCGTCGAGGCGACTGGGGTGCGGCTGAATCTGCGGCTCGGCGTCTGACAGCGCGTTCTGCTGCTGCTGACTCTGTTGCTGTCTAGCGTAGGGCTTACTCACCGTTCTAATCGGTCTGCCCGCAAATGGCGGGAGTCGCGCTTCAATGTTTTCTATGCGCGCCGTGTGCGCGGTGAGCATTTGTGTCATTTGTTCAGAGAGCTTAGCTATCGCACTATTGAACATGTCATTCATCTGAGCCACCTGTTTAGCTAAACGTTCATCGAGGCTGGTCTCTATAGTATCGATTTGTTTCTGTAGCTTATCATAACGGCCAAACCGCTGTGTGGATTCGTGCCTGGCAGGATCTAGTGCTATCCTTTTCGCGGTACACGGGCGGTCTTCGCGTCCGCCTGCCCCCTCTCCCGAACTGCTCTCGTCATCCGTCTCCGTCCCCGCCGCCTCGGGTCTCGACGGAGTCGAAGACCGAGGCGTCGGTGGTGGCGGCGCCGTCGACTGTTGCTGCGGTTGTTGCATTCGTGGAGCCTCTCCTTTCAATTTGGAATTTTCCGCTCTAAGGGCGGCGTTCTCGCGTTTCAGCTCTGAAATTATCGATTGTAATGGTCCTAGGCGTTGTTCTAGCGCTCGCTCTACCGCTAGCTTGAGCTCGCTCCCACCGCCGCCACCGACGGCGGCACCGCCAGGACGTCCCGCCGAAACAGCGCCGCCGGCGCGACAGGCGGCTACATCCGCCCATCTCACCTGCTGCCATGTGCACATGGGTCCTTGTTGTTGCGGCTGCCGCCACGTCTGATGCTGCTGACTTTGTTGGGTGCCTTGGTTGACAGCTGCGGCGCCCGGAACGGCGCCACCGCGCGTCTTCGACATGCTTCTCGGCCTTGGTGTCCGGCTGCGAGAGCGGGACCGGGATTTACCGCCGCCGCCTCTCGCGTCTCGGCTTGTCGAGCGTCCTCTTCGGGTGGCGTTGGATGAATGACTGTCAAACGCCGGATAATGATTGTAGTAACCTCCGTTGCCTTCGGTGCTAATGCCGCTGTTGTAGATGCTGTCGGACGCCGCGGCCGCTTGCTCTTCTTCACGCCGCTTTCGCTCTAGGCGGCGACGCTTGACTATGTAAGGAGTCTTGTATCTCGCCTTGCAGACGCGGTCACCCGTGAGATGATCCTTGCCACACAGTTGACACCGCGGCTCGCAGTGATGGTCAGAAGGTGGGTTACTGCTTCCGCAGCCACGGCAAATCTTGTCGGCAGGGTTGGGACACACGTCGGAGCGATGGCCCAGCCTCCCGCACGCGTAGCACACGTCGATGTGCTTTCTGTAGAGGGAGCATCTCACAAGCATAGGTCCATAGTATACGTGTCTGGGAACACGGAAACCGTCGAACAATACGATGATGTTGTCCGTGGTGCCCATTCGCTTGGCATGCAGCACGCTGGGGTTGCGCTGCGTCACTAGGTTGTTAACGATGTCCTCCGGGCTCTCGTCTTTGGAAATGTTCCTAATCAGGCCCTTGGAAGTGTTCTCCGGGGCGGCCTGATAGGCGTTCGCCTCGAACTCTCGGTTCCCGATGCAAAGCTTGCTGATGGCTCCGTAGCGTTTGGCTCTGTCCGCGGACGGAGTGCTGAGCACCACGACGTTCTGTTTAACGTTGAGGCAGATGCTGTCCTCTCTAGCCGCTTCTCTACCGATACCTGCCGCGTTACGAAGGCAGCAGTAAATGCGATCTATCTTGTATTCAGCCCCGTTGAATCCGCCGCGGGGGCGCACAATGATCCTGTAGTCATCGGGCGGTAACTCTGGCATTCGGCTCGCCTTAGCGAGGTGCTGCAAGTAACGAGCACACTTCTTTTTATTCTGCGCCGCTGTGGCAGTATCCGGGGCAATCCCTGTAGTAGCCGCGGCAGCCGCCTGTTGCTGCGTCTCCGTCTTCTGGTCTTGCGCTGTCTCGGACGCGCCGTCGGCCTGTTTCGTTCTCTTTACGCTGCACCATCCTGCTCCCTCGCCGAAATCTTCCGGCCGTATGTCCTCTCCTTCTACCTCTACGACATCCATTTAGCCCTGGCAAAGGCCTTGTACGCTGCCGTCGGGGATCGGGAGCTCCGAGGAGGTCCGGCGACACGTTAGGCTTGCAGGCCCCACCGCCGCAGCGGCCGGCCTATGGCGTCGTGCGCAGAGACGCTGGACTTGGCGTTCTTGCTTTCGTGGTGGAATAAAAGGCGCCAATACGTGGCTAAAAAGTGGTCCCACCTGGCAAAACTTGGTGTCAGGGAAGTCCTTGAAACTGCCGTCGATCGATGGTGACAAGCGTTTTCCACGATAAATTCGACAATCCACCAAAAACATAGGAAAATTGCGGAGCCGACGCGCAACACGTCCGCACTCCGTGGCCCCCTAGCGGTGTTCTCTCGTGAACTGAAGCAATAATTTTTCAGCAAAACCAACACCACAAGAGACACGTCCGTGTTACTTCTTGTGTTTGACTCGTCGGTGCCGTATTTCACCCGTTAACATGCGCCAACAATAGCCCAACAAAAGCTTTGCTGGTACTCGAGAAATCAGAGAAGTTATGTAAGTTATGTAAGTTATGTAGTATAGGCCCTTGCGGTCAGGGTTGCCTTTGAGTAGACTTGAAAAAGAGTCACATTTCAGGCTAAAAGTACCTGTAGCAGCCATGCCATTAAACTTTGTCGCCAAATTTGTAGCCAAATAGAACAAAAGCGGTATTATGACTACATTGTTTTCTTTATTAGGCACTAAGATGATTTAGTATATGCAATAACATAAAAACAAGAGCAGTACTTTTGCTTCTAGCTTGGTGCGGCAGCTGCATTTTCGATGCAAGCGGAACATCTGAAGGCCCGTGTGCTTAGATTTGGGTGCACATTAAAGAACCCCAGGTAGTCGAAATTTCCGGAGCCCTCCACTACGGCGTCTCCCATAATCATATGGTGGTTTTGGGACATGAAACCCCCAACAAGTATCATTATTACAGTCCTCGGGGCGACATAAATAAGCTTTCATTTTCCGGCGATTAGTTGTATAAACCATACTGTGCGCCAGATGGTGCAGCATATATATGGGATTGGTTAGTGTAATTGATTGATATGTAGGGTTTAACGTCCCAAAACTGGTTAGTGTAAGTTCAGTACCTCTGTACATAGTTGTGCAGTATAAGCTTCTTGCGAGGAATGGAGTAAGTTTGGAACGTTTCAGAATTTGATTTATGATTGATATGCGGGGTTTAACATCCCAAAACCACCATATGATTTTGAGAGACGCCGTAGTGGAGGGCTCCAGAAATTTCTACCACCTGGGGTTCTTTAACGTGTACCCAAATTTGAGCACACGGGCCTAAAGCATTTCCGCCTCCATCAAAAATGCAGCCGCCGCAGCCGGGATTCGATCCCGCGACCTGCGGGTCAGCAGCCGAGCCCCTAGCGACTAGACCACCGCGGCGGGGCCAGAATAATACTGAATTGGAGCCTGGATCCTCTGCGTGGCAGCCTAGTACTAACACAGAGCCGCGCTGGTGTTCGAAACTTCTTTGCAAAAAGACCCAGTACAGGCTTCACGTCGACACATCGTCTGTGCAGGCACGCCGAGCGTTCCGGGGGAGGGGGCGAGGCGAGGGGGAGGAAGGGGGCTTGATGCGAACGAGCCCGCTTCTGGGGATAGGACATGCAGCACATCAGCTGACGCCGAAGAAAAGGTAAATAACGGCGGGTACTCTTGAGTCCTGCTTGTTCTTTCACCAGCCAATAATAAGAAAATTAACTACTAAATGCGCCAAAACAGAAGTTCAATGTAGCCAAAATGCAGCCATGGCGCCGACATGAAATTTTCGTAGCCACATGGGGGCCTAACGTAGCTAATACGGTGCAAAACAGCCATAAACAGCAACGCTGCTTACGACTCAAAAATAACTTCGGCGGCGGGGCGATTCATTGAAGGTGTATTCGCATGAAAGGGCATCAGAGTAAAAGCATCAGTGTTTCCACCGATTTCAGTCGGATTAAGCTATACTAAGTCATCTTAGTACGTCGTCAATGTGACCAATCAGCACGCGTGAAGGCTCGTGGTCTGCACGTAGCGTGCGCTGCGCACTCGGCAGGGCAGACTTCACGTTGGCAATCTGTACGCCGCTCCGCATGAAAGAGCGATGCGGCCTGTCAGGCAAGCCAGACCGCGTCGCTTATTTATGACTGACGGCGTGCATGTGGCCGGTGTGAGATTGTTTCGCGCGTGAAGCTTGTGCGATCGTGGGCGCGAAACTGACCAACCCCGGCGTGTTGTCGTGTGCGCCTTCGGTCGCGTGCATTTCGTCCCTAATTTGTTATGATCTTATATGAGTATACGTTACAGTTTCCACTTTGCGACGTACTCGTTCGTCCCTCTACAGCGTTCATGCATTTCGCGAAAGAAGGCTTGCTACATCCTCGTTTCAACGTAGGTACAGAGCTGCTATAAAGCATGGCCGCCCGTTGAAAACAGCGTGTCACGCTTCCTCTGTAGGCGCAATCCTTCCGGCAAATGTGAGTACGTGCGTTCACGGTTCATTCGAGCGACCACCATCGTATTGTCTTCTCTCTTCTAGTGCGCTTTAGGTGCGCCGTAGACATTTACTGGCTAGTAATTGCTTCTAACTGTGCAGCAACATCTGGGGTGTTACGTGACGAAATCATGATTTCATTATAAATGAATAAAGGAAGAGACGTTCGAGGGATGATTTCTTCTGACACGCACTTGAGCAAAACCTGCAGATTATGAATACAAGGTATATATAGGTGACATTACTTGTACTCTTTTATTAAGGTGTATTATAGTAATTGTCATACCGGTATGAAGAAAGGTTTTGTCAAAGAGAGGAACATGTGTGAATTCTTTGCAACGAATTGCCAGGAAACCATCAGCAGACAACCAAGGAAGACGAATAATGACTTGAGTAAGCATCACAAACAAAACCTTGTTTAGTACAAATCAAATGACGTTAATACTCAATAATACATTGAGTATTAACGTCATAGCGTTAAAAAGCTCGCTTCGAAGAAATTCTGACGTAGGCGTTGTTGGTTGCGAGCGAGAAATCGTCATCTTATGCATGACCAAAAAAATCGAAAACGATGCAAATGAAATAAACAATGAAAAATTCTGGGTCAGAGAACGGATTGAACCCAGGTGGTTCGCGTGACAAGCGGATATTCCTACACACGGCCACGCGCCTGCTCGTGAATACATTGAAATTAAATTATTCAGCTTGAAAATGCCATGAAAGTGACACATCCTTTACAAACACGCGTGTCCTGTATACATGCCTCACAGTGCAACATGAAATATTGTAAAGATAATGCATCGTACAAGCGCCCATTGCAATCAGACGTCAGAACGTGCGATTTTTATAATAATGACTACGTGGTGTAAATCCGGTAACCCACAACAAAAGGCACACACGCTATCGGCGCCTGTTTTCTTAGGGGCCAACTCCGGCGATTTTAGGGGCGAAGCTCATTAAAGCGCCACCCGTTCATCCCTCGTCGTAGTGCGTAACCAGTCTTACGCTTTGACCTGCAAGGTGGTGCCGGTGGCAGATTTCTCCTGTGCGTTGTTGAACAACGAGAAATTCGCAGCGTGCGCGTTAACTAAAAGGCGGAGTCTCCTGTCTCTGATTCCCAATTAGCAGCCGATGGCATGTACATTGAGCACTATCTGACAAGAAAGGGTTGCTAGGTTATACTCGCTGGGCGTAACCTCCTTGGTTTTAGACAGGTTTAGCGAGCGTTGGGCCGCAGTGCCATGAATACAGTGAACTAGAATATACCATGAACTCGAGGTGGTTAAAGGTGGGAAGTAGACACAAAGCGCAAGCCGTAAGAAAGTGTGCGTGTGTCACCTCTCGTTTAGTCCTTGGAATGTCCGCTGGATGGCGATGCTTCTATATGCGGAATAGGGAGCCTACATGAACGGCCGTTTTAGGGTGGAGACATCTTAATAAGTGCCTTCAAGAAACTCAGCCAAAACCAGCGGGCAACGGGGCACGCTGTTGCCAGCTTCCACCAAATTCAGCATAGTTTTCTGTGCGCCGCCATTTTGGAGCAAGCCGCCCTTGTAACAACACACAACACTTGGGCTTTTGACAGCGGCGGTTCTCAGGGTCGTGTAAGCGACCCAGTTCTCAAAGTGAACGCACGAAGAAATTCGCAGCCCACACACAAACACTTGCGACATAATCCGGAGGTTACGCTGACACGAACGCAACTAGCGAGCGCGTCTCCGTACAAACGTGCGGACGCGTCCCGTTTGTGGGCTTCCTACTCGCAATGCGTTGACGCAGCAACGACAACTTCGGTTATCTACTCATTCGCGAACACCTCGAAACACATAAACGTGTGCCGCAGGAAAAAACAGTGAACGAAATACGCAGTACTCACAGAGCAAATACGAGACGCACTGGTGGGCTCCCAGCCGTCTCGCTTCATTTGAGCCAGCATAGTTGTCGTCGGCCAGGGCTCGCTGGGAAGCGGAACATTCGCACCCCCTTTCTGTTGTGGTTAGTGCAAAGTGGTACGCAGAATCCAGGCATTCTAAGGCTTTACCGGCAGCGTTTAACACGCTACCGCAACGTTCGACGCCGTATTATTGAGAACTAAACACAACCGGGCGTAGACGCAGTGCGGGCACCAAGATGGGGCGACAGCGCGGCGTTGCTGTCTGGCAACATTGTGGTTTGGTGGGCGGCGGCATGTAGTGGGTCAAAGGCTGACATCACCCTTAACACGGCCGTTCATGTAGGCTCCCTAATGCGGAATATATGATGAAAAAATGCGAAATGGTGGTACTTGGAGTGTTGACTAGATGGACGACCGGACACACAGAAAGATGCATGAACGGACGCACGGATGGCTGCACGGACGGATGGACGCATGAACGGACGCAGGGGCGGATGCATGGACGAACGCAGGGACGTGCGGACGCACGAACACATGCACGCACGGACGGACGGATGGACGCATGGACGGTCACACAGACAGACACATGGACGGACGGAAGCAAGAACGAATGGATGGACGGATGCTTCGCCCCACTTTCCATCATTCACCCCGTGGATATGCTGCCATTTTTCAGCGTTTACTAGAAGCCACGGGTAAGCATAAGTATTTGGACCCATTATATGAGCAGGCATTGACTTTGCATGAGTACATGCTAGTAAACCCAGTTCTCTGCAAGCTTCAGTGGACTGACAGAAGTGCAGTGCCGCTTGAATGATTGGTGAAGACGGCAGCCAAGCTCCTGTCTGTAAAATGTGTTTATTGAAAGGCTTGAATTTGAGTTGGCTCGGCTATAGATTTAGTTTCTTTTACTTTCAGCATGTAGGATATAGGATAGTCACATCTTATAGCTTAGTGCAGTGCAGTCTACTTATAACGATATCCAAGTGCCAACGAAATTCCATCGTTATAACAGAAAAATTCTTATAAGTGAGTTGAGAAAAGAAAAACAAAAGAGCGGTCAAAACATTTTATTTGCATGCAAGTAAGGTATGTAACTATGTGCTTGTTTGTAGAAAAACCACAGTCTGTCAGCTTTGATTGCATCATACTAAGCATGTGCACATCTTTCTCGAGAGCATCACAGTGCCTCACATAGCTGAGCGTGGTGTCCTGCTCAAAAACGAAGTCTAGGAGGGACTGTGTATCATACATTGGGCATTCTGCAATGAGAGTATCTGAGTAGGCTGCTTAACCGCGTCGTCGTAGTCAATGCTCGCAATGATGTTTGCATTATGTGCACACGCCACGATCGCCTCATCACTGAGGCACTCGGACGTTTCTGCAACATCATCTGCATGAAGTAGGTGGTCTATATATGATGCTTCTTCGTTGAGTACTGACCACAACTGCGGAAGCTCTTTGTCAATGGGCGCTTTGCAGGCCTCTCCCGGTATTGCATCAGAAGTTAGGAAGGAAAGTGTCTTCTCCTTTCACTTTCTTGTATGAAGCACAGTCAACTTGTTTCTTAATAAGGTGTGGGCGGGGTGCAGGGTGCTTAGCAGTGCATGCCGTCTGTGCAGAGAGCCATTTTCGGCGCAAGCTGTTGCTGAATTCAACCGCTCTATCCAGTATCGCGGCACTGGAGCATCGTAATAACAGGATTATTTTATAGTAGGACGCATACAAAAGTGGACGTACAAAAGTGGACGGTCCCAACGTTGTGCATCATTATATCCGATGTATTTTTATAAACAGTATTGTTATAAGTGGACTCATAGTTACCACAGTGATTCCACTCCTGCACTAACTATGAGGAACAATGCCTAATGGGATATCCTGCCTGATAAAATAAAAGTATCAGGAAAATGCGCCTGAACGAGCCTCAATATTTAATTTCATCTAGTCCTGATGATTGCACCGCCAGTGTTACAAAATGTGTGTGACTTGGTGCACTCTTGATTTACATTTTTGTTAATCATCCATTTGCCACTGGCTATCTTTCTTTATGCCATACTTAAAGCAGTAATGGACGCACACGAGTGCATAGCTTGTAAGGCTGCTCAGTGACCACAGAGACCTTTCTTTATGCCCACTCTGTCTATTGGCCGTCTTGCATGTTTGGTTCCTGATACCAATTCACCGAGCATCATGGTGGCTTTCATATACTATATTTTATATTGTCACGGGGTCCCGACGTGGAAGAAGGGAGCAGTTTCAGGTCGAATAATAAACTGTTTATTTGAGTCGAATTTGTGGCCACGCAAAAGAAAAATCAACCGCAGGGGCGCCTGCGTAAGTAGGCGTTTGGTGTGTAGCGACACCACGAACCCGAGCTAACGGGGAAGTTTCGACTCCCTCCCACGCCTAGCCGTGCGTGGCTTTGCCGTGTCCGAGGAAAAGGGGATCCTGGGGGTTGAGCCGACGCTGGGTGATTGGACCGTTAAGGCCCCCCGGCAGAGGCAACACACCCCTTTGGCCCCGGCTTCACGTAGACGGCACCCCTGAGCTGACCCACCCAGGGGAATCGGCAGTCGCCTTTTCCTATCTCTCTCTCCCTACATCTTCGTCTTTATCTCTTACTATTTATCTGTCCTGTCTTCTACTCTCTTCCGTTTACTTCCAAACTTCCTGGCGGCTAGGGTTAACCCTGTGCAAATAGCCTACCTTGGTCTAGGCGCATTGGGTTATAGCGGCGTTGTACGGCTGGCGTCTGCAGGTTTCAGCATTTGTAACCTTGTAGCGTCCCCTCGTTGGGCTCCGTGGTGGGTGGCCGCCAACGCTGCTGAACAACAATAAGGAAGACATGCATGGAGCATTCCCACTACTGTCTGATCGTACCGGCTTAAAGCCGGTACGCACCGATGATCTCACCAGAGAAGGATTGGCCACCCTGGTGCAGTATCTGGCCACCCCCTCCCGTAGGCATTCGTCAATTAACTCACGGCCCTCAGTCCCCACCAGCTGCGGAGCAACTGACCACGGCGGCGGTCAGATCTGCAAAGCAGCAGAGGGTGCTAGGAATCTCTGGATACGGACAGGCCACCATTGGAACTTGAACTTAGCAACGTTTAACGTTAGAACGTCATCTAGTGAGGGAAGTCTAGCTGTATTATTCGAGGAGCTAGAAGGCATTAAATGGGATATAATAGGGCTGAGTGAGGTTAGGAGGACAGATGAGGCCTATACTGTGCTACAAAATGGGCACGTCATTTGCTATCGGGGCTTGGCAGACAGAAGAGAACTGGGAGTAGGGTTCCTAATTCACAGAAACATAGCTGGCAACATAGAGGATTTCTATAGCATTAATGAAAGGGTGGTAGGCATTGTAATTAAACTGAATAAAAGATACAAAATGAAGGTAGTACAGGCTTATGCGCCTACATCCAGCCATGATGACGCTTCAGTTGAAAGCTTCTATGAAGACGTGGAATCTGCAATGAGTAAGGTGAAAACACAGTATACTATAGTAATGGGCGACTTCAATGCAAAGGTAGGAAAGAAGCAGGCTGGAGACCAGGCAGTAGGAGATTATGGCATCGGCACTAGAAACGCCAGAGGAGAGCTACTAGTAGAATTCGCAGAACGCAATAATCTGCGTATTTTGAATACCTTCTACCGAAAACGAGAAAACCGCAAGTGGACATGGAGGAGCCCTAATGGCGTAAATAAGAACGAAATAGACTTTATAATGACTGCACACCCAGGAGTCGTGCAGGATGTGGAAGTGGTTAGCAAGGTAAGATGCAGTGACCATAGAATGGTACGGGCTCGAATCCGCCTAGACTTGAAGAAGGAACGACAGAAACTGATACGCAAGAAGCCAATCAATGAGCTAGCACTGAGAGGGAAAGTACAGGAATTCAGAGTGTCACTGCAGAACAGGTACTCTGCTCTTAGCGAGGAAACCAACCTTAGCGTAGATACAATGAATGATAATCTGACGACTATCATCACGGAGTGTGCAGTGGAAGTTGGAGGCAGGGTAGCTAGACAGGACACCGCAAGCTTTCCCAGGAAACGAGGAACCTAATTAAGAAGCGTCAAATCATGAAAGTGTCAAGTACAACAGACAAAATAGAACTGGCAGAGCTTTCGAAGCTGATTAATAGACGTAAAGTATGCGATGTAAGAAGGTATAAAATGGAGAGAATTGAGCACGCTCTGAAAAACGGAGGAAGCGTCAAAGCAGTGAAGAGGAAACTTGGGATAGGCAAAAGGCGGATGTATGCACTAAGGGACAAAGAAGGCAAATTAACTACCAATATGGATAGGATAGTTAAAATAGCGGAGGAGTTTTACAGAGATCTGTACAGTAGCCGAGACAACCACGACCTTAATACTATAAGAACTAGCAGTAACCCAGACGATACCCCACCGGTAATGATAGAAGAAGTCAGAAAAGCTTTGGAGAGCATGCACAGAGGCAAAGCTGCCGGTGAGGATCAAGTAACACCAGATCTGCTGAAAGATGGAGGACAGATTGTGTTAGAAAAACTAGCCACTCTATTTACGAGGTGTCTCCTGACGGGAAAAGTACCAGAGTCTTGGAAGAACGCTAACATCATCTTAATACATAAGAAAGGAGATGACAAGGACTTGAAGAATTACAGGCCGATCAGCTTGCTCTCTGTAGTATACAAGCTATTTACAAATGTAATTGCTAGCAGAGTAAAGAAAACATTAGAATTCAATCAACCAAAGGAACAAGCAGGATTTAGAACAGGCTACTCAACAATTGACCACATTCATACTATCAATCAGGTAATAGAGAAATGCTCAGAGTATAACCAACCACTATACATAGCCTTCATAGATTACGAGAAGGCGTTTGATTCAGTAGAAATATCAGCCGTCATGCAGACACTGCGGAATCAGGGCGTAGATGAAATATATATAAACATTCTGGAAGAAATATACAGGGGATCAACTGCTACCATAGTGCTTCATAAAAAAGCAACAGAATACCAATAAAGAAGGGTGTAAGGCAGGGGGACACAATCTCCCCAATGCTATTCACTGCGTGCTTACAGGACGTTTTCAGAAGCCTAGAATGGGAACAGCTAGGGATAAGAGTTAATGGAGAGTACCTCAGTAACCTGCGCTTCGCCGATGACATTGCATTGCTGAGTAACTCAGGGGACGAATTGCAACTCATGATTACGGAGTTAGACAAGGAGAGCAGAAAGGTGGGTCTTAAAATTAATCTGCAGAAAACGAAAGTAATGTACAACAACCTCGGAAAGGAGCAGCGCTTTGCGATAGGTAATAGTGCACTTGAAGTGGTAAAAGACTATGTCTACTTAGGGCGGGTAATAACCGCAGAGCCTAACCACGAGATTGAAGTAACCAGAAGAATAAGAATGGGGTGGAGCACATTCGGCAGGCACTCTCAAATTATGACAAGTAGATTGCCACTGTCCCTCAAGAGGAAGGTATATAACAGCTGCATCTTGCCGGTACTTAGCTACGGAGCAGAAACCTGGAGACTCACAAAGAGGGTTCAACTTAAATTGACGACGACGCAGCGAGCAATGGAAAGAAAAATGGTAGGTGTAACCTTAAGAGACAAGAAGAGAGCAGAGTGGATTAGGGGACAAACGGGAGTTAAGGATATCATAGCTGCAATAAAGAAGAGGAAATGGACATGGGCCGGGCATGTAGCACGTAGACAGGATAACCGCTGGTCATTAAGGGTCACCAACTGGATTCCCAGAGAAGGGAAGCGGGGTAGGGGGAGACAGAAGGTTAGGTGGGCAGATGAGATTAAGAAGTTTGCGGGTATAAATTGGCAACAGCAAGCACAGGACCGGGTTAACTGGCGGAACATGGGAGAGGCCTTTGTCCTGCAGTGGACTTAGACAGGCTGATGATGATGTAGTTCAAAAGATGTCAAGTAGTTGTAGGCTGCTTCCTGCTCGTGAAATTCTTGTAGCCACGATTCAAAATTTTGTGAGTCTTTACTTATAATAGTGTCGCACAATTACGCGTGATGGACTAAATGCTTTTAAATTTTATTACAGAGAATGTCGATGGAGCCAACGTTTTTGACGAGAGAACTTTTCTTCATCAAGGCGACGCCATTGCCCTGACGAAGACACGTCAACTTTCCGAAACGCTGTTTCCAGCGACGTTATTTCTCGAAAAACTTCTGATCGCTTCAAGCCTTCCCGTGCCTCTGAACTTCAATCTCCTTTGACACTCAAGTTCTGTAAGAAAATTATGCGCGCCGTCATAACAAACGTGATTGAGTCACGACGTGTCCTACTCGCGATGATTGATAATTTCCACATTATTTCGAATATTTTCGGTTCAACGTTTGCTCATTATGGCCGCATGCCAGTTGTAAGTTAAAGCTGCTTTTATAGATTGACACTTTCACACTACGTTTATGTCTGTTGTTATACAAAACGAGCAATAAAAATTTTTAATTCATTTGTGCCGATCGAGTTTCGTCTTATTGAGAAATCAGACAGCCTAACTTCCGCCTCTTCAGAAAACACAAACATAACTTTTTAAAGCAATACTTAAAAAATAACAACAAAGTTTTACTAATGGCCACATCGCCGAAGCGGCCAATGCACCTGAAAAAAGGCACGAGCGCATTCCTCTTGCATGCGAAGTGAGAAAGAAGCACTTCCGCGGCAACCCTCCTCCTCTAAATTTTTCGTCCTTTCCCTCTATTTCGGGGCATCACCAGTGACGTCATAAAAATGTTCTGTTTGTGATTTATTTCAAGTAGGATGCCCGGCAACCGCCATTGTAAAAGCGGCGCTGCCGCTGCTGAGAGCGAATGCATGGGTGGTATATAGAGTTTCCGCCCCTTGATTGATGTACGCACTATAGGAACTGAAGATCGCAATCGCGTTCAACTCTTAAAGATGAAGCCTTAGGTTCTCCTAATTTTTTAGATATCTTACAAGCGTTTATACACCGGACGAGGAAGGTGCGTGAACGATCGTCTGCGGAAGCACCACACCACTAAAAATTTAACAAGATGCTTGCAGATGGTTTTCTGGCATAGCCAGGAATTCCCGTGTGTTCCTTTCTTCGACAAAACCTCCGTAGTTGGAAAGAGCAACTGCGAAGTCACGCGGTTGATAATAGGAAATGTACAAATTGGCTTTTATGGCATTTCTTGCATCAGCAAAACTTCCCTAACGCAATGGGCCCAAAAAATCAGATTCCTGCGCAAGCCGTAAATATTTTGCCTGATCCTGCTCAAGTTTTTTTTTTTCTGTTGATTCACCCTTTTTCTGGTTTTTGGATGTTACGAATGTCAAATGAACTTGTGACGTATATCAGAAACCACTTTTGTTCGATGCGTTCAAGGAATAAATTTTGTTATGGCGAAAGCGTTTATACTGTCACATATTCGCGTCCATATGTTCGTCCCTACATCCACATCCTGGCAAAAAAAAATGCCGGCAGTGGCCTCTCCCCCTCGCACTGTCTCATCAATCACGTGATTGCTGGGCGAGAGTAAAACAAAAAATATAAAAAGCGAAAGAGAAAGGAAAACCAAAAACAAAAAATAAAAAACATAGCGTTGTCAGTCGAATGGTCAGATGCTTCTGCCGAACACGCTTTTTTTGTTGTTGTTGTTGTGGGTATCGCTCGTGTGTCCAGAGCCTCTTCCTTGCTATCTTCGTACTCAATAGCACTAAAATACTACTTAGCGCTAGTGATTACTTGGACAGTAAGGATACTATAGTGAAGCAAAGACAGCAAGCGCTAAGATACTGCCTTTTTAAAGTGAAGCTCTCGTTTTTTAAACTCAGTGTGACCGCCCCAGCCGGTATCAAAGCCGTGACTTTCGGGTCGGCAGCACAGAACCGCGATCCCTGTAAAACCGGGGCGGACTTCTATATGCCATATTGGATGACCGTAGCACCCTATCACAGTCGAAATACTGATCGCAAAAAGACAATTGCCCGAAATTGGTGTAGCTAAATAACATAAAACACGTAGCTTGTATCCCCCGTTAACACAAATGCTACTCATTATTTAACCGACTCCGAAATCACTGTTCTGTCTTTTCCCTCTATTTCTTGTCGCGTAAAAATCGTCACACGCTGACACACCATGCATGCTCATCAGCGATGCCGTGATGTCGGATTTTAGGCGATCTGGGGACTATGTTTAACATTTATATAGAGGAAAGCAGAGTGCATAGCTATAGTGCCCTCAAGAACCACACTGTCATCTGGTTCCCCGCCCACCTAGGCCAGGTGCCGAGTGCCCTATCCAACCTCAACGAGATCGCCCATGATGCAGCGCGCGCACTTACCGACCGCACTGCCACAGGGCAACCTCATCTTGCTGGGATAGATACCAATCGGGATGCACCAATTACGTATAATGAAATACAAAGCACTTTTACCTGAAACGCCGCATTTTTCCACCCCCCCCCCCCCCCATGCGAAACTTAACCGACGGCAGGCATTAATCCTACGCCTATTACAGACACGCACGTACCCAAACCTTGCCACGCTTCACGTTTATTATCCCGATGCATACTCCAGCGACACATGCCCATCATGTGGACACACAGCGACACTGGCACACATGCTCTGGGAGTGTAGAACAACTCCTCCCGACTCTACCTCAAGCCAGTGGGAGAGGTCCCTCAGGAGCTCACTTCTCGCCGACCAGCAATGCGCCGTCTAGCAGGCCCACGAAGCGGCCGCCAGGTACTCCCTGTCGGTCCCTACGTGGGAGATGCCCGCTACGCGCTAAGCGCGTCCTGCAGGACTGAAATAAAGTTTTCATTCCATTCCAAAGCAGAGTGCAGCGAATATACACTTGCGCTAAAAGTGAACTGCATGGCATTTTCTGAGATATCGGTTGTGTCTCTATTCGGACGGTCGCAGCTCTAAAATACAAGTTCGTGGAATCGAGATATCGTATTCTTTTTGCCACTTGTGCGGTGGGCGTGAACTTGTCACTGAGTCCTACTGTCGCACGTAGGCTCCGTATAAATAAATGTGTTATCGTGGCTTCTACGCCCCGAATTTCATCAGACGCACTGAACTCAGTAAATCAATGACCATTGTTTCGTGATGCTGGCACGTTCAGTGATAGCCTCTTTTTGTGTCTCTCAACGTGGACTCTTGCTTCAGAGTTATAAATGACACATGCGTGACTCACCCCCGCATTCACAAACGCTCCTCGACTCGACTTTCACCCTTCACCCTTGACAGAGTTGCGCGCTGCGCCGCCGCCCGGCTAAAAATAACGCTGCGCTACTCAAGGACAGCAGCAAATTATTACTGATATGCACTGACTTTCTCTGCCTAGAGATGGCGCTCCCATCGGCTTTCTCAAGTGAAGGTGGAGCGTTGAGTGAAGGGGCGTTCTAGAATACGGGGGTCAGACTTCCAACATAACTAAGGTTGCACGGCGGGCTAGTCGGTTATACATAGTATCTTAGGTATAGCGCATCTAGAACGGGACATAGAAGACGACACATAACACATACACAGCGCTAACTTTCAACAATGCAGTTTATTCCGAGAACCAACAATACATAAGCCCTAACACAGCGTGTAACAAACCAGAGGCACGAACCAGAAATCATTTATCTAAAGCAAATCACGTGACACTCAAATATTATATTTACTTCACTGATAATGATACAGATGGCTTGCTGATACACCTGCCACCTCTAACTTGGCGTTGAATCACGCTTCTATAATCAGCCTTGTCCTTTCGTTAGCGTTCCTTCCAATGATGTCTGTGTGATTAAAGAAGGGTTTGGCGACTGCACTACCATACTTGCAGTGGATTCCGAAAAAACCCTCAGGCTGCGCCTTGGCAACGTTATTCTTGGGTTCGATGAGCCTACCTTTGATGCATCTACCAGTTTGGCCTACATATAATGCATCCCGCGTTAATGAAATCCGGTAGATGACTCCTGATTGATTGATTGATTGATTGATTGATTGATTGATTGATTGATTGATTGATTGATTGATTGATTGATTGATTGATTGATTGATTGATTGATTGATTGATTGATTGATTTATATGTGTGGTTTAACGACCCAAAACCTCTATATGGTTATGAGAGACGCCGTAGTGGAGGGCTCCGGAAATTTCGACCACCTGGGGTTCTTTAACGTGAACCCAAATCTGAGCACACTGGCCTACAACCTTTCCGCCTCCATTGGAAATACAGTCGCCGCAGCCGGGATTTGATCCCGCAACCTGCGGGTCAGCAACTGAGTACTTTAGCCACTAGACCACCGCGGTGGGGCGGTAGATGACTCCTGTGATCCACGCTACAAACCTGTTGTGGGGGTTCTTTTCGCACACACCTTTCTCTGGGCGCTCCGGTTGGGTCTTTTGGCAAAGACTGTTTGGCTTGCTGGGTGCCCAGAAAACTACTTGCACATTGCAATGTTATGCTAATTTCTTCAGGTTATGGAAAACACCATGATTATACGGGATCACAGCTGCACTTCTTGCCGGCGTAGCGCGCGTTTTCGTCGCCCCGTGGGAGAGGATTTGTCTCAGTAGACTTTCTGCGACAGAGGTCCGGACGTGTTGTAGATACCCTGAGTCAGCTAAACATTTTTTTTTACTCTCTCATGCTTAAAGGTAAACAATGCTGGCAGGACTTCTTCAACGTGTTAGAAAGGCACATCTTAACTATCCCTCGCTTGACGATTTTGGAGTGCGCCGATTTATATGGCAGTAACGGTTTGTTAGAACGAGGGGGATGCTGGAACACGCGAGCTCGTGTGTTCCAGCAGCCAAATCACTGTTCAAAAGTGCCTAGAACTCCTCGAAGTGTCCTTTAATATGCCTTGCGATATTTTGAATCAATTTTTAGATGTAAAATTTGTTTTCAATGACGATCAGACATGCTGGTATTATCACTTCGCCTGTGTACGCTGTCGCGCAGTATCGATGATACAGTGAGTAAACGCAACTTCACGAGGACATAGAAAGATGGAGACACGACAGAAAAGACCGGTTCTGAGCGGGGGCTGATAAGATAATAGGGAATAGTCGAAGTTATTGATCCCCTTTATGTGGTCAATGCTGCATTTCCAGTGGAGGTAAAAATGCTTTAGGCTCGTGTGCTCAGATTTTGGGTGCACGTTAAAGAACGCCAAGTGGTTGAAATTTGCAGAGCCCTTCACTCCATATGCGACAGTCGCGGTTGGGGTCGAAAGCAAGACCTTGGGGTCAGCAGCCGAAAACAGTAATAATCATATGGTGGTTTCGGGTCGTTAAACCCCACATATCAATCGATCACTGTAGAGTCTTGTACAGTCGAAGTGAGCAGCACAAGTGTCCGTCTATCTTTGTGAATACATCTAAATGCTGCACGACCGGCACAGGCACAATTTAATGCCAATTTGGACAATTACTGTCTCGTTAAGTTCATCCGTTTTGCAAACGGAAACGAGTCACCGCTAGCCACCGATGTCATGCAAATTTGAAGTGACACGTGTCAATGAATGTTTGTGTGCTTGCTCGTGCGCGCGGAAAGCATTTAGCTCTATTATAAGCCCTGCAAATTATCTCGAACTCCAGGGTGCCTTATGACACGAGGCTTACGTACCACACCTTGTATTCTACAGCCTTGGATATCACTACTGCGGCGATCATATTATGAACCTGAGTTGGTTTCGTTTCTTGCATTACCACTTCAATATCGAAATCAATTTCTGCCACACTGAGATACAGCTGATACATAACCTTGCATTATGTGTGTTCTCTTGTATGTTTATGTGCGTAGCTCATGTATGCCACCACTGCATATATACTGCTGAACTGCAATAGGCTGGGAAGCGTAGCTACGTATTCTGAAACGTCCCTTCACTCAAAGATCCACCTTGACTTAAGAAGGTTGCCCCGCCGCGGTGGTTTAGTGGACAAGGTACGCGGCTTCTGACCCGCGCAGGTCCCGATGTACAATGCCGGCTGCGGCGGCTGGATTTTCTATGGAGGCGAAAATAGGCCCGTGTGCTCATATTTGCGTGCGTGTTAAATAACCCCAGGTGGTAAAAATTGCCCGGTGTCCTCCACTATGGTGTCTCTCATAATCACGTGGTGGTTTTGAGACGTTACACCCCACATATCGATCGACTTGAGAAAATTAACGGGATCACGATTTCTAAGCAGAAAAGGTCACTGCATATTAGCAATAATCTGCAGCGATTTTTTTTTAAAGTTTGGAGTCATTTTTAGTTGATCATCAGCACTCTGCTTAACTCGCAGAAGTTGACTGATTGATATGTGGGGTGTAACGTCCCAAAACCATCATATGATTATGAGAGACGCCGTAGTGGAGGGCTCCCGAAATTTTGACCACCTGAGATTCTTTAACGTGCACCGAAATCTGAGCACATGGGCCTACAGCATTTTCGCCTCCATCGAAAATGCAGCCACCGCAGCCGGGATATGATTCCGCGACCTGCGTGTCAGCAGCCGAGTACCTTAGCCACTGAAACACCGCGGCGGGGCCAACTCGCAGAAGTGATGAAATACGGGGTTCCGTCAGGCTCACAAGAACTTTTAGGGGCGAAGCTCCTTAAACCGTGGGTCTTGCGTCCGCGATGTGTGTAGTAGTAGTAGTAATCGTACTAGTAGTAGTACTAGTAGGTAGCCACCTCTCGTTTAGTCCTTCATATGTCCGCTGGATAGCGGTGCTTCTATACACAACTCGGCCCTTTCATTCAAAGATATTACCAATTACTACAAGGAGGAGCACCGGCGCTATCGATACCCTTGCAAGGGACTGCATCGCGCTGACGAGCGCCTCCTTTTAAAACTGTTTACCAATACCGTACTGTGCCCGGCGGTGCTAAAACATTTCAATTCATCCTTTGATGGCACGTGCCAGTTCTGTGGTGAGGTGGCTGACACCTTCCACATCGTCTGGGCGTGCCAGTCTAATCCATCTATCCCCACCCCAACCCCACGAGAGAGGACTGGGAGGCGGCCCTGCTCGGCTGTCAAGACCTGAAGACCCAATAGGCCCTGGTTCAACGGGCGCGGGTGGCGTTGCTTGCCAATGGAGCTCCGGAATAGGTGTTCCAGCTATAGTGCTGTGAGGGTAGGAGGCCAATAAGGCCCCAACCCAATCACCTCTCTCTAACCATTTAATGGTTATTAAATGTTTCACCACCACCATCTATATGACGAATACATGATGAAAAAATGCGAGATGGCGGTACTTGGAGTGTTCACTAGATGGATGGACAGACGAACAGCCAGACGCACGGATGCAGGGATGTATGAATGTACGCACGGATGGATGGACGGATGAACGCACGGAAGCACGGATGGACTGATGGACGCTTCGCTCCACTCATTATCATTCACTTCATGGATATGCTGTGATTTTATTTTCTTATCGTGACCTCTGCTTGCTGAAGCGGTAACTAGGTATATTGATTGATTGATTGATTGATTGATTGATTGATTGATTGATTGATTGATTGATTGATTGATTGATTGATTGATTGATTGATTGATTGATTGATTGATTGAGTGAGTGAGTGAGTGAGTGAGTGAGTGAGTGAGTGATACGGTCATGCTGATGAATATGATAGTCATGACTGCTGTATATCGCTTCAACCAGTTTGTCAATTCGTTCCATATCTGAAGTGCGAGGACAAAAGAAAAAGAAGCGTCAAAAATGAGTAACGCCGACTCTACCGCGCAGCTGTGTCCTATACGGCCCCCGATGCACGTCATAGACCACCCTCGACGTTGCGTTCCCGCGGCACTGTCAGGCCGCAGCCGCTAGTATTGTTATCGTTCGGCTGCAGCAAAAGCAGCCCGCTTGTTTGCTTTTCGACATATCGCGCATACGAGTCGACATCGAAGGCGTCCCCGTGCGCGCACTAACCATGCACGCGAGCCTCGCCAGTGCGTTCCCTCGGAAGTTATTCGCTGCGCAGTCAAGAGGTCGTCTAACGGGACACGAACACATTCGATGAGGCCAGGGCGCGCAAGGGGCGTTAAAAGCGTCGACTGCTGCGAGTATCGGAGCTCTATTTGAGAACTGAGGGGAGGATGAGAGAGGGGCGTGGAGCGATAACGGAATGTCCGTCCTCCTCTACGCAGGCCGGCCTCTTCGCTCCCCTCCTCATTCATTCCGCGCCCGATAAGCCACCAGCGTACAAACTGCACTTCGCGACGACGCCTAAATACGCCCCGACAACCTTTGCAGACGGCACGCAACCTCGCAACAAGGAAAGACCACCGCATCGTCCGTGGACGGGGTAAGAGGAACTTTCGTTTTTGTACTTACGCCTTGTGTATTAAATGGTCGCGTGATCACCGCATGCTGGGCACGCGGCAGCTTGTGCAAGCGCGCGAGTCGAACGGCTGCCTTCGCCAGCCAGCCTGCGCCAGCACCTGGCACGGCAGCAGGAGCGACCGGCGGCGGCTTTATATACGCGGTTTGTGCGGACGGAACGCAACTTGGGGCTGTGCGCAAAAAACACCGACGCGCGCTCTCGCCCCCGCTCTCACCTCTCGGGATCATTTACGGTGGAGACGCGTTATCTTGAACGGCGAGTCCGCGAGGCTTAAGCGTTGTGTGGCCGCACACGGCGTTGACGATATCGACCAGCGCGCCCCTCAAGACCCGGCGATATGTGCAAACTCGAGCCACGTACGCGCCTTTTTTTTTTTTTTTTTTTTCGAGAGGCGACCGTCCATTTGGCACCGAAGAAGCCACTCTCCTCGACCGCCTTCTTTTACCTGCGTTACTTGCGACATTTTCAATTCAGACGCTGGATGAGTCGCTCAGGGAACGAGTCGATTTCAACAGCGAGACCACCTTGAAGCATTCCACATTAAACCACAACGATGCGGTGATGTGCGGCCAATCAGGAGTATATCTAAAGGCTTGCATTCCGAAAGCGCGCCTTCTCAGCGGAGCATTGAACCAATGCCAGTGCAGTCTTCTTGTTTACGGTGCGGGATACCGTTGGGTGAAGTTCAACGCTACCACAATGTGCAGTGCGCAGCACGCCAGGCGATTAGTCAGGCCAATATTTACAGCTTGTCGCTGACCATTCTCGGTGTAAATGTAGCTGCTTGCTGCTCCATCGTCTATCGCGCATGTTTCTCTCTCATGAGTCTGTCGCACGTGCCCTTCATACGCGCACATTTCAGACGTGGTTTTATGAAGCGTATTTGTCACACCTGCTGACGGAGCCCAGATGTGCGTTAAAATGATTGCGCTATATAACCAGCACCATACGCCTGAACTACAATCAGCTCAGCATTAGTATAACGTCTATCAGTTTATTTAAAGCGAAAAGCTTCGAAGATGGCATGACAGCGCCGTAAATTTATCGTATATGCTTTTTCTACGTTGAATAAACAGCGCATATGGGCTTTATACGCCACGTCATGACATCCTGGCTAGATGCGTCCCTATAAGTGTAAAAAATATTGCAATTTTGGGGGGATTATACGTAGCAAAATAAAACGACAGAAATATAAAAGACGACGCAAAGAAAGAACTTTAAAGCAAATACGGCCGTGACGGCTTCTTTAATGCGTGTCTAAGTGCAAGTACACGAGCCTTCACACATTTCACCATGTTTGAATGCGGTCGCTATGGCAGGAATTTGAACCTGTGTCCTTACGCCGAGCAACGTCACAAAGAAGTTCGAACCACACCTGTGAAAAGGAAGTATTTGGGAGTCAGGGGATTAATTACACTGTCTTTCGCCAGAAAATACAACTTGTACAGGCTAATCAAACATTTGCGCTAAAGGGAAAAAAAAACGTCAATTTTCAGGATGTTGCATTTTTGACCGGCGATAATGTAGCAGGCCCAAGAATTAACTCTAAAGTCACTCATGTTTGCTGCTATCTTGCAGTTTGCCAAAGTCAGTGATATCTACGAACAAAAGTATCAATTTGTTTTCGCTCAGTGATTGTGTTCTGATTTTGACCCGTCAAGTCCTATCGCACGCTGCAGAAATCTGCTTTGGAAGCATCGTAAGAAATCGCAGCGCTAAGCAGTGCTCTTCACTGTATTTATTTTTCTCTAGTCTCGCATTTTTTTTTGGGGGGGGGGGGCGGGGGGGGCGGGGGGCATCTGATAGCGTATTTGTTGCTCATCAACTTGGAGTGATTACTTGTAGCTCTCATCAATTTTATTATTCCCTTTGTTTGGTCATCGTATTGATCGCACAGAAGTATACAATAGTGTAAAGGAGTCAGCTCTATCATATCAGTGGAAAATGTCCTGATATATTGCTGCGAAGAGCAGTTATGAGTACAAGGTTGGTGCTACTGAATGCAATACTTCCATTAATTGGTTTTCCAGCTCATTACACATCACCTGATTCACCCGATTAGTACGTCGAAAAAAACCGCAACGATGATATTTTAAGTGGCCCACAATATCGTCGTAGCATCTTTGTTTGTTTTTGTTTTCGATCTATTGTGTTGCGTGTAATTTCCTCCGTGTCTGAAACGATATTTATGCATCGCGTTTGTCGCCTCTGTAAAATACGTGCGATGCATAATTGTTGTATAGGCTCCCGAAGGGTTCCTCAAGCTAATTTTCTTTCGGTAGTTTTTTTTTGTTGTTGTTGAAGCTCACTTTGTAAATGACAAATCAATAAAGTCTCTTTTCTCTTAGGTTTCCGCACATCACAACTAGGGGAGAAAATCTCGACATAAAAAGAGGTATATATAGCGTTGCAAGAAGCAATTCGGTATACGCGCTTGTCTTGCAAAAAGCGAAATATGTTTATCTCAAGTCACCTTAGCGGGCCTTCTAGTCTAATTACTCAGTCCAGCCTGCCCCGCCTTTTAATTGTGCCAAGTTATGGCCAGGCAGGTTTCGGACGATAATGGTGGCCGAAGACTCTTGGTGTCAAATTTTAATAACTATTTACTTTCTACCGTAACACCGGAAAAGCTGAGGACGAAAGGCAGACCGTAGGACAAATTTTTCGGAGCGCGAGGCGAAAGACAGAAACAGCAAGAGATAGACGGAGAGGAACGAGATACTCTCCGTCTATACCTTCATGTTTCCGTATGTCGCCTCGCGCTACAAAACATTCTATCAGATGCATCACCAAGAAGCCCACATTGCAGCTCTCTTACGACGAAGAATGTCATCACTTAACATTTATTTTTTCCATCCGTTATGGAAGCTTGGTATACTAGCGGCGTGAGAGAAGGGGAATGCTGCAGTGACACTTACATTCTACCCTCCCCCGCCCACATCTGTATTGGGGTGAGCATTGTGCACGCCTGCGGTGAATATGAAGAAACGAACAAGCGATATCCGACATGCAATGTATGATTACCTCGACTTCACAGAACGAGTTATTGTCTTTCTTTCCACGTTCCATTAGTGGTCTGAAGAGCACTTCGCCTACGTTGCCGCGAAGAATCGATGATAGAGTGAGTAAACGCAACTTCACAAGGACTTATAAAGATGGAGACACAAAAGCAAAGACTGGTTCTGAGCGGTGGCTGATAAGATGAGGGGGGGGGGGGGACAACCGAGATTATGAATTCCCTCTATGCTGACAATGCTGCATTTCCGATGGAGGCGAAAATGTTCGAGGATCGTCTGCTTACATTTAGGGGCACGTTAAAGAACCCCGGGTGGTCAACATTTCCATTGTCCTCCACTACGGTGTCTCTCGTAACCTTATGGTGATTTTGGGACGTTAAACCCCAACAATTATATTACTATATGCTACCAATGGCCCCTCTACTTGACGCTTGGGACGTCACTTGCTTTTCGTACCTATTGGTTCAACGTCGTCTCCACAAAAAGCTAAAATTACGTGGCATAGCGGAGGAGGAGAGGACAGAAAAGAGCTGGGAACCGGCTTTCTGACTCGTGTCACAGGCATTTAGCACACGAGACATTGATGCCACATACCAGTAATTTTTTTTTACTTTGAACTTGCTTTAAAGATAGCATTCCTTTCACGAGACGGCGACAAAGGGCAACGGCGGGTCTTGTTATCGTTTTTGTCGGCGAGATAGAGGAATATACAGCCTTGCAAGTTTCGCCGGCCTTCACTTCGGTCGAAACACGTCTTTCCTTATTTCGTATCTTTTGTTGCTAGACAACAAGTGCTAGCGTAGGCTGGCCGGATGAGGCTATTGGCACCCGTAGCACTTCAAACAACAGACTATCTTTGTCGGCTACCAGTGACCGTTGATTTGAGGTTTGCTGAAAGCTACACACACTTTAAACATCATGCATGAAAGCAGTGGCTTATTTGAACGTGTCGGAGCCCTATTTAAATAGTAACACCCTAAACTACCATGTAGGTTCTGGGGTAACGTTTACTTTTCAGCACTCAGCGGCAGTATTCGCGCATGAACGTTCTTCATTGAGGCCACAAGTACATACAAATCGATTGATTTCACTCTCCTAAAGTTACCTTCAAGTTTTTCAAAATAACACGATTAACAAGACCGCGAGAACCCACAGATTCTTTATGCATTCGCCGAAGATGACTCGAAAGCGCCAGCCACAATCATCTCTCTTTCAGGTGATGCACTAATCTTCCTACGCCCCTCCGAAATCATTCTGCGCCTAACGTGGATTTGCCTTGCCTCCATGATCACAGACATTGCAAGCTTTCCGCGCCGTATCTAGCTTCACACTGCCTCTAGGATCGGCTCGCCTTTTCTCAAGCGATGACGTCGTGTGATGACGTCACCTTTTGCGTAGTCAATAACGTCATGATGGTACGCTGAGCGATCTGTCACGTCACGATGACATGATTCGGGGGCAGCAACGCGTCGCGATTTCTCGCATCATGCCGAAAGACGATTTTCCGCGTTTGAATGGTCATGTAGCTAAGGCTTTCCCTTCTATATGTATATTAATGTGCATCCAAGAAGCCCACGACAACTTTAGAGTTGGCGAGTGCACAAATCTTTCCGCCAGGACTTGGTCATGACCTCTTGTGAAACGGACCGTGGACTCAGCTAACACTCTTCTCGTACACTGAACTCTTCCACTGCGCGACGAAGATTCCGCCGTGAATAAGATTGACGTCGGAGCAACGGCGCCGTCGTGCGCGTGATAATGAGACTAACAGTGGCACTCCGAAAATAGCGCTCAGCAAAGCAAAGATAAGCTTGCCAATTAGCCAAGTGTAAATGTCGTTTTTCTTGCATAAATAAGCACGCCGTAAGAAAGGAGACCTTGAAATGGCGCTACTTGGACGTGATATACATGCCTAACTATAAAACAGGGAGTGAACTGCAACGTTCCAGCGTACATGCTTTATTAATGAGCTCGTCGCACAGGAGTCCACCATGTGGACTGCCCATATCAGCGTAAGTTGATTAGACATACTTCCGTGGCCGGCTAGCAGCACCTGTCATTATCTCCGAAACTGATGATTGATTGATATGCGGGGTTTAACGTCAAAAAACCACCATATGATTATAACGTCAAAAAACCACCATATGATTATTAGAGACGCCGTAGCGGAGGGCTCCGGAAATTTCGACCACCTGGGGTTCTTTAACGTGCATCCAAATCTGAGCACACGGGCCTACAACATTTCCTCCTCCATCGGAAATGCAGCCGCCGCAGCTGGGATTCAAACCCGCGACCTGCGGGTCAGTAGCCGAGTACCTTAGCCACTAGACCACCGCGGCGGGGCATCTCCGAAACTTGAATGCTCCAGAACCGTATAAAAACACACACTGAAATGGAGTGGTTCATTCAGTGTATTTTAATGTAATACGCCCCCAGCAGCCACTTTGCTTTCTATACTATTTCAACGCTAAGCATTTATCAATGCTTTAATGATATATACGATCCCAATATGCTAAGCAGCTTCATAATTGCTCCATTGGTGATGTTACGGGCGCGAAAGTAAAAGTAAATAGTTTGACATGACAGACAGAAGGTCTAAACCGTACCATGGAATACGGAAATACTGCTCCGTTCACTCCGTGTCATCGCGCTTCACGCCGCTCATTCAGATTACCGGCATGCTTCGAAATGGCCAATAAAAAACACTTAATTGTAGAGGGCTCTACCGAGTAGTGTTCAGTGGTTCGGTTTCGGCTGCAGTGTCCCGCTTTAGTCACCGCCGATGGCTCTTGCGCAACAAGCAAGGACCCTTGTATGCGTGTGTATACAGGTATGTTCTTGAAACCCTTTAAATTTTCGTGTTCCTTTTGAATTACGATAATGTTCAAAATATGTTTGTCTCGGCGCCATCTTATAGTGCGTTTTTCACATTGACAACCAAAACATCTGGCACTTTGCAAACACCGGGAGGCCCGTACTGGTGACGGCATTTTGTTGCGCGAAGTACCACAGAGAGAGAGAGAGAGAGAGAGAGAGAGAGGGAGAGAGAGAAAATTATTTACTGAAAGGCAGGCAGGGATGTCGGGCTGAACTAAAGTAGGAGAGAGAGAACACAAGGAGAAAAGCAGGGAGGTTAACGAGGGCTGAGCCCCGGTAGGCTACCCTGCACTGGGGAAGGGGAGAGGGGGAAGGAAAGGTATAGAGCTTTTGCGTGCTGCTATACCATGAGAAAGGGGTGCATGGCAGCAAACGCGCGATGAATGACGATGGTGAGTTTGGGTGACGAGCACATAAAGTACCACCTCGTTGGAGCGAATCGGAAGACGCGCATCCAGTCCAGGAACTTGTAGAAAGGCTACGAGCTTTTTCATGTAACTGCAGTTGAGATGTTTACCTCAGTAATGCAGGCCATGGATCAAACACAATCTCATCGGTTGATGGGCAACTGTTAAATCGTGCAATCCATTAAATCAGCTTCTGACGTTCCCGAGTGTGAGCCAGTGCTCACGATAAGTGCACCTGCTGAAAAAATAACGCCATACCAAAACGCATTGTGATATATTGTTTCGTGTGTCTTCTATTGTTTATACTGCATTCTAGCATTCGAAGGGTTCAATATTTAGCATAACTACACGATACAAAAGCAGAATCTGTTGCTTGCCCGCGTATATCGTAGATAAGAAGCCACTTTTCTTCGGCAGCATAGACAACGGGGCTTGAAAGTCTGTAAATAGCTTCTCGTGTGCACAGATGCAATGATAGAGCTTGTGCGAAATAGATGCCATTTGTCGGAGATTCGATGAAGCTGCGGATTCGACACCGTGTTGAAGGCATGTGTCTGAGTCATATTGATGTCGCAGCTATAACTTCTCGCACGCATCTCCATCGATAGCAATCAATCGGGGAATAAAAATGTCGCACGAATGAGTATAAGAAGCTGTACACGTTACCGGCATTTCTTAGTCGAGCGCCGACAGTTGGGAATAGGTAACTGCCTCACAAAGCGATCAAATGCAGAAGTTTGTCGCCGAGGCACCTGCGCTAGCTTATAAATTTGCCCTCCCTGTTTTCAATGCGGTGAAACGTCAATAGTAATCTAAACATCTTGCTCGGAGTGTAGGATGACCGGAACAAGGTTTTAGCGAGCGACACGACTAGGCGTAGCGATTACGGTAAGTAGGAAAGTGTTGTTGACTCATTCCAAGGCGCATTTGTTAAGGTACAGCCTACGTCCTGATATATTGTGCATCTAGTTGTAAGTTTGCCATTGTCCTTTTCTTGAACGACGTTTACTTAAAAAATAATTCCCTGCTGTTGCTACCGACGTAAGTTTGTGCAAAATTACTGCACGATGTCAATGTAAATAAGAGATTACGAACCTCACGCATGTGAAAAGTAAACACAAAAACGAAATTTATTTATTTATCAATACTGTGATCTTTCAGTTGAAAAGTGTTGGCACGGTGGAAAAGTGTTCGAGAAAAGTTGCATGCATTGAAACAAACAACAGTACAAATGTCATATACAAAACAATGAGTGCCGTTAGCTGGCGCTTGCTGCTATTTTTTTCTGACGTGTGCTCGTCAATAGCATGATACACCAATAATATTCGCGTTCAAATTGTCGATTGCGGTGCCTTACAATTTCAACCCGTTTCAGATAATACTTCTGTGTCGCCCGCTCTACTGCGTCTCTCATAATCGTATTGTGGTTTTGGGACGTTAAAGCCTACATATCAATCAATGTGTCGCCCACTGAACGTTTGCAAAACCACTTCCGCGCAGACAGGTCGAATGTAAGCCGTTTATCGGAACATCATATTTTCTTCTGTTTCAAGTGTAAGTGCAATAGACTTGGAGCATCTGTTAACACTTCATAGTCCACAGGTGCCGATACAAGATGTTTCTGAACGCGGATTAGCTTTTCTGAGAATATAAGTCCTCTGATACGGGTTTGGGTACCTAATACAAGCTGGGGGGGGGGGGGGGGAGTACATTTGGGCTGGACTTATAAGTACTGTTGCAACTTCTGACGAAGAAGAAGTTACGACATTTACGCATCGCTCAATGTCTCGAGGCATGTTCTGCTTTGCCTGGTTCACCAGCAAGTCAAGGATGAGTTTTCTACCGCATTAAAGCCTTTAAGCTCTTTACCGAAGGCGTTTGTCTCTTCGAAGTGGTGCCGGAACCTAGGCAGTCATCGAACGACGGCATCCAGAGCAACCGAGGGCAGAAAAGAGTCTGGTCACCATCTCGACCAGTCAGTCATCCAGGCTGCTATGAATTAACGAGTTTTATACCACATTAAACTCTTCAAGTTCTCTACACGAGGCCTCAGTCTCTTCAAGTTCGCCAGTGACAGCACATGAAATGCTTGAAAAATATGCGAAGTGAAGTTATACGCGCACAAAGCATTCCACCGTATGCTATTAATTAAATCTCGCAATCGAAAACAAACTACGAACAACACGCTTCAGCACAACCTGTGTATTATGTGACGATCAATGACATGCCCGAGCTACCTCGATAACTTGTAGTTGTTATCGCAATGTAATGAGCTAAGTAATGACATCAACATAAGAGCTCGCATGCGCGATGAGTCACGGCTCAGCTTCGTATGTTAGCCGGCTGGTCTGTTCCTGCAAGCACACGGCACAAAAACTGTCTCGTTCCATCATGACACACAAGATTGTTCTTTGATGAACGCAGATGCTTTCACGTCTTAGGAGCACGGCGCACTCCCCTTACCTCCTTCTTCACGACGTCTCCTTTTGGCGTTATACTGTTCGATTCAACGGGCACACGGTAATTAGTACTCCCGTTGTGCACACATGCGGAGTGCGCTTATCCTTCAATACGGACGAAATGCACACAGCGGCCGCTTGATGGCAGCAGATTTCGCATAAGGTCTATATTGAAGTGTCAGCTGACGCCAAGGCATCGTTTTTACAGTTGGGGGTAAAAGTGCAAAAATAGAAGAATGCGTAAACCACGAAACTAATAAAAAGCATGCCGATTTGTGGGGGAAGGGGAGAAACGTGCGCCGAAGGTTTAGGGTAGAGCGTTTCACTTCCGGACGGATTCTGTTTCACTTCCTGCGGACAAAAATACGCTGTAACTTCTAAATGGATGAATCCCAAAAGGGTGCATTGAATGTGCCACGGTTTTTTCTAACACGCATTGTCCAAATTTATGCTCTTGTATTTCTTAACGTCTGACGAAGGTGCGACTACATCTATGAAGACGCGTGAAACAGAGACCAACGTCGTTTTTATTATTATACGCATGAGCACACGAAGCACGCTGCGCCTTAAGCATTTTTTTTCACACAGTCGAATGTCATTTGGCGCAACCCTCTTTTCTAGTTGATATTGAAATATTTGTGAATTTACTGTTTCGTGTATACAGTAACCATTGTCTATTCCTCGTTCATTTTCGAGATTTTCTGCGTACCATATTGTGCTGTCAAAACTTACTGGAAGAACATAGCGCCATTGCACACAAATGCCTTCGAGCGTATCCCAGTAAAACTATTTAGCACAACAGCTTTCCGTGGGTGTTTGAGCATGCGACAAACGCAAGTAATCATCGTCCGGCGGAGAGCGACGGAAACGTTCGTAACATTCTTTTTTTTTGTTTTTTTAAACACCCACCCCCAGCATCATGTCGTACACTTAGCGACACAAAGTAGCGAACTATTCACCACACCTCTGCACGCCAACGTGTAAGCCTACATAGCTGCACTATGCGTTCATGCTGTGACTGATGATGATGAATGATGGATGAACCTATACAATGGGTGGGCAGCTTTAAAACACCATCTCATTACATTACGAACGTAATGTAATAACGGTGTGACGTCGGTGACGGTGTGACGTCATTACGGTGTGACGTCATGCTACACGGTTCTACGCTTCTGCCACGCAACGCTACAACGTGACTCTTCGACCGACATGGCTGAGCTGGTTGGTAAGGATTCGTGTTAAAACAGGGGGCGCGCGAGCAAAAACACAAGAGAGAAGGCAGATAAAATGCAGTGCTTACTTTGTTTTCCCGATACTTACTCGCGAACTTGCCAAAGCTTTCCCATCTCCTATGCCATTGCTCGTTTTGACACTTAATGACGCAACGCACTGCATGTCGCGACACGTCCACGCGTGCACTCGCGCGCACACACAAACGCACGCACGTGCAGGCACGCGCACATGCAAACACGTGACCAGGTTCGTTGTGACGTCACTTCTCAAGGCGGCAATCTGAAAATGCACGGGCGTGAGATAGCGCTAAATAAAATGAGGAAAAGCTTCACTTCGTTTACGAACACACTTTTGTAAGAGTCGTCGTCGAGTCTATTGACGGTGTGTTGCCGCGACAAGAGAAAGCAAGTGCATGAGTCCATAAAATGCAAAAAAAGATAGAATCGTAACATGAGGAAGATAATTTTTGTGTTGAAACAAACATGAGTGAGAGCTACACGCTGTTTTTCCAACGCTCTTATGAACCCAGGTGTAAGCGAACTTGCGCTTCGAACAGCTCTCTGGTTTAACATTATTTAGTCAAAATGTGTTTGTTTAGTTTAGTAAGAAAAGTAGATGCCTAAGCACTATAGAGCATATTCGAATCGACTTTGTAATAATTTGTTACTTTGGATATTTTACTATTAGTGCTATTTATTTCTTACTTTTGTTGTTAGGCTTGTATACTGCCCCTCCTGGTTTGACCATGTCGCTTGCTGTATTATAATTCAATATACAAATAATTAATTAAATATTTAAATAACTAAGCGAGTAAATGAGGGAGTAAAGAAGTAAAAAAACCTTAAATGGGAATATTAAAAGTAACCGCTTGGGCTTAGTTTGAATATAGCTCTACAAAAAAATAGTTTTAGATTTGGTTTGTTTGTTTGTTTGTTTGTTAGCTTGCTTGTTTGTTAATGCTGTCAACCCCAAGTGGGGGTTTTACCGGAAAAGAAAACACATACAATTTTACAAGATAGCATGCAATGCTATGCTGAACTTTAAGCAAAAAAGATAAAATAGAAATGTGCATGAAATACTTTACAAAATAGAGATATACCGCGAACACAAGCATATACACGTACATTCTAAGCATTGAAAATGAAAAGTAACAAAGAGAGAAACAAAATACATTTACATCGTGCAGACAAGAATAAAAATAATAATATTAAGTGCTATGACCCATTTTTTCAGAGAAAATAAGTTATTCGAAAGCTGCAGAAAAAGCTGCGATGAATCGACATCGCGACAGTGCTTGGTAGTTTGTTCTATTTTTTTTTTAGTTGCTGTCGGAAAGAATCTGTATTTAAATGTGTCGTTTCGGGTGACTGGTAGCAGTATGTGCCAACTGTGTCTGTGCTGAGGGCGAGGATCTGAAGAAATTACAAGGAAATTTATTAAAATATTTTATTCTGATTACGAATAATGAGGGATAGAAATTTTAAACGTTCATACTTAGTTCGAAGTTCTAAGGCGGGAAGGTTGGCATGGTTGCAAATTTCGGAAAGCAGAGTGCACGCGTTGATATTTATTGAATATGAACCTCCATGGAATCCATCCTTCGAACTTTGTCCGGTTTATATCCGCAAGCAGTGGTTTGGGGGTTCCATACTACCTTAGAATATTCCATAATTGGTCGTACTAACATTTTGTACGCCAGACTTGACGTCTACATCCACATCAAGCCTGTAGTATATTATCCATAAATATTTATATTCTGTCACCCGTTTTAGTCCATGGGGATTAGTCTTGTAATTATATTACAAAGGAAACCTTTTTTTTCTTTTATACTCATACAAACTGATTTTACGGGGTTCAGAGTAATCTAAATTATTGGTAGAAAGTTCTCTATTTATTTATTTTCATTTCGCGGTTAGAGCTTAAACTACCAATTCAGGACGAAAACTGTGGCATTTCACGCCAGGAACACGGCGCTGACACGTCAATGCAGACTTGTACAAACTTCAAGATACCCCATTGATGTCTACCAATCTGGGATGGGTATATATTTTTCTAGTATTGCTAATTTAGCACGTATGATTTCCTAGAACCCGACGCAGTCCGTCATTAAATATAGAAATTACTTTAACTATGGCAAAAATTGCATGTCTCGAGGGAGATTATGCCGGAACTTTAATGCAGCACCTCGTTTCACTATTCGTTCTTGTCTAATGATTGTTGGGGTTTAACGTGATTGAATAAATGGCAGATAAGGAGAGGTAGGAAGGTCAACCAGTCGTGGGTAATCTCTTTGCTACCCTTCACGTGGGAACTAGATGGGGGAGATTGAAAGAAAGAGAGGAGAGAGACAGAAAAATAGCACATCTCAAAGCCCGTGCACAAGCACCCAATCAGTAAGGGGTTCATCAACCCGGCGTGGAACCGCGACATCACTATCACAGCCGCTTGTGCTGGTTCGCTTTTCTCAAAAACCTCAGCAGTCCCTTGGTCGCCTTCCGCTATGAGGGGTCTGTATAGTCGAGGGCTCCGGAAATCCCGACCACTTAAGGTTCTTCAACGTGCGCCCAACTTAAGTACATGGGCCTTAAACATTTTCGGCTCCGTCAAAAATACGGCCGCCACGGCCAGGATTCGATCCCGTGACCTTTGGATCGCTATTCGAGAACTGGTCTCGCTCCTGATTGATTGATTGATTGATTGATTGATTGATTGATTGATTGATTGATTGATTGATTGATTGATTGATTGATTGATTGATTGATTGATTGATTGATTGATTGATACATGGGGTTTAACGTCCCAAAACCACCTTGTGATTATGAGAGACGCCGTAATTGGGGGCTCCGGAAATTTCGACCACCTGGGGTTCTTTAACGTGCACCCAAATCTGAGCACACGGGTTTACAGCATTTTGGCCTCCATTGAAAATGCAGCCACCGCAGCAGGGATTTGATCCCGCGACCTGCGGGTCAGCAGCCGAGTACCTTAGCCACCAGACCGCCGCGGTGGGACAACTCCTGTTTTATTAGGCCTTCTCCTAAAAGTAAACGACGTTCTTGTTAATGCAGAAGTGCAATGAGCTGGCACAGCTCAGGTTCTTATACTTTGCATTTAAACAAATTTTAAAATAAGCAATCCTCTACATTGCAAAGCGTCGTATTATAACAGCAATCGTCAGGGATTTTAGTAGTAGTGATATTAGCAGTCGAGACGGTATTCATTCGATCTCTGTATTATTTTTTTTCATTGGACTGCTCATTCATACTATCGTATGATGCCGGCTACAATCGAGAAACTTATCAGCTACGATATTCTCTTACGCGTATGTTTTCACAAAAGCATGGTCTCGCGTGCATCCTGTTTGCTTGGAGCTCACAAACCCCTTTCGTAGACGCGAATAGTTGCAGTGAGGACAACGGCTGAACGCAACACAATGCTCTAATCTGTAACGTCGAGATAACCTCGCTGCGAAGGGAGCGCCACAACCCCGTTCTCGGTTTTGCCTTGTCAGTCTTCTCCGAGCTCATTCCACAAAAAAACACATCCAGGGTTGGAAACTTCGACCTCACCGTTTCTCGATTGATGATGCGTCAAGGTACTGTTTCAATGCACCGTTTCGATATTTGATAAGGGTCGTCATTTGTGATTTTTACAGGAATTGAGACATAAATGCAGCAGGAATGGAAATATGAAGCATTTGTAAATACTGTATGCAAAAATATCAAGACTCTGCGTGAAGCCAAGCTTGCCGTCTTTCCTCCCGTCAATCGTTGTAAGCCTGCCGGTTTTAACTGACGTCACATTGTATAAATTACCACTGTAAATTCTGACACCCGCACCATAAGCATGGAATCCGTGTGCTTAATTGCATTTTTCAGAAAGGCGAAGCACTTGTAATACACTGCGACACGCCTCTGAATTCGAAACTGTCTGTCACTGTCAAGTATAAAAGAAAAAAAAATATGCTATGGCGCCGTCAGCTGTTTCGATACGCTGACAAAGAATTCTGACCTATTTATACAGTCGTACCGTCATTCCTGGTACTTACATTGAAAAGCTTCATCTTTTCCGGGTTCATGGAACGTGCAGCTGCTGATACAACGGCAAGCGTCGGCAGCTTTGTGTGTGACTGCGTTCGCACTATAGTCTCTAACAACTCTTGCATTGGCGACTGGGTACATATACTGAAACAAAAGAAGGACATGCTACCGATGTCTCACCATTTTACGCCTTTCATTGCGTTGAGTATCGCGTGTACGTGAAATATGTCATCCGGATAGCCTAACCGGATGACGTAAATGGTGCGTTTTCTTAGTCCTTTCTGCTGTCTTGTATTCCGAACTTCGTACCATCGTAAATGACTTAACTGACCTGAAATGTGGCCATAAAGTATAGATAGCCTGTCAGGTTTCAGAACATTTCTGAGGATCTCAATCGTTTCGTAGTTTTGTGTAGAGTGCTGTACGCGCTAGGCTTTTTGTCAGTAAATATTATTTGTTTGACATATCACATGTAACTGAGTGCACCGTGGGTATTGGAGGGTTGCAACCACGGTCTTAACCTAATGCTGGTCATAAGCGTGCGTCATACTTTTTGGAACGATACCTTCATTCTAATTCAAAATGTTACATCTATATTTTACCACAAACAGAGCTGAGCCAACTAACATATTCCTTCCTTCTTTCTTTTAGTAAATCCTAATTAGTGGGGTTATACTCCCGTGTGATTGGTTTGCTCTTCAGAGAGGGCCCTTGGCGCGTTCGAGTTAAGCGTGTGCTGATTCAAGCAAACTGCGTATATCGTCGCATTATTGCGTTGTTCCGGGAACGCCTCCCCGATCTGCCTCGTCTTCCCTGATCCTGTGTACCTGCAAAGCTTTCCCGACTCGTAATGGAACAGAAAACCCAAGGTCAGTTCTGGCAGATATTAAGAGCTTTTTGTGCCCCCAGCCAATGCTGCGAACCACTCGCCTAACGCAGTTGTGTATCTGTCCTGTATCTGCAGATTCACAAAAAGACAAGGTTATCTGAAGGACGCAGTGTGCCTCTTTCTGACCCAGAATCCCGGAGCCGTCCTTGGAGCCGGCCATTCGAAGACCTGAGACCACGCTTCCTACAAGTACACACTCTACAAGAACTGAGAAAAGCGGTGAAACTATGGCATTCCAATGGTCTCAAGTCGTGGCCCCGCTGTTGCTGTTGGTCGGAACGCTGGTGTCGGGGCTGCTTCCCATCTGGCTCGTCAAGAGGCTCAGCACGGCCCGGTGGGGCAACAAGGCATTCGCGTTCCTCGTCTGCATCGGAGGTGGCGTGCTGTTCGCCACGAGTTTCCTGCACCTTCTGCCCGAAGTGCGCGAAGGATTCGAGAAGTTGACGACGGAATTTCCCGTCACCGAAGGTGTCGTCTGCGTGGGCTTCCTCGCCGTATACGCGCTGGAAGAGATCGTCCACGCCTGCCTGGGCCACAGTCACCACGCCTCCGACCATGGTCACTCACACACGGCCGTTGTTATGAACTGCAGGTGTGCATGAACTTTGTGTTTATTTATTTATTTATTTATTTATTTATTTATTTATTTATTTATTTATTTATTTATTTATTTATTTATTTATTTGCAACACGGTACACAAGGACACAGAGGAATAAGAGAAAGAGCAAGCTGGCAACTACCAGCTGGAGGGGCATAACATTTGCTTACTCTTTCGGGAGGAAGGAAGAGACAGAATAGGGGAGGAGAGGCAGAGGAAATGAGAGGGGAAAGTAAATAAGAATGACGAAGACTTACGCAAGCATAAGTAAACTTGAAATAAAAAAACGGCTTTGTATTACATACACGCACCACACAAACAGATACACGAAAGTAAACATAATAGGTGGCGTACGCCCCTGCCTCAGACATTTTCAGCCCCGCCGTGGTGATCTAGTGGCTAAAGTACTCGGCTGCTGACCCGCAGGTTGCGTGATCGAATCCCGGCTGCGGCCGCTGCATTTTCGATTGTGGCGAAAAGGCAGCAAGCCTGTGTGCTCAGATTTGCGTGCACGTCAAAGAATCCCAGGTGGTCCTAACCCCCGGAGCTCTTCACTACAACATCTCTCATAATCATGTGGTGGTTTTGGGACGTTAAACTCCCACATATCATCATACAACCACACTATTCAGGGTCCTTACTTTTCTAGAATTTTTTCAACATCAGTTAGGACCATGATGATCAAAAAGTTTGTGTCAAATTTTCACCAACACGCTATGTTTTAGGTAAGAATATAAGACAATCTGTTAGCACAACTTTATAAATAAACCGAAAAAAAGATGGCGCTCGCACTCAACCATACGTTCAGTATAGTTTTTGATGCTATCCGCGTAAGCTATTGACAATTGTTGCCGCAATTCTATCTTTGTCTCCCAACATACAGTCACGACACGGAGCAACCTCAGCCGCCGCAAGCGAATGGTGTGGAGAACAAGCATGAATTCTCGGCGGACGCCGTGGCCGAGCAGGACCAAGGCACACAGCGCGTCTCTCTCGGTAGCGTGCTCATCGTGGTGGCGCTCTCGTTTCACTCCATCTTCGAGGGCCTCTCACTGGGCCTGCAGTCGACAGACCAGGCCACCTGGATTATGTTCCTCGCCATCTCCATCCACAAGTTCGTCATCGCGTTCGTCGTCGGCTTCGACATGAAGGCAAGCCGCATGAGGACGCGCACCATCCTCATCTACATGGCCATCTTCTCGGTGATGTCGCCGCTCGGCGCGCTCATCGGAGCCGTGACCAAGAACAAGCTCGAGGACTCTCCTGTGGTCGCTGGACTCAATGGTGTCGCGACGGGCACTCTCTTGTACGTGACCTTCTTCGAAGTCCTTCAGAGGGACAAGAACAGCCAGCTGAGCGGAGTGCTGCAGCTGCTGGCAGTGCTGCTCGGCTTCGGCGTCATGTTGACGCTAGTCCTTGTTTTACCGCATGACTGAGTTGAAAACTCGTGCTCTTGTTGTTGTTATTGTTGTGAGTGTCGCTGTACGTATATACATTTTATATGTTTGTAAACAGCGGTAGGCACCGTCGACAAACTGAGGCGCTTGTAGCGGCGTTGCGGCGGGTAGGTTCCGCCCAGCCCAAAGCTCGCCACCACTCTCTATGATGACGTGACAACAGGCACAGCAGTTGCAAACCTGCCTTCGAGCACAAAGTGTTGGTGAGCCTCTCTACAAGCACCTCAGTGTGTCGACGGCGCTTACCACCGTTTACAAACATGGAATAGGTCTATAGCAATGGCTCGTTCACACTTGCGACTAGCACCGGTCACGCGACAAGCTAGTCGCAAAATCACTGGCCACAGATAATCTCTTTGGTAGTTATGCGACTATTTGGCTCAGCCATTCACTGCTCGATTTTTCTGTCACGCGACTGCAATCGCAAACTTCTGAACCAACCAGTTGCCCAAGAGCAGGACGTCAGCTTCCTTTGAGGCAATAGCAATACGGGCAGATGGGAATTTCCTGTGGCGATGGTTATAAGTAGCGAGGAGTTATGAAAATCGGTCACCATGGGTCGCTTTTGGTTGCCAGTTCGCAGATGGTTGGGCGACAGGTGCTGGACGCAGTTGTGAAACAGCCTATTAACGTGTCACGACTCTACAGGTCGGGACCGTGTTGTGTTTGAAATAGATCTGTGTGAAACAAAGTGTAGGCGAACAACTTATTTAAATGTGATACAACGTGCCAATCATGGTGCAGCTGAACATATATGCAATAATGCATTCGCGAAATATATAGTAATGTCAAGTGAATTATTCTGTGCTGTGGTGTCATGTCACGTCTGATAAAGGGACACTAAAGTCAAATAACAATTTACGTTAGAGTGAAAGCTCAATGTATGATAACATATAAAACGACAATGCTACCAACAACAGTGCCCTACTTACCGAGAAATTAAGGTAAATGCACAAGAATACAAGCGCCGCAGTAGGACATTTTAAAATGATCCCGGTGACATCAGACGGACAGCCTACGATTGATCAGTAGTAATCAATCTAACTGCACTAAATAAAGAAGCTTCCGTGCATCAAGAAACGCAATAAAGTAGTGCTTGTTCGTTTCTGTTTGATTCATGGAAAAAGAAACCGCCGGGACGTTACTATGGGGAATGGCGCGAGTGGTTCAAAACTTCAATTTTCGCGTGGTTACACGGGACAGATAGTGCTATCTAGCGGGGCAAAGTTGAAAGAAAAACGTCTGCAATCTCGAAGTCAATGGCGGCAAATTGATCAACGGCCGTCCTTGCTGCTGTGGCTCCCGCTGCTTTCGGTCTGCTGCTACTGGCGCAGTAAAGCCGGGCACACGCTGGGCACGGCAACAGCGATGGGAGTTGGTCGGGTCGGTCTGCTTCTAGAGGTGGGTGATTTGAAGTGCGCTAACCCGAAGCGTACCGCTAAAACTTGACTTTATTTCAAAATAGGCCCTTCCTTGGCACAAAAGTAACACTACGAGGTTTCTGGAACCCCATTTCAACAATGAACGTCGACTTAGTAGTTGGCTTTAGTGTCCCTTCAACTTTGTGTTTCACGTATATTTAACAACGGCTACATTCTTAGAAGTTTTACTCATGCTCGAGTAAGATTTTATCGTAAATCACTCTCAGTCATAAATAAAACAGTACAAATGTTTCATCAAGTGTTATTGCTCAATCCTGCGGGCACTAATGTTGAAAGCAAAGTTGACTGTAACTTATAGCATCTCCTATTCATGGCATTCATTCAGTGCTTTCCGATCGTGTCTTTTATAGCTATAAAAAGCCCATTTCGCATCATGCCGCATGAATATGGTGTGAGCGACATCTTTCTTCATGTTGGCTTATCGAAAGTATATATCTTCACTCATGCATCATTGAAATTTTACCTTGCTCTTCCGAAATAAATGTATGTGCCAGTGAAATAAAGTTGCTCGTGAAAAAAAAAAGATATCGGCTTTTCTTTCTGCACCTTGCCGGATAATCTATTGTGACATTTACTATGCTAACCCATTTACGAAACCATCCACACGGTTTGCCACCTACTGTCTACGCTCATTGCATCACCATTACCCTCATCTCATGGTCATTTGGTTATGCTACACGAGCAATGCGCGGAAGTTGAGAATGAATGAATGAGAAGGTGTTGCTCATTAAAACTATTGAACAAACTTTCGCTTCTATCGTGTTTTTTTTTTTCGTGAAACTCCTGAAGCTCATATATATCCTGCAAGATTTGCTATGCTGCACTCTTGAGCAAAAAAAAAATAGCATGGGACAGAGAAATAGGAAATACGTTTCCATGACAAGAAAGCTTTCTGCGAACGTGAATTTGTCCACATGTTACAAGATAACAGCTACAATGAACTTCGCCTCGTTGTATGAAGAAGTATATTGCAGTAAATCTCGCGTTGAACGGGAAGGCAAACCGAAAGCCCCTTTTCTTACGCTGGTAAAAAGGATACATAGCCAGCGAAGTAATAAGGGTATTCCTACATTGTTCTTGCGGTAGTATAAAAGTCATAAAGTAGCGCATAATGACTTGTTCATTGAGAGACGAACCCACAAGCTCTGCCCTATGAGTGCGTTACACTACTCACTGTGCAATGGCTCTTCCCTTTACCACGCGCACGTTGCTCAATGCCCAAGAAAGCAGACGTGCCAATAGCTAGCGGCTTAGCACAATCTGTCATGGGACGGGCGCATGTCACCATCGTGCCCTCTTATCAACCCTGCTCCGATGCAAACACGAGAAAGGAGCAGGAAGCGATGGTGTTATCTGGCAAATGACACTCGGAGTCAGCTTTCGCCACAATGTACATGGACTCGAGCATCAACGAGGGTGGTATTGTTCCCATTCCCCCTTCGCCATTGTGTCAACTGAAAGCGGGTGTCTTCGCACCCTGCCTCGTTGTATGTCTCCTTACCATAGCCTTATCTTTGAAGCGTCTCTGTCGATTTCCATTGTTCCTCCTGCGTGTATATACCTCAACGTATGCGTCGTCAGGGAAGAAACATGTCATTTTTCATGCAGAATATGAGCGGCATTCACTGAACATCACACTGCAACATATTTCTCGTGTAAGTTTAATTACTGTTGGTGCGTTTCAAAGTTCGGTGGATAGCCACACCTCACGTCTTAAGAGAGCCATATTTTGCACGAACTCTTCAAGAAGATGAGAATGACAACACTGTTTTCACGAATAACAGCATTTCGAAATTTATTCTCGCAACTTGGTTTAGTTACTAGACTGATCTGTAACTTCTGAGTAGTGCGCTCATTAGGTCGCCTATGTTGTGGTCTGTGTTTTCAGTCTGCTCCCAAGCAAGTTCCTGAACGCATCCGGTGGTTGTCGCGGTGTTACACGTCCGTGTACTCTAATATTAATTTGATGATTGATCGATTGATTTGTGGGGCTTAACGTCCCAAAACCACCATATGATTATGAGAGACGCCGTAGTGGAGCACTCCGAAAATTTCGACCACCTGGGGTTCTTTAACGTGCACCCAAATCTGAGCACACGGGCCTACAACATTTTCCGCCTCCATCAGAAATGCAGCCGCCGCGGCCGGGCCCGCGACCTGCGGGTCAGCATCCGAGTACCTTAGCCACTAGACCACGGCGGCGGGGCGTATACTCTAATATGACCACTTCGTAAACGTTATTTCTTATTTACCGTGTTCGGGCGCATGCCAGTCGTGACAGCGATGGCTTTTAGAAATTTTATGGTTCTTAAAAGGGAAGCCCTATGTCGCACTCGATGAGTACCTCTTCAAACAGGCCTTTGAAAAAAACAGAGAATGGGATAAGAATATGACGTACATAACGACAAAGTTTGGCTGGAGACCTCGCAGGAGACACACGGTGTACTTTTATTCACGCTGAAACACCCCCTCCCACCTTCGTCTTCGTGGCGATGAGAAAGACCCCACAAGTGCCGAGCATCAGGCTCTCGGGTGAGCCAAGGGATAAACAAGTGGGTGCCCTATGGCAGTACTATTCTATTTGCTTCGCATGTGACAGGAACCACTGAGTATCTTATCTTCTCAAAGTACGGACGGAGTTACTAGTTGGCGCGATATCATCCACACTGTAGAGCTTCAGAACGTTCTTCTCTCAAATGTAAATGGCACACTCACGGAAGACCAATGGCAGTTGCAAATTGATTAGGAACGGCACAATCGAACGATCGAAAGCAATGCAAATATCTCGCGTATTGCAAGTGTTTGACAGTTTATGCCTCAACGCAGCACTTTCCTAAAATATAAGAATACCTCACGCTTCGTGAACAGGCAGCGTAGGTTGCGTCCTGGCAATATTTGGTAACTCGAATTCTACAAAACTAGGCTTGGCGATGTCTTCGCAGCATGATATAAAATAGTTATGGGTCAGTGAGCTATGGCAAGCAAAAGTGAACTAATCAATGCCATAGTATCTTGACCATATCGAAGAGTGTCAGCCACTTGTTGAAGTCATTCATTGGTGGTGATAAAGACCATTTCCAAAATGAGCTTTAATTTCAGTTTCTTTATAGTACACATATAATACAACCCACGGGAGTTGGAAGACTTCATCACTTGGGAGCAGTGCAGTGCCTAAAACACCGTAAACTATGCTTTAGAGCTTTGTACAATTGATGTGAAATAATAGCAGAATGTGCACTTGAGTTTGGATATTCAAACGGCTGCTATATGGAATAAGTAAGCTTCCAAAATGATTTTCGCAATGAACCAACAACGCCCTATTCACGGGATTTAAAATTCATCAGCGATGAGGAGTAAGCTGCAGCTGTGTAAAGGAGCCAGTTGAAACACCATGTACCTTTGTTAAATGGAACACGGTAAGCCCCGTCGGGCCGACATTTCACAATCAAAATTTATATACTACACGTGTCCTATGCAGCTGTGCTGGCTATGGCGCCCAGCGATGCCTGCTCCGGATGGTGTTGAACCAACTGTACTCCGGATTATTTGTTAGACAGAAGACTCTAAAGTCCTTGGACGTGCGCTTCGATAGCGCAAAAAGTAACTAAAGCACTACTGAAGTACCTGAGCGACCACGTGTAGACTGCATGTGTTCTAAGTGTACTCATGACATTGTGTATATTTGTTTATTCTCTTCTATAGTGACTTTTTCCCATTTATATATATATATATATATATATATATATATATATATATATATATATATATATATATATATATATATATATCAGTTCAGGGTAGCAAACCAAACGTGCATTTGGGTAACCTCCCTGACTTTCCTTGCATCTCTCTCTCTCTCTCTTCACGTGTATTCGAATATTGTAATCGAAGTTTGTAATCGATGTGGATAGCCTTCAGATTCATTTATTTTATAAAATCCCGAATGATTCGCTGCGTGTACCTCATATGATGTGAAGTTGTCTTTTTGCAGTCAACATAAACTAAAAAGCTGCCGCATTCGGATGTAACGAAAACATGACGCCACTTCTTCACTCCCTGATACCAGCCCATGTCCCAGCTCTTCGGGGCGTATACGAGTGCATGTTCTGACTGAAGAAGTCAATATTTATATACTCGATTCTTCTCTCCGCACCAATATTGCGGACGTTAGCACTCTACATAATTGATTGTCACAGCCATATAAATGCATTTTTTTTGAAATATATTACTTGATATCTAGGTGGAAAGCGCCCCCCTCCCTGTGGCGCCTTGAGCTCTTCTACTTGCTCACTACAACCGAACGACGTCAACAATCAATAACTGATAGAAGCATCTCGAGTGTCTTGGAAGAGGCAGATAACTTGGAAGAGGCTTGACCGTGCCCTACTCTTTATGGAAGGCTAGCCAGCGTGTTTCGTCCTCGTAAATCGTTCATAGGCAGAAACCTCGATTTCGGTGGTACGGCACGGTAAGTCCCGTTATAAGCGTATCCCGACCCAAGATATCAATCTTGATTTGGATCTGCATGCGATGGCGTTGCAGTCAGATACGTATAATTTAGTGTCGTTTTAGTACTTTCTAGTTAGTCGCAATTCAGGCGATTTATTGTGGTTAACTGAACTATACAAGCATTTCAGCATTAGTACTCAGTGAGTGAGCTATGGCAAGCAAGAGTGAACTAAACAATGTCATAGTATAGTACAGTATAGTATAGTATAGTATAGTATAGTGTGTGTATTGTGTGCGTGCGTGCATGCATGCGTGTGTGTGTGTGTGTGTGTGTGTGTGTGTGTGTGTGTGTGTGTGTGTGTGTGTGTGTGTGTGTGCGCACAAGTTTAGAGGAAGCCACATGACTGTAATGGGATCCTTGTATACAAGAACTATAAAGCGATCATTTAATACAGCATAGTAGAAATTACACAATCCAAGCTTAATATTGAAAGTACTAATAAAATTACTTTCAATGCTATAATAGGACTACATAAGCATCAGTTTAACGTATAAATGAAACACATCATATAATTGCAACAATTTTAATATGAAACCAGCTGACTGGCCTAAACCTGTGCTGAATGCGAAAGCGTTCGTCTCATGGAGTGTGCGGCTCACTGAGTAGGCGATAGTAGCGATGCGATTCGACTATTTGTATGACGATATGTACAGTCAGTTTCAAAATTTTAGAGACTATGAGGACAAAACGAGCCTAAAAGGTAGCAGGCTACTGCTCTTTCAGCCAGAAGCCTTGAATTTATATTTCCCGCCTTTCCTTGAACGCGCTAAAAATTCACTTTGCAGTTCAACTGAACAAAGTCAAGACAAAAAAATCAGTTTTCTCTGAGTTAGTGGCCTCTACAAACTCGTGACACCTTTAAACGGTACTAAGACCAGAACAAACGTCTGACCTCAAATGAAGAATCTATTTACCACGTCTAACCTTTATTTGCCTTCCTAAACTAGTTTTGGTGTGGTTATTCGATCGCTTTTTCGTCGAGCAAAGTCTGTCAGTCCTGAAGGCAACATCAAAGTATACATAAAGTGGGCCATTTCGAGAGGCGATATTACTATGACAAGGTTGATTCCGGAGCCTCTGTAATCCATACTCGATCATGATCGTCTTGGTTATCTCGGTTTCAGCGTTCGTGCAGCCATGGATGCCACATCGACGCTGCGAGCATTGCTCCTGCTCGGAGGTAACCTGCTGGCCGGGCCCTTCGTCTACTGGCTTCACATTCGGGCAGACGTTCGGCAAGAGTGGCTCGTGTAAGGGATCTACGGTGTGCTGTGCTACATCAACTGAGGTGTAAAAGCGACATTTAACAGCGGAGCAAACTTAGCAGAGCGTGCGTCCGTAATCTCTAAACAGGAACTACGCAATCAAGCATGAAACGTCAAGCGCTCTCTTCGTTCGTCCTCTTCTTCATCTTCTGCTTTGTTCGCAGAACACGCGCACCAATTTGTCCGGCACACTATTCTGATAACTGATGGTTGAGAGAACGAATTCATAGACAAATTCCTATATATATATATATATATATATATATATATATATATATATATATATATATATATATATATATATATATATAATTTCTTGATGAGGCGCGATCCAAGCTCGTCGACCCACGTTCCGAAGCCGAGTAACATAACGAATCAGCTATCCAGGCATGCTAGCAGAGCAGAATATAGCTTTGTACTATATCACGATGGTGGAAAAGTAAGGGGAAACGAGGAGGAGGGAATAGAGAATGAAAGTAGGAGAGAGAACAAAGCTTATATTAAAAAAAGAAATAGAGAGAGAAAACGGACAGGAAAAGAAAGAGAGGGGAAAAATCAGAAAAGGAAACGAGAGCATCGTGCAATAGAGAGCAAAAATAGGCAGAGAAAGAGAGAAAGAAAGACATAGATATAATAGGCGATCAAAAAATATAAAACACAGGGAGAAAGACAAAGAAGGAGACGAAGAAAGAAAGAGAATAATAAACAGAAAAAACGACGGTCTCTCAGCTCCACTGTTCGTTTAAACTTGCTACCAATATTGCAAAACAAAAATAAAGTGTGCGTTTTTTTCCTTGCCAGTTATATTTCCAGTCATATTGCCAGTTTCTTGCCAGCTATCTAGATCATGTAGCAGGAAACGAAACCCGTACTTCTGCCCTGTAGCGCGTTGCTTATTGCGGCCAGCACTGACACATCATATATATACTGCCTCCATTTGATGCATACATAAAGACAAACTATTTGCAAAGAGCGCGACACGTCATTACATACGAAATACCCGAACGCTGACTTGTGCTAGGCAAGCGTTTGTTAACGTTTACTGGATTTAATCACATTTATTACTCCGCATTTTGCTTTATATCAAAAACGCGTTGCTAAATTACTTTTGCTTCTATTACTTGTGACTGTAATATTACAGCACAAAGAACAATTGAAAAATGAACGTTGTCCAACACTTGTTTATTTCTGTGTGCTCGTCTGTCATTTTTACGCTGTTATTTTACGGTAATAGATAACAAACTAGCTCAATTCAGTGTTATTGTGAAGTTCCTTAACTCAGCCACGTAATTCCATTATTTATTCTGGTGCAAATATTTCTCGGAATATTTGTGCCACATTATTGGCGAAGTCGGCTTGACGAAACATCGTCTGATCGGGAACAAGCATGAACTTTTGGACAACGGGTACTCTGCTTCTTTTGTACATTCCATAGAGAACCGTGAGTGCGACGATGCCACCTCGCGCGCGGTGCAGCGCCAAGCTCGCGCAGCGATTCCCCATGCGTCAGGTATTGGTGAAGCGTTGGCACGGGTTCTGCGAACGTTCGATGTGGGTACCACGTGTGTTCCTGCCCGCTAACTTAACCACGAGCTGGTCCACCTGAAGGACCCTTGCAAAATATTGTGCATCTGTCCTGAAATCTCTACCCTCGCAAATCAAGGACCCCCCTGAATATAAAGAACGCTCAAGAAAAGAAAGCTCCCAGCCATTGTTCATGAAATTGTGTGCGCTGACTGCGATTATGTTAATAGAGAGTTTTAGTACTGCGGAATGGTGCTACGTACGCATCACTCAAGTGCCTTGCGTTACGTGGCGTCGTTTGCCAGTAATCGGCTTTTAGTACGCCGTAGTACCCGCGTACGCAACGAGTGTGAAACGTGTTGCGTCATCTGGTAGATCAAAATACAAGTACGTGTTCTTGACAGCCAATGTGAGCCAATCCAAGTGTTATAGCCAGATTATGGCCATATTTTAAGCCACAGAGCCGGTCGGTGCTTGGCTTCGATGCCGCCATTTTGCAAAACGAAGTCTCGCGCTGTCGCGAACTTGTTCGAGAGCGGCGCGATCACCTCATACGTACGCACGCACGCATCTCATGCATGCGTACGTAGCGGCTGCGTACGTAATGCGATACGTGCGCGTTGTGGTCTGCGCATGCGCACTACGCAGAACGTGGCGTCCTTACGTACGCAACGCCGCCACGTACGCAGCGTACGCAGTACTAAAACTCTCTAATATTGGGTAGAGTGTTAATTCGAAAGACGACTGAAATACCACATGAATGACGTCAGAAAGACGAACGTGGCGTCCAACGCACTTGCGCGATACGTGGCTAACAAAGGGAAAAAAGACAACCACCCGTTTGTAGCACAAAACCACGGGGAAATCTGTACGGATTTCTCAGAAAGAAAAGCCTCTTTGCCGAAAAATTTGTCTTGGTGCGGGGTTTAAACTTGGGATCAACGTCTTTGTGTGGCGGTCGCTCTGTCAATCGAGATATAACCGGGAAACTAGCAATTTGCAGCACGCGGGCGAATTCATCGACAACCCGAAGCACATGGAAACAAGTATTGTTAATGACTTTTGCGGAAACCCGCAAGGTGGCGGAAGGGTTAAGAGAGAGAAAAAGAAACAGCCACCCCTTTGTAGTACGAAGCCACAAGGAAATTCGTACGGATTCCTCAGAAAGAAAAGCGCAGTCAATTACTATAGCTTCCTGGTCAGCTCAATTGACAGAGCGACCGCCCCGAAAAGGCATTGGTCCCGGGTTCGAACCCAGGACCAGGACGAATTTTTTGTCAACTATGAGGCTTTTCTTCCTGAGAAATCCGTACGGATTTTTTTGTGGGTTCATCTTACATACGGGTGGTTGTCTTGTTTCCCTTTCTTAATACTTCCGCCACCTTGCAGGTTTTTGCAGAACTTATTTGCAACATGTGGCTACATCTAATCAGAACAGTGGCTGGGTCAATGCACAAGTAATCTCAAAGAAAAGACAATGATATTCGCGTCAATATCTGAAATTCCTTCGTATCCAGAATACGAAAAAATCGCTGAACAGAAGCCATGGCGATCGGCCACCAGCGTTTGCAGGTGTCTCGGCAGAGTTCTAAAACAAACATAAGCCGACTTCGTTGGGCCACTTTACTGTGAACAAGGCTACCGTAGAGAAGCCTAAACTTAATTTTTTTAATGTTTCAAACCTTTTTATTTTGGTCGTTGCTCTTTCACTTCATTTCTTCTTCATATATTAACTGGCAGATAGGACAAAACAGTGGCATCAGAACATGATGACACTTACCACGTTGAGATTCCCAGAATTTTCGCCTGTTTCCTTTTCAAAGAACACTGCACGACGACCGCAGAATCGAAGAGAGATTAATATGTATAGCTCCTGCATCTCCTGTATATATTTCTCGCATTTATGTTGCAATATACTGGAGCTTTCAAGGGATCGAAAATTTTTTGCGTTTTACAGATACCATCGTACTGCCCTTCTGTTTTCCGGAGGTGCCTTGTTCGGCATGGCTTTCGTCGACATGCTGTACTCAGGGTCCAGGGAGCTGAACCAGACCGGGACTCACGAGAAGCCAGTGGCAGAAATAGTTGTCTGCATCGGGTTTGCTGTGGGCCTCTGCCTCCAGCAGTTGGACGTTTTTATTACCGGCTGGGCTGAACGCAGGAGGATATCGAGAAGCGTGTAAGTAACAAAAAATAGCACCATAATTTGCCATCGGTGCCAAATTCTATGCGACTATTTGGTGTCTCGCAACTTGTAAGCATTCTCCTCGCAGGTCAGCCACAGAGAGCACCATGCTGTCTTCTTACTCGGAAAACGTTGACTATGGTGCCACAGAATCTGCTTGCGCTGTTCATGGAAGGCGCCGAGAAGATAAACCATTGCCCCACGTAGGCCTGTGGGCTTCCTTGGGAGCCCTCGGGTGTCTGTGCATCTACTACACGCTGCACTGTCTTAATCTAGGTCTGTTGCCCGATCAAGCCACAGCCGAAGCCACCGGTGCCTTCAAGACCGTTGAAGTTAATACTGTCTTGGGCTCCGGCACACTCGCCGTGGTGATGTACTCGTCCCAACCACAGCCTTCGGTGCTCCTCGTGGCATCGTTTCTGTCATCTGTGCTACCAGCTATTGCCTACATTGTTGGCTGCTTCGTGACCAAGTGGAGTATCTCGATGTTCTACGCAGGCATTGTCGACACGTTTTGCTGTGGCGTGCTCATGTGTGCCAGCGTTCTCGGTGTAGTCTGCCCATACAGTCAATCTAAGACGGGCTGCAATTCTTTTCCGCCTGCAGCATCTGGCCTCGTGTGCGCGATCCTAGTGCGTTTTGTCTTTCCCGGAGCATGGTGACCACGTCACACGCAGGGACAAACAATATCGCATGACTCATGGATAGAGGGAACTGCGTGAGGTGTTTCTCTGGAATCTTCTGACATGTCGGCAATGTTGTACTCCCCTTGCTGACTCGTCGATGACACGACGTGTTTTTGCATCTTTGTGAAGAAGTCCCGAAGTCTTGAATAAGTTTTAAGTGTCGTGATATAGAACGAATGGAGGAAATTGCGTGAGGTGTTTCTCCAGAATCTTCTGACATGTCGGCAATGTTGTACTCCCCTTGCTGACTCGTCGATGACACGACGTGTTTTGCATCTTTGTGAAGAAGTCCCGAAGTCTTGAATAAGTTTTAAGTGTCGTGATATAGACAGTGCCTGCAGTACGCATCGTCAAAAACAGTGCACTGAAATCAACTGTGACATCAGCATCCAAGTGTCACGTTCTGAGAACAGATGTACCTGGTATCCTACGTAGACAGTGAGAAGAAGAGAAGGTTTGTAACCTCATCAACGATATAAGTGACGATCTGTAACACGTCTTTGTAAGAGTGAATTGTGGACGCATATGCGGTGACCTTGGGTAGCCTCGCTCACATGTACAAGGTAGCATGTTTTTGTACACTTCTTTCAAATGATACATTAGACTACTTGGACATATCAAATAGCATTGCTATATCTATGCATTTACCTTTCATGCATTTTTATTGCCCCATCAGTGTACGGAAATATTTATTTTCAAACAGTCGTCAGATTTTTGGCAGATGCTTACGCACTGCCTTTTCTTTTGACGCAGTATTTGCTCTTCATGGATAATTTTGGTGGGAGATATATTATTTGTTCTCTTTTAGACGTCTTCCTACCATGGTTGCTTATAATTTAGTGGCTTTCTGAAATCGAGGTTGCAAGTTCCATGCTGGCCACCGAGGCTGCTTTTCTATGAATACAACAGCCAAACGCATTCCTGTACTTAGATATATGTGCACGTTAACGATCCTAATGGTGTATAGCCAGGCGGGGCCACGACACACACGGGCCGGTGCCTCCTCTAACATTCTTTTTTTTTTCGTCATGGCATACAGAGAGAAAAATGACCATTTGAGAAAAATGTGCCCCCCCCCCCAACCCCAGCCCCAGAAATAATAAAGGCTCCTCCCCCCCTCTCCAAAAAAAAAAATTCTGCCTACACCACTGAACGAGCCCCAGGCAGCAAGACAGCTACCTACACAACCATACTGCTAAGCGTGCTTCACAGTCGCGTCGTGGTTTTCAAGTTAATACCATGAAATGTATATACAGGGTGCCCCAGCTATCTTTATCCAGAGTTTAAAAATATACCGAGACACGGAATTACGACGCGAGCAAATGCATGTTACTGACCATTACCTGAAGTTAGACTATTTTTTGTGTTCCTAAATATTGTTTAATTAGATCTGTTTAATTAACGAATCTTTTAAGAAACGAAGATGGATAAAAAATTTCAATGATAAAGTTATAGATCGGTTCGCAAAACGTCCGATGAGACAGTTTCGTACTTTATATTGGTTAATTGTTAGTGTTTTTCTGCAAACTACAAAGTCCCACAAAATATCAAAATAATTCCAAGGGACAAACCCGGTCGCGCGCCCGTGCGCAAGATAATTCTAGTGCTCTTTAACGTTCCACGTACGATTTCCCCGCCCGAATGTGCTGTCTCGACAGGGCCGCAACGATGGTGGTGGCTTTGCGATGAACATCTTTTGCTATCGGTCACAAATATGATAGACGGTTCATGACTGTTTATCATTGTCATGAACCCATGGGAGGGAAGCTCATCGTTCGTACGTGAAATGTTAGAGAGCACCGGCATGACGGCGCGCGTAGGCGCGCCAGTGGGTTTGTTTCGGGGTATTTTTTTATATCGCCGGCGTTTGTAGTTAGCACAAAAACACTAATATATAACAAGTATAAAGTTTAAAACTGTCTAATCGGACATTTTGCAAAGCGATTTACAACTTTCTCATTGAAATTTTTATCCATTTTTGTTCCGTCAAATGTTAGTTAATTTAACAGATCTAATTAAACATTATTTTAGAACACAAAAGGTAGTCTGACTAACTCCAGGCAACGGCCAGCAACATGCATTTGCTCGCGTCGTGATTGCGTGTCTTGGCATACTTTCAAACTCTGACCAAAGAAAGCTGGAGCACCCTGTATAATTATTTCTTACTCATTGTACAAATGCAGCTCATTAAAATTGCCCTGTTATCAGCCTTGTATTGCACGTTTCAATTTCTTTTTTTTTGTATATTATCAAAGATATATGCGTGAGAATAAGTAAATTACTGGCAATGACAGTAAATAAGCAAATATGAAGTTCAATCAGCGCGTTGCACATAACAAGCCGTGATTTGCTAATACCAGGCTATTTTTGAAAATTGTTTGTGTATTGTGTCACAAGCTAGCGTTTTCTTTTCGTGAGTGAAATACTCTGTCACACCAAATTGTGCGCGAACATATCCATAGTTACGGTGAAAGTATATAGACTACTCTTATTAAATGCGAAACACTCCTTATCCAACTTCGGCGACGTTTAACGTATCTATCTATCTATCTATCTATCTATCTATCTATCTATCTATCTATCTATCTATCTATCTATCTATCCATCTACCTACCTACCTACCTATCTATCTATCTATCTATCTATCTATCTATCTATCTATCTATCTATCTATCTATCTAGCCGCCTAAAACTTTTAGCTCTCCTGGCCATTTGGATAGTAGCATTGATATCAAACTTGGTATGGCATAACATGACTGTATGACAAGCATCATAACATGAAAATCATGGCATGTATGTCATGAATGACATGATTTACATTTCATTGTCTTGCTGCTCTTGCGGTGGTTTCGTTCACATGACATGTTGCAAAACTGGTATGGTATGACATGATTGCATGACAAACAGAAGCGACAGACCCTAACATGAAAATTATGGCATGCGTGTCATGTAACAACATGACCACATGCTACGCTCTTGGTGCGCTGGCGGCCGTCTCGATAGCTTCATTCATGCCAAATTTGGTATTACGGGACGTGAATGGATGGCGAAGACTGGTGCAAACATTATAAACATGAGATGCGTGTCATGTGACAACATGACTAGATGCCACACTCAAGGCGCCAATACACTTCGACGTGACACGGTGCGCGTGAGCGCCAGCGTTCTTTCCGTCGCTCACGCCAGTGTCGCCACGCCAGGCACCGGTCCACCGTGCTTCGTTGCCTTGACGCATGCGCGTTTCAGTGCGTCCGGCGTCCCTCCGTCACTAAAAAAGGCCGACGCTGTTCTGCCTGGGTAACGCATCGGTGCGAAATGCAGCATGTCACATTTCGCGCCGGTTGCCATCGGGCCGCGCGGACGGACGTTGGTCGCGCCGGTCGGGCTTGGCGTGAGACTATAGAGTTCTCGCGTTTTGCTAATGCATAGCGTCGTTGTGCCCAGTGTGCGCTCGCGTCATCGTCACGCTCGAGTATATTGGGCTCTTCATGATGCACTCGTGGCCGTTTCACTAGCTCCGCATATACCAAATTTTGTGTTACGTGACGTGAATCGATGACGAAGATATAACACTGGTGCAAACATAATAATCATGACACGCGTGTCATGCAAGAATATGACAACATACCACGTGCATAGCGTGCTCGCGGCCGTTTCGCTAGCTCCGCATATATTAAATTTGGCATCACGTGACTTGAATAGATGACGAAGGAAAACAAAACATCCAAACATGATAATCATGACACGGAAGTCGTGTACGGCATAATTTACTTCCACCTCGTAACGTTGTGGTGATTTTAAAGTGACATATCAATCTACCTCATTCGTGCTTCGCATATCATCGATTCCCACTGTACGTGGGATCCGCCAATTTTTTTTTCGATATTGATGCGAAAATTCAGGTGATTCGTTACGCGATTATATATACTTTGATGATTTCATGATTCATTATTTATTTACTGTACGATAAATACTGCATCAAGACCTATAGCGCATTCAGACAAGCCCCATAGCTTGTTCCCATGGGCATGCTATTTGTACCGTATAGCTCGACAACAACCAATAATTAAACAAATTATCATCTTCAAATTAAGTTTAATCATACGCTATACGTCTCATCTGAGGAAACATTAATTTGAGCTGCGTGGCAGAAGAAATGCCACGTACAGCCCTACATTTTTTTCACCATTTAATTAAACTGCAAATATTGAAGTTACGCCTATTGCTTGCACCGTGATGCTAAGATACACAACGAGAAATGCTCAGGGACAGCTTTTTCCTTGAGCATTTCCTTGTGTTTGGGGTAGAGCGTTGCAATAAATTGCCATGCACAAACAACTAGCCCGCTTTTCTAGACTCTCCATTCGCCTAAAATATGTAGTCACTGAATGTTAATTTAGCGCATCAATTCCGCCCCTAACGGCATAGCACCTTCCTGCAAGTACTTCAGAGTTGACATGACGCCGTCGTTTTTATAAAACGACCTCGCACGCTGGTTAAGTGTGGTCCGAGGTGACCCGGCCACACTTTGTTATTTACAGCTCAACCTATATCTGTTTCTCTCGAAATAAAGTAAATCATGAAATATATATGCTCGGTTAAACAGAACAAAACATCAACCCTATTTTTTTTAAAGTTCGGTGATTCATCTTATGATTTGGGCGATTATCATCGCATAGTAGTTGGCCGCGATGCCTTGAATCTTGCGGCTTTCTCGGTCCACTGAACGGGCAAGAGTTGGACCTAGAAGACGAAGTTGACCAATGCAGTCTCCCAGCGCGTTCTGTTCGAGACTGCGTTAACGTCTGGAACACCATCTCCTTCGCACTGCCACAACATGTATTCCAGGATTGTCCTGTCAACGCAAAGCTTACAGGTTGACGAATAAAGCTCTGGGTGACAGAGATTCAAGACCACGGAGTCCGGAAATGTTCTGCTCGGTAGCTGTGACCACGCAAAAGCATGTTTCCCGGTCAGTTCTTGTAGCAAGAGGTACATTAGGCGGATTCGCGTCGTTTCGCTATCTTCTGGCCACCATATTTTCGCAATCCCCGGTGGCCGCACGGCAAACTGAGCCGTTGCCTAGCAACCGCTGCAGCTGGCAGCGCTGATCGCCATGCCATCTGGCATGACGTCAGAGGAGGATCCAGTGCAACCACGTTGCAAAAACACAGGTGGAGCCGGCGTCGCGTTGTATACATATAAAAGGGGCGGCTCAGTGTGATTCATCGGCAGATAATGAAAAGTTAATCGGAGAGACTGAAAGAAGTCAGGCTTCGTCGTCGGAATAAAACCAAGAGGAGGCAACGAGCCGAGGAGACGGAGAAACAACGAGCCACATGCGTTGGGAAGCGTAGGAAGCAAACAGAAAGAGAGAAGGCAGAGAGGTTAACGCAAAAGACTTCCGTTGAATCATTGGGAAGCGAACATAGAACCAAACTAAACAATAAGATTAACTGTATCTCTCGCTACGCACCCTCATACATAACTGAGTTCCACCGCCACTTCTTGGTGAGGTAGTGCAAATATGCAGCTGATAGTCTGCACACTGCTAAGTTATTCCTTTGGAACTGAGGAAGCGATCTGACCGCTCCTCGACAGACATCCTGGCCGAGGCGGCGGTTATGTTGAATGGTGGGAGCTCGGTGCGTAAGCATTTTTTTTTTCAAAGCAATTGTTTCTGTTATTAAAGATGATAGTCTTTCTTGGGGACCTTCGAAGCGAAAATTTTGGTCTGTCTGTCTGTCTGTCTGTCTGTCTGTCTGTCTGTCTGTCTGTCTGTCTGTCTGTCTGTCTGTCTTGTCTGTCTGTCTGTCTGTCCACTCTTAACGGCACCGGGTACTTGAAATGGCCGACCCCATTCGCAGCGCCCACCATCGTTGCTCAAGATTTTGCGTTCATACTTATGCAATTTCCAATAAAAAAGCAATTATTGCATATGTCTGGGGCACCATAACAACACCTATGTATTCTGCATGTAAACCTTTTACTAGAAAAGGCATACATAAGTAATTTAAAGGACCGTAGCGCTTATCACGCTGCGCCGACCATGCCACGCTTGCACGAAAAGGCGAGTGTTTCCAACGCTTTGCTAAGACTAGACGGTGGTGGCACCTACCCGTCACATTACGTTCTACACCTTATCACCTCTGAGACGGGCGAGCCTGGGCGTCTCAAAGCCGCATGCTTCGTTTTCCAAGAAAACTGCCAGATGGCGCTCATGTCTCACGTGTGACGTGACTTGATGCGCTCGTTCGCCTCCGCTGCACGCTCGAGGCACTCTAACACAGCGCCTCCAGAATACCATTCACCGATTTTCTTGTGAATAACATCAAATGAATGTTTTGTTCACTCTCTCCACACGCAAGACTATCGTCTTTCGACGACATTTGCAGATAACATGCAGATACGGGGCTTTTTTTTTTTTACAGAAATTAGCCTGTTGCTCAAATAAAGAAAATGGGAGCAAGGCTTCACTTTATTTTCTCATTCCTCGGCTCTGGTAAAATGCTTGACTGGGATATAGAAAATACAACTTATGAACTAATACAAAAGAATTAGCATTTTTCAATTTTTTTTGTTAGCACACTGCAACTGCTCCAGCCTTTCCCTTCAGAAATTAGCCTGACATATGAAATGAAGAAGCCATGGCAGTTGTACGGCATAACCTCCATCGCTGTCTATTCCGTTTTTTATTAACATAGGAGGTTAGTTCTGATCCCGGCCGCTGCGCTCGCATTTCGAGAGAGGCGAAGTGCTATAGCCCCGTGTACTGTGTGATGGCAGTGCTCGTAAAAGAACACCGTATGGAAGAAATTTCCGAAACCATCCCTCATGATCATATCGTAGTTTCAGGACGTTAAACCACACATAATATTACACTTATCATAAAAGGTGTTCATTGCTAAGGTTAGCATTTTCTGAACGTGTAAAGTTGTTTTCTTTTTGCTTACATGAACGCAACCTTGTGCGTGTGTCGGTGGACACTACGTCAAAATGTGCCGCTTGTCCATTCTTACTAATAAATATTCTGCTTCATTATATGCTGACTGCCTTTTCTGTAAAACAAAACTAATGCCACACTGGCTATTTGGTTATGACCCTTGTGATGTGCGTGGTCCTGCCCAGTATGTGTGATTAATTGGGCGACAAGAAAAAGAGAGGTGGAAACTAAAATTGGAAATTATTCATGTTAACCTTGCGTATATGAAAATAACGAAACTAGGTAGTACTCTCTTTTTTTCATATTATTAATTTTCAAGGATATGATAAAAATAAGTTCTATTACTAAGTTCTTTCTCTATGAAAAAAAACGCATGACTAACCAGAATGTAAAACTTTTTTTTGTTTTTACTATTTGGGACATACAATTAAGCTCGGCATCTCATACACATTTTTTTAATAAAAGTAGTGCAGGGCCAACAAGCCCAGGGATGGTGTTGATAACACCAACTGCAAATAGCATATTCGAGGATGGGAGCAGGGAGAGGGGGGTAGGTGTTGTTATTTCTTCATACACTTAACGCTGCGTTCATAACTTTCAAACGTATTGGTTGGATTCTTTCACTTAAGTTATGTACGACTGCATCGTGCGATTTGGCAGCTTCCTCGTCAGAGCAAGGCACTCGACACGCAGCAGACACGTGCAGTCCGTAAATTCCACACGGCGGCGTCTATGAGCATCGCGTGTCGTGAAGTGTTCAATGCAGGCTCCAATAGCAATTCGAAAGGCGCACAGGACGGCATGCGTTTCCTGACAGATGGCATATTGTCTATTTTCGTAAAAACAGCTGCATCGAGGTAGACGCCGCGGGCTGTTTTAAAGCAGCAGGTCTGGTGGGAAGAAAGCTTACAACAAGTATTGCGTATCTCTCTCTCTGTCTGCCTGTCGCGTTCATTAATCGTTGAGATCAAATAAAAGAATGAAAAAATTGGAACTCCGACAGTCATGTTGCTAATATGCACTTGTAATTCTCATCGCTGCGTGTTTCACAGCTGACAGCATCAACTACTGCGCGGAACTACTACACGTAGATGATTTTGTCACACGAAAGAAGGTAAATTAAAACTCATCTCTTCCTTGCATTATGTGTTTCTCTCGACACTTTCAACAAATGTGCCGCACGTGACTTCTGTTCGCCCTGTTCTGTTCTAAAGCTATCTTGGGGCTTTATTCTGTTCGTGTGAAACGAGCCACCACGCATCTATCCTATGAAACACCTGCGAGTGGTTGTCTTGCTTGACTATCAGATGGCGCCACCATTTCGCCCTCACTGGCGGCAGCGCTTGGTTTGAATTGCATTGTACTGTAATTTGGGCTACGCAAGGATTATTAATACTGTAATAAGCTCGTGCAATTACAAGCTATTTTATCTTAGACGAGCTCTCAAGCTTTCAACCCCCGCCGTTCGCCTTATTGCTTTTAATGCAATTGTCCAACCTTCTTTAGATTATGCTTCCATAATCTGGTACCCTCACACCAGAAAAAACATTAGCGAAATGGAAAAAATTCAAAAGAGAGCTGTTAGATTTATTTATAACAGTTTCGGCCGCACTTCAATAACACGTTTATTATCAAAAGCCAATCTTGCAACACCTACACAAAGGAATAAAGTATTAAGATTGAAATTTTTCTTTCAGTTAGTTAAAGGTTATTATAAGTTAGACTTATCACACATACTTAATTTCTCCACGGGATATGCCACAAGACAGAGGCATTCCCTTACAATAACCCCATTCTCCACCCGTAATAACACGTTCAAATATTCATTTTTTCCGAGGACAATCATCGAATGGAATAACCTTAGTAATGAAGTTGTTTCCCAGTCTTCCTTGAATCTTTTTGCTGCGCAGCTCCAGCAGCGAGTGTCTGATATGTGATCCTGCTTTTTATTTCTATCACAGTAGCAATTCCCCACTCGTGACCAACTTGAATATAGCGCTGATTTCATTATATGCCCTTATGACTGTTCATTGCAAACCATTGTCTTTTTGTGTACATACCTCACCTGTTTTATATTTACTTGTTTGCCGATTTGTTAATTTAGCAAATGTGTATCCACCCTGCTAAAACCCTATGTTAGGGTTGCAGTATTCATAAATAAATAAATAAATAAATAAATAAATAAATAAAACACATCACTTGGGGTAAAGTGAACTGTAGTCGCAATTTACTTCTGTGGATATAAGTAAAACTTAAGCTGTAACTCCACGGAGTGGATAACTGTGAGTATTTTCTATATACTTGAGCGGAGTTTGTGTGGCGACTTGAATCGAGGCACGGGCAACCCTCTTTGAGCGGCCTCACACTCTCGCTGTGGTTCATTCTCCACATTTAGCAAATGGTCCCTGTTAGTCTGGACGCTGGGTGTCTTAAGCATAATCTGCACCCCAGCAAGATGTCGGAATCACACTGTTTGACAGACGCGGCTGTGTTTTTGACGTATAACGGCGCTTATGATTACTTCAGTATACAGCATAGCCAGAAATTCGTTTTAAAGGCACCTTCCTCCAACTATGTTCGTGCGTGCGTTTTTGTGTGTTCGTGTATACGTGTATGTATAAGTGTATATAAGTATTTATATATTTATATAGGTGCGTACGTGTACGCACATTCTGGCCTTTGCCGTGTTAATGCTTTGTTATTTTTCTCTTTCTTTCTTCCTCTATTTCTTCTTCCCTCCTGTTTTTCTGAACCTTTTTCATACTCTTTAGGTCTATTCATTTATTTCTACCTCTATTTCTTTCTCGTTCTTGCTCTTTCAATTCTTTTTTCCTCTTCCATCCCTTTCTTTCTCTCGCTTCATTCCACCCTCCTTTTTTTTCAGCTTCCTCCTTCCATCTTTCCATCATTTCCTCTATGCCTCACGCTACTGATTTCTTTTTTTTTCCCTTGATTTTGCCTCTTCCTTTCTATTCATTTATTTCTTTCTCATTTTTCGAATGCTCTACCCTCGTTCTTTCCCTCCTCCTCGCCATCACATCTCTCCTCCTCCCACTTACTTCTCTCTCTTACCCCCATGCGAGAGTACTGTACGAGGCGACAGTACTCTTCCCAAACGTGTCTGAATAGCCGAGCGAGGGACAGAGATAATGATTTATCAGAAGGCTGAGAGGTCGGCCTCAGCTAGCTCGTTAGAGCGAGCTACTCTGCACGGGTGGTAAGAGAGCGGGGAAAACAGTGACGAAGGGTGACAATAACAAGGAAAACAAGGTATGTTAATGTACAATTGTGGCTTGCTAGAAACTAGTTTCCAGTTCTGTACTATTAAGGAAACCTATCATAGTCCTTATCCTGTAAGATCACACATTGCGGGTATAATGCCGCTTTCACTCAGCGTTGCCACACCAATTGTTGCCAACGTTAAAGCGAGCGTTGTTGTTGTTGTTGTTGTTGTTGTTGTTGTTGTTGTTGTTGTTGTTGTTGTTGTTGTTGTTGTTGTTGTTGTTGTTGTTGTTGTTGTTGTTGTTGTTGTTGTTGTTGTTGTTGTTGTTGTTGTTGTTGTTGTTGTTGTTGTTGTTGTTGTTGTTGTTGTTGTTGTTGTTGTTGTTGTTGTTGTTGGGGCAGTCACAAAATATATGCGCCGTTGTGTCACACACTTTGCAGCGTTCAAAGCTCGGCTGTCCGCACGGCGGATGAGGTGCGCGTTGCGGGGAGTAAGTGCAACACCCAGGCGAATTCCGTGTAGCAAACTAAAGTTGCTGCGGTTCATTGTGGCCGGAAGGCGAAAAGTCATCTCAGGATATGTTTCTCGCAGACGCCTGTATCAGTGGTCTGGCTAAAACCAGTAAGTCGTTGTGCAACCTTGCTTGAGCAATCTCCAGTCTTCTGGTTTTACAGTCTTCTATAACAAATCGAACACAAAGCGTGTGCATTGGAAAACAAGCCTTCGAACAACTTCAGATCTATTCAGGGGTTCCGTAGGGGTCCGTTCTTGCTCGCATTCTATTCCTTATGCATATTAATGATATTCAGTCCAGTATTCAAGGAATGGTTCAAATGCGGCCTTTTTAATATGACTGTGCAGTATACACAGTAGCACGTCATCCTAGGGATCAAATAAAGCTGAATAATTCACTGCAATCTATCTGTTCCTGGTGCAATACAGGCATGAGACTTAACGCGTCAAAAACTAAGTGTATTACGTCGACCAACAAGAAAAACCCAATAAATTTCAGTTATACCCTTGGTAACGATACACTCAAAAATGTCATCAAATAAAATGCTTGAGCCTTATCCTCACATCTAATCTCGATTGGGAACCTCGCATCTTCTTCCTATCTAAAACCGCCTAACGCAAGCTACCTTTTTACGAAGGAAGCCACGTAACACACTACCGCATGGGAAAATAAATGCCTACAAAACACTTGTTAGACCCTCATTACAGTATGCTGATTTGGTCTGGAGCCCTTACCAAAACACCTATATAATTGATAGAATGGAAAGCTTTCGAAAACTATAGCCGCCATATTCATATGCTCTCAGCATTCTAGACATTGCAGCGTCTCTGAGCTATTAGCGAAAGCAAACCTTGAAAAACTTTCACAACGAAGAATAGTTTCCAAACTTAAACTCATTCATCTTTTGTCCCACGATCATTTCAAAAATTTTGAAGTCACGTTGTTTACGTCATTCTTTTCTACACTCATCGAGAACTAACCACAGTAAAACAATCAGACAACCATCAAGGCGCATTAATATTCCCAAATATTTGCTGTTACCCTCCGTAATGGAATATGTTACTGGGTAGTGTTATGAATCGCGCTCGTAAAATGATTTGTTGCGGAGGTGTGGTTCATTCATTTCTGTTCATGATTGTCATTTTTGGTGTTATTTTTTCTTTGAAATGCTTTATTTTTCTGTACTCTGTAAGCACTCCTGCAAGGGCCGATTGAGCCTGCAGTATGCTCAAATAAAAAAAAATAAAGAGTTAACGTTACTTCGGGAGTACGGCACTTTCACGTCATTGGGAGCGTTATACACAGCGGCTCTTGCTTCAGCATCAGCAAGCTCATTGCCTGCCAGTTCACAGGGTCAAGGAATCCATTGCAATGTGATTGCATGACCGATTCTTTGCGTAAGGTCAAATGCTTTAACGATTTCTGAAGCGAACGTAAAATGTCCGTTTTTAGGGGCAAGCTTCAAAGGCTTGCATTGCGGATTTTGAGTCAGAGCGCATCAACCATTCAAGTGATGTTTGGCTGGACACAAACTGGGTGGCTTATCATACTGCAACAACGTCTGCACCTGTTGAAGACCACTTATGGTTTGACTTGTACTTCCAAGACGTACCCAAATGAGGGACCACAAAGGCCGCAGTCGAGGCGCATGAAGACACAGATCCATCGGCGTAAACGTGAATAGAATCATCGTGTATTTGAGCCAAACGTGACAAAGAGAGTTGTTTGAGGCTAGCACAAGTAATACGACGCTTTTTTCGTGATTTCAGATGTCCAGCTCATCAACCTACTTAAGATGCTGATCAATCTCATAAGATCACTGATTGCTGGTCGCCAGACACCAGCAGCACTAGCCGCAGAACAGCTTTTGGAGGTGCTCGTCCCAGTTCTCGCCGACCTTCACTGAAAACAGTATGAACAGTCGAAAGCCCCGCCCCTTCGTGCTGCAGTGGAATGTCCGATCATTACCTTTATAGACGTTTTTCATGTGACTATTTTTTGTGCGTGTTTCCCCCTCCTTTTTTGTAACTTTTCTCTTCTCTCTCCTTCTTTCTTCCCTTATTTCCTCTATATCTCCCCATCCCGAGAGAGCAGGCAGGCTTTGTGCCCCTATAGGTGGCAGTTGTGAGCCTGTTCCCTCCCTATTTCCTCTGTATTCGTGTTCTCTATGTACTCAAACCAAATAAATAAATAAATAAATAATATGAAGGAACACCAGAGGTCTGTTCAAAGTACACAGTAGCTTTCGGGGATGACGGCCGGTGCAAAGATTGAAGGAGTGACGTGCGTATGTGTGTCAAGGCATCTTGAGTCTATAGGTGCAGCTTGGTTGGTTTCTCTCTAGCAAATACAAGGAATGGTCTATGTGCCGGGTTAGCAGACGAAGGTGCACTACAAGAGTCTCAAAAGACAGATTAACCTCTACGGGATATGTACGCGACTCCTCCATTGTTCCTGATGTTGATGTACACCTTGGTAGCCCTAAAGACACGTTCGCAGCCCTCGCGCTTGAAGGCTCTGCAAAGTACGAATGCATGTTGCACGTGTATTCGAGAGCACAAGTGAGCTGTAGCGTACGTAGTCAACAAACAATGCCCGGTATAGTTGCAAGAGGCTTTTTCTCGGAAGGGCCCAATCTTAGTTCAGTTACAACTAGAAGAACGTCTAGAAGTCTAAGTTTAGTCCTTTCCAGTTTGGAATTTTTTTGAAGGTCAAGACGAGGACAATCACAATTATAAGAGAACGTGCATGTTAAATTACTAGGAATGCAATTACCAGGAGTTAATTGTGTGCATTAAACATATTTTTCTACCAGTTTATTTGCATCGGCGAGTGTGCTACCGATCGTTACGAAAACAAAGTTCATTGTTTCAGTAAATAAAGACAAAGCTATTGAGTACTGCTAATCAGATCTGCGAAAGCTCGCATGGTTTAGGAAAGTTCATAAAAAAGAAAATTAAGGTTTTCATCTATGCGTCTATGGCATGAAGCTTTTTCTACAAACAATTGAGCAGAAATTATTTTCCATAAAAGAGAGAGAGAGAAAATAAAATGAGGGAAAGGCAGGGGCGTTAACAAGAAACTGAAGCATCCGGTTTGCTACCCTGCATTAAGGGAAGTGAGAATGGGGAAGAAAGATGGAAAAGAAAGCGAAGAGTGAAATAGACACGCGAAAAGGGAAAAAAATTTGAGCTGTTAGTTAAACGCGCCGGAAAACTACGATCACGCATCTGAATAATGAAGTTGTATACCTATAAAGAGTCTCTAGAGTCGAGAATAAAGGTCATACTGATGAGACAAATTCATTCAAGCTGAAAAGGAAACATAAAGGCTGGGATTCCTTACAAGTAACAGGCAGTTTGTTGGGTCGCCTTTGCGCATTAATCACACCATAGAGATGAAGACGAAGCGCAAATAAAGGGGGGGGGGGGATTAGGAGAAATAGACTGTGCTCGCGTATTTATAATGTAGCCGTTATCAAAAATATATCGCAAAGCTTATGAAGCAGCGCGTAACACTAATTGTGCATATCGCCAACGTACAGTGACGCACACGGTACCTACCGATCCTACGAGGCGTAGCATGTGAAGGATTCACACTCCGTATTAGTTGAGAGTCCATAACCACTGCGTGTCACAAGTATAACCTAAACTCAAGCGTACACAACACTTGCGCGTCGTGTGCCGCATACAGGACTAAAACAACCACTGTTCATGGCTTATATGCTCGAGAGTGCACGGTTTTCCGTATACACAGTCGTGCTGTCCACGTCGGGGATTCTACTGTTTGCCTGCGCGCCCACGTATACGACATGCGCTTACTGTGTTTGCTCATCCGAACGGTCGCTGCGAAGTGCAGAGCCGTGTCTTGTGGGAACCTCGGCACACATCACTGTCGGCGACGACAGCGTCTCTTCATCTCGGGCCGAGACGGGATCCAGAAGGCCCTCTGTGGGCCAGGCGTGTTATGTATGCTGCTGCTGCTGCTGCTGCTGCTGCTGCTGCTGCTGCTGCTGCTACTGCGGCGCGTCTACCACGCGTCACTGGCTGCAGTGTTTTCCCACGGGCAGCGCGGCGCGGTTCGAACGCCCCACGAGAGCACTGTCTCGCGGGAACGTCGCCTATGGCGACCTCGGTGACAGCCAGTCATCTCCCCAAGCTCGCTGGGGACATTCTTGGTGGATTTAGGAACATAAAGACCAAATATACTGTTGTGTGTGTTCGTGTGTACTCACACGCCCGCGCGCGTGCACGCACACACCCCTGATTATACATACTATATTGCCTAAAACCGCAGCTGTCATATCATCTTTGCATACTTCCTATTTTTTATTTGTTTTATTTCAAAGACAACCTCCTCCTGGGAAGTCTTCCACGGGCATTCCACTGTTGGGTACGGTGTGATAATTTCTGTACGCTACTGCCAAGCTCACCAGCGTGCTGTAAGCATAGTCTAATGATTAATTATGGTTTACGGGTAATGTTTGCTAGTTTATTGACGTTTACTAACGTCGGATAGTATTGCCTACTTAGAGTTATAACAGCAACAGTATCCCAATTCAACTGTCACAGATCGGGTCACAGTACTTAAGTGTAACACTAAGTTGGCATTTGCCACCGAGCTAAAAAGCAAGTAGACATCACAAAAGAAGTCCCAAGAAAGACGTGCGGCTTCGAGGAGCTCAAAAAAAGTGGAAATCAAGAAATTTTTTTTATTATTGAAAATATTTTTGAATATATATGTATTTTAAATATGTCACTACAATATGAGAAAAAACGTTACTATTCTGTACAGCGAAAATTGCGCTACTGCGATGAAAGCGCATATTTACATTTTAATGTTGTATCCAGCATTCTCTTCAATCGGTCTAATGCACGTTTGCTAGTGCGGGAATAACGTTACTCATTGATTTGTGCTTAACTTCCACACTCAACTACTCATAGTAATCTAAAGACGCGCTGTTGGTGAACGACAAACATGCTGTTGGTGAAGGTGATAAATATGATCACCAAAATAACTATATGAGAAAATGCAAATTATCCCATCAAAACGCGACAAGCGCCTGATAAATTCTACAAGCAGAGAAATAAGCCCAAATTGGCTAAATATAAGCCGAAGGGGGGGGGGGGTAGTAGTTTATAAATATAGGAAAAGAAAAGTGATCCCCGCAACTGTCTGCAGCTAAGTGGGACACCTCAGCAGTAGCTCTCAAGGGAATGTGATAAGGCAGGGATTAAAAGAGGTAGAATGAGAAGTAAAGGTTGAGAAAGAAAGTCACAACATTGCTGCAAAAAAGAAAAAAAAATGAACGTGATAGCAAAAAAATGTTCGGCAGATCCCGCATACCTGAGAGTCGACGTTATGGGAAGCATGCGGAGGGAAGGTGGCCGTGTTGTAATTTTTTTATTGAGCGACACGTCATGAAATGACGCTAAATCTGTGCACAAATGTTGCACGCACAACCTTATGTTGAAGAGGTGCAGATATTTATATAACCGGCTGTTTTCACTTGCACGCACAACGATGCGAACTGGAACGCGCGTATTAGCAACACTATAAGCTGATATGTAGCGCTGATATTCGCGAGGATGCTGGCCCTCGACACTGCTACATAAATCAACTTCAGCGCACGGCAATTAACCACAATTGACGTTAACTCGACGTGACGGCTGTACCAAAGGAGTACACATGTAATGCTCATAAAATTGGGTAGGTAGCGCAGCAACAACTATTGACGTTTCACGAAGGTTAGCGTCATTTGAAAAGTAGTTTCAAGACCTGGGGTAGCTCTGTGGTGAAACGCTTCATTGTCACGCATAATGCTTGGATTCGATTCTAGCTAGGACCCTGACATTCATTATTTGCATTTGTCTGGCTGACGCTACTGATGTCGTGTATTTCTAAACGCTCGCGCGTTAAAATTGCCCATGTGTACTGCCGTCGTTCATGTGTCGTCGTTCCTGTGGCACATAACCGCATACCAGTGGCACATACGCGTCTGTGGGTATGTGCCACTGTCTAGCGGGAAGTGTTTGACGACGTACGCGATGGGATTGTGACATTATTCATGTCTTGACTAGCGCGTCATATTCGTCGAACCATCTTACCCTCTCATGCTTATTTTGGTTCACGCTAAGTTGAGGGGGTGACTACGAGAGCACCGAAACGTAAGCGGATAGATAGATAGATAGATAGATAGATAGATAGATAGATAGATAGATAGATAGATAGATAGATAGATAGATAGATAGACAGACAGACAGACAGACAGACAGACAGACAGACAGACAGACAGACAGACAGACAGACAGACAGACAGACAGACAGACAGACAGACAGACAGACAGACAGACAGACAGATAGACAGATAGATAGATAGATAGATAGATAGATAGATAGATAGATAGATAGATAGATAGATAGATAGATAGATAGATAGATAGATAGATAGATAGATAGATAGATAGATAGATAGATAGATAGATAGACAGACAGACAGACAGACAGACAGACAGACAGACAGACAGACAGACAGACAGACAGACAGACAGACAGACAGACAGACAGACAGACAGACAGACAGACAGACAGACAGACAGACAGACAGACAGATAGATAGATAGATAGATAGATAGATAGATAGATAGATAGATAGATAGATAGATAGATAGATAGATAGATAGATAGATAGATAGATAGATAGATAGATAGATAGATAGATAGATAGATAGATAGATAGATAGATAGATAGATAGACAGATAGATAGATAGATAGATAGATAGATAGATAGATAGATAGATAGATAGATAGATAGATAGATAGATAGACAGACAGACAGACAGATAGATAGATAGATAGATAGATAGATAGATAGATAGATAGATAGATAGATAGATAGATAGATAGATAGATAGATAGATAGATAGATAGATAGATAGATAGATAGATAGATAGATAGATAGATAGATAGATAGATAGATAGATAGATAGATAGATAGATAGATAGATAGATAGATAGATAGATAGATAGATAGATAGATAGATAGATAGATGCGGTGAATGACGGCGACGCCGACGACAAAATCCAGCCGAGAGTGTCCTCCACAGAATTGCTATCGCAATAAAAGAGCATGAAAAACGAGTACAGGTGTGCGTGCTGCCTTACGACCACGTGGTGCGTACCTCGCCAACTCGCAAAAGGAAGAATTACGTCGCAGTAATTACCAGTGTGTGTGTACCAGTGTATGTACCAGTGTATGTACGTGTACCAGTGTATGTAATTACCAATGACCAGTGTTTAAGCTTCGCCATTGTGCTCGCAGTAGGATAGCTTGAAAGAACCATTATGCAAGCGCAACGACGTTCCTGTACAACGTCACGGTTTAGGTGCCCATCGAGTTGTGCAGCCATGCTAGCGATTGAGAAGTTGATGCTAACCGAATTCGATCGCGTTCAACGCTTGAAGGTGAAGCTCAAGCGTCCTCCAATTTTTCATGTTACCAGACAACACTGATTGTTAAGAACTCTGCAGGGTCCACCTTATAGTCATCTTGTTCCAGCAACTTCCTGAAGGCAATGGCTAGCGGCAGTGTAGTGGGACGCGCCGGCCACCATACGCCATTGCGAAGACTTTGCACGAGGAGTTGGAGAATCCGAAACTGTGCAAAGCCTTACGGGGAAAACAGAATGAACATCAAAAGAAAGAAAAATGTTATGTTCACGCTGTTTTTGTTTTGTTCGCAATTTGCTTCTTGACCAAAATAAAAATTGATCCTACGCAATTGAACCCGGCCAATACGGGGTATTCCTTCCTAAAGGTCGTTTTACCGTCTGGCTATCTCAGCCATTTCGAAAAAAAAACAGCTCCAGACTATGTTGAGTCGGCAGTGGAAACTTGACTCATTGCACTAGAAAAGAGACTTTATTTTCTGAACAGCGTAAGCAAAAGTATAACTGCTGGAGCTAATTTCAACTGTTGGATAACTCGTTCTTTCAGAAAACTTTTTTTTCGCCTTCCTGTCGTGAATACAGTTTGTGCACGTCGTTATATTGAAATCAATTACGTTTATATAACAATTTATTGTGTCTACGTTCCTTATGTTGGCGACCTAAAACATTGATTTTCCGGTTTCTTTTAGTGCCGCAAAATCTGGACTCCAGTGAGGACGATAATAATGATATTCGTAATTTATAAAGCGAGCAGCCAGGAAGATCGGCCGATAATTGCGACCGTAGCAGTAATATTCAAATATTCAGTGGACTTCACTATTATAGTGTCGTTGATTATTTTGTCAACATTACATCCAGCGGCAGTATTAAACTATATTCGCCGCAGTGGCACTATGTGCGAAAACAATTCACACCACCTTCCCGCTGTATATAGGCTGAATTACCGAAATCCGGCTTATGAAACAACAGCTTCAAAATAACTTATACCCTCCCTACTGTCGGCTGTAAGTAGACGGAAAAGAAAATCTCTGAACTGGCTTTCTTAACGACTACAAAAAAGAAAGAGAAAAGCCCCCGTAAAGAAAACAGTCTCGTGTCTTTCGTGTCCTTCTTGTCTCTGTGTCGTCGTTTTGTTCTCGCGCTATAACTATCGTAGTAGCTCACCAGTTTCACAGAGTATATAGACACGGAGATTTGGGGGAAAAAATGCTTCCTTTGCTTCTTGGGCTTGCCGAACTGAGGAAGACATCCCTACAGGACGCGGCCCTTCGCTCTTGTAACTCGTGACTCTCGAGAAAAAAAAACGCATACTGTGGAGACGACCAGTGTTTAAAGCTCCGCCTGATCCATTGTCAGTACCTGCGATACACTACAGCGTATTTGAAGTATTTCACATGGTTCGACGCACTTTGGTATTTGGTTGTCGCATCTGCATGCACCTATATGAACAGCTCGTCACTTGCCATACGTATTCCGAGAAATACTTCTCTTTTTTATATTTATTTTTTTTATTTCTGGGACCAGCATTAACTTTTTCTCCCCAACATAGTGCCTCACTCGAAAACGTACATGATGACTGTCAGCGTTTTATTCTGCCTCTTTCGAAGACTAGATAGGCATCACATGATTGTCGTCGTTGGTGGTATCAAGTTGCTCTCAAGGCCGTCAAGAAGGAGAAAAGTGCTCCGCCCTTACGAGAGGTAATTACCAATTAACTCGGCATTAAGGAGCCGTATATCTGGCGCAGACCTCCGGCAACCAGCACAAGAATAGTAATGACGAATTGTGCAGGGATTGAGCGCACGTTGCTTGTATTCTATAGAAATAAATCCTGAGAAATGTAACGTAGATGGACTGAGCAAAATCAATGTGTCGCGACACAATAAAAGGGACTCGGTGTGTGACAGTGAACGTAGCAGAGTACCCCATCCACAAAATCGATGACAACACAGAATTCTGGCAGCTATAATCTTACTGAATAATAGTAGATGAATTATTTGGGTGCAAAGAGCCAAGTGACCTTTTACGGCGCGTAAAATTGTTTCCCGTAACTTCTTACTAGTTGAAAGCGTCTGCGAATGCATTTATAAATACTGCGGGTGGCAGTAACTATAACGTCAAGTCAACAGGTCACTGAGTTTAACGAACTGTGCCTGAGCACAAACAGGGTAAAACTTGTGCACCGATACAACGGCGTGCAATGCCCCACCACAACGGAGGCGCACAAGAATACACCATTACGACGAACTTAGCCGCATTCGTGCGCTTACACAATCACCTGGCGTCCTCCGAACGTTCCTCGATGATCACGCCCGTAGACTTTAATTCATCCGGCATACGAGCGCATTCGTCCAGCCGGGCGGTAAATGGATAAACCGTGCGCGCCACCAACAGTCCGAAACGCGAAAGTCCTATCGTTAAATCAGAAAGCGCGCTCAGCCCAAAATATGCTGGCTTTATAAAAACAGTCTATCGCGACGTACGTTACGGTAATTTTATTTCTACATACTTTTTCTTTACTTGCCGCTCCGAGCGAACAACAAAGGCATTACGAGAGACCACCCACTGGGTCGTGCGAAAGTGGACCTATTCCAAAGGTTGTCCACGCTTGCTTGGACGGTTCTTTTTGCTTTGAAGCTGCACTAGAGGAGCAGCCCTCGTTTGCGCCAGCGGGTTGTATCTCTGTATGTGCTACACACGTACGAGGCCGAGCACGTAATCGTCGCCGTTGCTACCCTGGAAACCTTCATGCACGCGAACGAAGCGCGGCCATTGCGATCCGGCGGCCTCGCCGCACGGTGATGTCACGGCCGCTCCCAGCGTGGGACGTCCTGCGTTAAATTGGGCCAGCCCGCCAGAGGCCGCACGGGGACGTATAAACGCCGCGATCGTCAGAGCGTCGCTTCATACGCGATGCAACGGAGTTGATGTCTGGCCGCACCAGTATACACCCCGGGTGTTCAAAAGTTAAAATTATGATACAGTGAACAGCGCGAAAGCGCTAGTGAAACGGAGAAAAGGACAACATTAGTCCCGCTTTCGCACTGTTCACTGCGGTGTCATTGATTGATTGATTTGTGGGGTTTAACGTCCCACAACCACCATATGATTCTGAGAGACGCCGTTGTGTAGGGCCCCGGAAATTTCGACCACCTGGGGTTCTTTAACGTGCACCTAAATCAGAGTACACGGGCCTACAACACTTCCGCCTTCATCGGAAATGCAGCCGCCACAGCCGGGGTTTGATCCCGCGACCTGCGGGTCAGCAGCCGAGTACCTTAGCCACTAGACCACCGTGGCGGGGCACTGCAGTGTCATGTACCAACTGGCCCTTCAGTACTCTGTTAATTAAGCTTTATCGTTTTCTTAACATTAAGCACTGGAAAGAACACGAGAACCACCTTTGTAAATTAGTTGTGTATCCAGGGGAACACAAAGTGAGACAATAATTAAAGCTATCAGGCGCCCAATTAGTTAAGGTTGAATAATGAACATCTTAGTGACTACAGCAAGCGGGCCTGCTTGCTTTTAAAGGATGGAGGCAGTCCCGTTTGTACACAGTTACATTTGGATAAGAGATTCTTGAATTGAACGAGGGTGAAGAGTGGGGTTAAGTGACGCAGTAACTGTCTCTCAGGCGAGGATATCACAACCGCGACACTTGGAGAATTCCTTTAAGCTGCCATCTAAGGGAGAGGATATACCTTCTCTTACGCTTGCCCTTTCGATTATTGTTGTTTCTATCACTCTCTCTAGCATACACATGCCCCGAGACATTCTGCTGCAAATTTTCATCGCGATTTACATGATTACACATACTAGGCGGAGTCATTTGCTATCACAAGCTGGTAGTAAAAGCGCAATCGTCATCAACCGTTATCATCATTGCCTAAGCCCCAAACCCTTAGTCAGATTAAACGCCGCCCGTAACCACCGAAACACACCAGGGAGGTGGCGGTCAAAATATTCAAGAATCATTAAAGCTTAGTGCCAGTGCTCATTGCATTGCATGCGTAATCAAGCAAACCGCCATCAAGCTTTGCGGCGAGATATCTCAGGGCACACATGCTAGATATTTTTTTTTCAATGTAACTACGTAGAAACGCGACAGACTCCAACTTCTCATTACAGACACACCCGCTTGCTGCACTCACTAAAAGTTGATTATCCAATCCTAGTTCATTTGTTTAATCGCAGTGATAGTTATTGTCTTTCTTTTTGTCCCCGGGATACACAGGATATTTGCGAATTTCGTTTTTATATGCCTCCCTTCGCTGAATTCTAAGAAAACCACAAAGCTCAATTCTGAACACTTCGTATATTGTATTCGAGGTCAAAAACAAATCTTAACACACGCATGCTTTATAAAATGAGGTGCCCAGACTAACGTACGTCTGATGAGCGTTTTTTTTTCAAGACTTTCCTTCATTAGAGGTCACTCTAGCACACCTCCTATAGCAATGTGAAGAAAGAAAACCTTGCCATAGAGCTGCAGCAACAGATGTAGATCCAAATTGCCTCAGTGAAGCGCGATCTTTAAGCCGGACCAGCGCCAACTCGTTGCGCGGGCCCGGCAGGAAAAAGAGCCCTTCCTGGGAAAAGGGACCGTTCCACATTCACTAATTAGCCACTTATATATTACCGCTAATTCTATCTCATTAGCCTAGCAATTAAAGACGAAAGTTATGTTCGTGGAGGTACTGTAAAAAATGACAAAAGCCACACGTATATTACCTAGGCTAAAAGTACACTCCACAGCTCCTTTTTTTAAGTTTCCTTGTGCACTGCAAGACTGCAAGCACTTTTGTAGGTTATCTATCTATCTATCTATCTATCTATCTATCTATCTATCTATCGTTCTATCTATCACGAATTGACCGGAATAGTTTGCTATCTATCACGACTATCACGAATGGGCCGGAATAGTTTGCTAGAAACTTCCGGTACAATCCTTTTCTACGAACAGGAGTCCACAGCCACACGTAGTCACCAGAAGAAAACTCTACGGGGATATGCTTGGCATCGTAGCGACTCTTGCTGTGTTCTTGTGAAGACAATGTTCAAAGGCGCGCTAGTTGACGTGCTTCTTCAGCGCGACACAACGTCTGAGCGATGGACAGATCTTCCTGATGCGAGAAAGGTAATAGAGTGTCCAGAAAACTCTGTGGATTTCGTGCGTAAAGCAGAAATAAGGGCGAATGTCCAGTAATTTCATGCTTGGTGGTGTTATAAGCGTAAGTAACAAACGGTAAGACGGCATCCCAGTTCTTGTGGTCAGCATCAACGTACATCGATAGCATATTCGTGAAAGTTCGGTTTGTTCTCTCAGTGCCCGTTAGTTTGCGGATGGTAAGGGTTGGAGTGGCGATAAGAGGAGCCACAGAGGCGCAAAATTTCTTCAACCACATCGGCGATAAATTGTCGTTCATGGTCACTGATGACAACCCGTGGAGCACCGTGACGCAGTATGACCCGTTGTAACAGAAAAGAAGAAACAGCGGCTGCTGTGGCCGATGTCAGTGCGTCCGTTTCCGTATAACGCGTTAAATAATCCACGCACACTATAGCATATCGGTGGCCCGATGGGGTCTTCGGAAAGGGTCCAAGCAAGTCGATGCCGACTTTTTCAAAAGGGGATGTCGGCGGAGGGATGGGCTGCAAATAACCTGCCGGGGCAGTGGTGGATCGCTTGTGGCGCTGACATATAGCGCAGCTGGCGACGTACTGTTTTGTGGTCTTCCACATTTTCGGCCAGTAGAACCTCTCACGTAGTCGATGTAGCGTACGTGTGAAACCGAGATGACCGGATGTTGTGTCATCGTGCACAGAACGAAGGACGACCTGGCGCAGGCTTTCCGGCACCACTAGAAGCAACGGGAGGCCATCGGCTGAATAGTTTCTTTTATACAGCGGGCCATTTGAAATTTTAAAGTGCTTGTCGACGGAGTTATGTGCAGCTTCGAGCAAGGGTTTCAGAGTAGGGTCGTGCTGCTGCTCACGTTTGAAGCTGCTGGTATCTAAGAAGTCGGACGAGACAGAAACTAAATAATCATCAATGTCATCGTCGTCAGCATTGGTGTGTACTGAAGGAAGGCGGGATAAGCAGTCGGCATCTGTGTGACATCGTCCGCTCTTATAGGTAACAGAAAAGCTGTACTCTTGGAGGCGCAACGCCCAACGAGCCAGCCGGCCAGACGGGTCACGAAGTCCCACCAGTCAGCATAGTGAGTGCTGATCGGTCACTATTGTGAACTCGCGGCCATGTAGATACGGTCGGAACTTCTGATTGGCGAAGACGACTGCTAAGCACTCGAGCTCGGTGACGGTGTATTTCGTCTCTGCTCGGGTCAGTGTCCGACTGGCATATGCTACGACGTGGTGACGGCTGTTGCAGAGTTGGACCAGCACAGCACCAACACCTAGCCCACTAGCATCAGTATGATGTTCAGTCAAAGCATCAGGATCAAAATGCTTTAGGATGGGTCCTGAAATCAATAAAAACTTCAGCTGTTGAAATGCAGCCTCACATTTATCATCCCACAAGTACGGTGTGTCTTTATGAAGAAGGGACGTCAGTGGAGAAGCAAGTTGTGCGAAGTTCTTAATAAATCGGCGGAAATATGAGCACAGACCCAGAAAACTAAGCAGGTCCTTCACTGTTCGTGGTGGTTCAAAGTTTCGAACCACTGCGGTTTTCTGTGGGTCTGGTTGCACGCCTTCTTTATCCACGAGAAAGTCTATTACGTGGGCTTGACGTTCTCCAAAATGACACTTCTTTGAGTTTAAAACAAGGCCAGCTTCGCGTAAACATTCAAGCACAAGCGACAAGTGGTGGTTATGCTCTTGAAAAGTCTTGCCGTAGATAATCACGTCATCTAAATAGCACTTGTAAATTTCCCATTTTAGTCCATGGAGTACTGTATTCATAAATCTCTCGAATGTCGCTGGAGCTTTGCACAAACCAAAGAGCATAACGTTCAACTCAAAGAGACCGTCTGGTGTTACGAAGGCCGTCTTCTCTTTATCTGAGGGATGTATAGGAATTTGCCAATACCCAGAACGCAAATCAAAATGCAGGCAGTCCACGGCGTCATCTATACGTGGCAAAGGGTAGACGTCTTTTTTTGTGATGGCATTTAGGCGACGATAGTCAACGCAAAATCTCCATGAATTGTCCTTTTTCCTCACTAGAATGACAGAAGCTGCCCATGGACTACACGATTCTTGTATGACGCCCTTCTTCAGCATTTCTTCAACTTGCTCAGCGATGACTTTCCTTTCGGAAGGCGATACACGATAGGGCTTCTGGCGTATTGGTGGTGCTTGGCCTGTATAGATGTGGTGTTGCGCACGTGAAGACGGTGGCGTAACGGTAGACGTCTCGTCTTGGGCAAAGTCAAAGACTGAGGCGTAGCGTGCGATCACCTCCTGCAGCAGTGACCGTTCAGTTGATGGAAGTGACTTGTTAATCATACGGTCAATCTGGCAGAATAATCAGGGTACGAGTTGGCGGGGGTTTCTTTACATCCACCGACAGTTGGAGTGGCCGTATGGTAAGAGTACTTTGCTCTTGAAAGCTTGCCAATTGAAGTCCTGCAGGCAGATATATGGGCTGCGCGGAAACGTTCACAGTCCACAAATCAGCACAACCATCGACGGTGAGCATGAGGCAACGAGGCACAATAACGTTTTTCTTAAGCGCGTTACTGAAGTTCGGCTCGGCTAAACCGTAGTAAGAACCCGCACAAGAACGCGAAGAGTTTACACGCACAAACATTGCGGTATGCGGGGCCAAGCAGACGTCTTCAGACACGGAAAACACTTCCAAGCAGTCATCAACGGTATCTTTCGTCAATGGAGACGGCAACACGGGATGAAAAATAATCCCATCACTACCACAATCTAGAGTTGCACCACATTCCCGCAAAAAATCTATACCTAGAATGACATCGTGGGTCGCTCGTGCAAGCACCGTTAGTTCAGCTCGAAACGTTTGATTTCCTACAGAAAGTAAAACGGAACAAATTCCAACCGGGCTCAACGTTTCTCCCCCTACGCCGCGGAACGTAGCACTCCGATTCGAAGCAAACATTACTTTCGTCCCAAGGCGATTTTTAAAAGACATGCTCATTATGGAAACGGCAGCACCGGTGTCAACTAGTGCAACAGTGCTCACATTGTCTACAAAAACACTCACTTTGTTCTCAACCATTACAACACAAAAGGGTCTTGCGGAAGATTATTTCGCGGCCTCGCCCCCATTGGTCGCACCAGTTAGTTTCCCAGTGGTTTCCACGTTTCCCACGGAGGAAGAAGAAGTGTCTCTTTAGAAGAACGCTTGTTTCAGCGCTCTGTTTCATTTTAGTGAAATCATCGGTCTTTTGAGGTGCCTCGCCTCTCCGTCTTGCGGTGATGGACACGGAGCATGCCAGAGGCCCGCCTGGTCACAGGTCCTCACACCCGTCAACCACAAGGAAGCGAGCTGGCTCTCCCAGTGATACTGAGGACACCGATCTCTACTCTATGTCGGAAGACGACACATCCGATGGCAGCTTTATACCTGTCCGGGGTAAGAGGGCAAAGATAAGGACGGCGAATACAGCAGCATCAGCTCCTGCAAGCACAGCGACTGTGCATTCAAGGCCTGCGCGCTGGCCGCACGTCATCATCTTCATGCCCGAAGATCCATCAAGCAACCTGCGGCTCCTGAACAGGCAAGCCCTTTCGGTTGCTCTCGAATGTGCGGTGCCACATCAAACTAAGGACGTACGAGTAAACCCAAGGAAGAACATTCTCGCCATAGACGTGCACGATGTGAGTGCGCTAGGACAGCTGCAGCAAATGACTGAGCTAGGTGGCATTAAAATGCGCCCCTTTATCCCGATGGATGACAAATCAATTGCCGGTGTAATTTATGACATCGACACTGCCATTCCTAATGCTGACTTGTCTACCCTCATCAAGCCTGCAAACGAGGGAACTGTCATTACGCAAGTGCGGCGCCTTGGAAATACGCGCTGCGTAAAAGTGTTTTTCAAGGGAGATTGCATACCGTCCCACGTTAAAGTTGGACATTTTCGACATCCGGTTCGACCATTCATCCAAAAGCCACTTCAATGTCATCAGTGCTTCAGGCTAGGACACGTCAAGGGCGTATGCCCCAACTTACGACTGTGTCCCTGCTGCGCTGAACCTCATGCTGAAGACGCCTGTCGGGCGACTTCTCTGAAGTGCGCCAACTGCAGTGGTCCTCATGCTGCCTCGTCGAAAGACTGTCCTCGAATCCAAAAGGAGCGCGCGGTTCTCAGACAAATGGCCCGAGACAACTCAACACACAGGGAGGCAGCCGAAGTAGTCCGGCGTCGGCGTCGACGTCGGCATCATCGAAAGTCTTCAAAGAAGGCACATTTCCGAGACGCTCCATCCCACTCTTTAGCGGTTCTATCCAGTAGCGCCGCGAAAGGGCCCACCACTTCTACGAAAGAAACAGAGAAGCCTCCTTCTCTGGAGGAATGGCCCACGCTCCCGACGCGCTCTTCTGCCAAGGAACCTCTGCAGGTTGTGGCCACACAAGAGCCGTCTCCAACCATGGAAGATTTGCCTAAAACTGATCGTCAAGTGATCTCGGTGCTGCGTTCCCTTATAGAAGCCATCCGAGTGATATTAGTCGACATGAAGACACCATCTGCTCGAAGCGCACTTGGACAATTGGACGCCCTAAGCCCAGTGCTTGAATCTCTCAACTAGGAAGATGGCTACTCACACCTCAACATTTCTTAAAGAAGTCAAGGCTGCATCCGTCATCCAATGGAACGCCAGAGGACTAAAATCACGCCTTTCAGATTTTCGTCAGTTTGTGTTTACCAACGTGTTTCCAATCATCGTCATTTGTGAACCCAATTTGTCGAAACCAATAAGACTATCGGGGTACGAAGCTGTCATGTCTTCAACGTACGGTGCGTGCAGCAAAATCATCGTCTTTGTTCGTCGTGAACTGACGTATGTTGTGCAACCAATTGCACCTCACGATGCCAATCAGTATGTCTGCATCACTGTGAAAAAGAACCAACTCATGTTTACTCTCATAGGCGTTTATATATCGCCGTCAAGTAATCTCGATTCCAGGAGATTAGCGGATATTTTGAGAGTGTGTCCTGCACCATGGGTCCTCATAGGTGATTTCAATGCGCACAATCACGCATGGGGAAGTACGCGGACAAATGCAAGAGGACGCAGGTTAGCAAACATCGCCTACAACTATGGCCTTACTCTCCTGAACGACGGCAGCCCCACTTTTCTTCGAGGTGTGACATACGGCAGCTGTCTCGACCTTGCTTTTGTCTCCAACTCCCTCGCGAGATACGTCAAGTGGTTTCCAGATGTTGAGACACGAGGAAGTGATCACATTCCAATCTACCTTAACATCAAAGGCTTGTCTAGTTATGGTCCACGGACGACCATTCGAGCAGTCCAATGGACCAACTTCAAATCTGACATGGAAGATGCTTGCAGCGATGGCCTACGATCTGGGTTAGAGGAAACAATTAAGAGCACAATGCAAAACGCCACTCGCACGGTGACGATATCTTCCACACGAAACGACTTTGATATAGAGTTGGAGCGACTCCGAGCACTGCGACGCCGGGCGGAGCGTCGGTATCGGCGTACAAAATCAATTCACGATCTTAGGGCAGCCAGGAGGATGCAAAAGAAGATTCGGCGTCGCATGGATAGATTAGCGTTGGAACGATGGACAACGTTTTGCCAGTCACTAGACCCTCGCAAGCCACTCTCACACATTTGGAAAACGGTGCAAGGTCTGCGTCACCCTACGGAACAGCGCTTTCCATTCAAAGCGCTCGCGCTATTTCAAAGGAGGCAAGAGATCGATGTCGCAGAAGATTTCTGTGCGCAGATCGCCAACCAAGCCACTCGTCCAGATTCTCCAGTGAGAGGTGACGTCCCCCGTTCCCGTGACTACCACATGGACCTTCTTTTTACAATGGAGGAGCTCGAGGCGGCACTAGCTCTCTGCAGGCGTTCAACATCTCCGGGCCCAGATGGTATTCCGTACCGAGCCTTGTGCAACCTTGGGGAAGGTGCAAGGAGAGAACTGTTGAGCCTCTATAACATCTCGTGGCAGGATGGCTATGTTCCTGATGACTGGAAAGTAAGCCGCTTGTTACCCATCTTGAAGCAGGGCAAATCCCCACTCGAACTAACCTCATACCGCCCAATAGCACTGGCCAGCTGCGTAGGGAAGATAATGGAACGGATGATACTAGGCCGCCTGGAGTGGTATCTTGAATGCCACAAGATTTATCCGAATTCAATGGCTGGTTTCCGACGCGACCGCTCTTCTATTGACAATGTCGTTGATCTAGTTTCGTACGTTCAGTACGAAAGATCCCGTAAGCGACTATCTGCAGCTTTGTTTCTAGATGTGAAAGGCGCTTATGATAATGTACTACATGAAGCCATTTTGGGTGCTCTTGCGGTGGTTGGCCTTGGTGGTCGAGTATTTCGGTGGATTTTGAGTTACCTGGCTGCAAGATCATTCTTTGTGTTAACAGAAGATGGCCCAACTACGCGACGCTATACTTCCAGGGGTGTTCCTCAAGGCGGAGTTCTTAGCCCGACGCTATTCAATCTTGCACTAATTGGCCTTGCTGAATACTTGCCAAGCACCATTAAAATCTCAATATACGCAGACGACATCTGTGTCTGGACATCGGCAGTCACACGTCCTCAGATACGTTCCCGGCTTCAAAAAGCAGCAACTATGATTGCCAACTACTTGTTCAAACAAGGTCTCAACATATCACCAGAAAAATGCGCGCTGGTGGCTTTCACTCGTAAAGCAATGACCCCTTATGTCATCTCAATCTGCGGGCGACCGATTTCTTACGCCAAAACCCACCGGTTTCTGGGCATCATTATTGATAGGGACCTCTGTTGGAGTCCGCATGTGACCTATATGAAGAAACGCCTGACCGCTATTTGTCAACTGTTCAAGTTCCTGGCAGGAAAGACGTGGGGGATGTCAGTAGACGCAATGATAGAGCTCTACAGGGCCCTGTTTCTCGGTTTCCTCAGATATAGCTTGCCCGTGCTTAGCAATACCTGCAAGACCAATGTTCGTATTTTACAGGCAGTACAAGCACAAGCGCTGAGAGTGTGCCTCGGTCTGCCCAGATGTACGTCAACAGAAGCAACAATTGCAATTGCTGGTGACTATCCGATACAAACTCACATTGTTGTTGAAGTCCTGAGAACACACATCCGACACTTCGCACGCGCCCCCGGCCATCACCTTGCACTGTTGCCTTCAGAGAGGCGACAATCATCGTTCGCCAAAATGATTGTGAAATACAACGATAAACTTCCCTCGGGCTTCACTCCTGCATCTAAATCATCAATACGGCCATGGTGTCTTATTCGACCCACAGTGCATCTTAGTGTACCAGGGATCCGGAGGAAATCTGAGCTATCATCACCTGTGCTGAAACAACTGTCTCTTCTTCTTTTGCACGAGAAATATTCAGACAGCATACATGTATACACCGATGGTTCCACGAACCACCAGTGTTCGTCGGGGGCAGTAGTTATCCCAGCAAGAGGTGTTACCATCAGCTTTAGGACTGACCACTCCACGGCATCTACAGCAGCGGAACTAGCTGCTTTGCGCGCTGCACTTTGTGTGATCAATCGGGAACCACCGCAACAATGGTCGATTTTCAGCGACTCAAGGGCTGCCCTACAATCTGTGCTCTCAGCACTGCGTCGCGGCCCGTACGAACAGCTTGTTTTCGAAATTCGATGCCTTCTCCACACTCTACTCGAGAAAGGGCATCATGTGACGCTTCAATGGCTGCCAAGTCATTGCGGCATCATAGGGAACGAACATGCCGATACTGCCGCGCGGGCAGCCCTTGAAGGAACACGAGAAGAAGCCATACCACTTTCGAGGACTGATGTTGCCAGTAATCTTCGACGACTTGCGCGTGAAATCACGTTTTCACTATGGTGCCCACCAAGCATCGATACGAATCGTCAACACCACCTGTCCTCTTTGATGGCTGTCCGCATGCCCACTGGACTCGATCGAAGAGAAGCCACCCTACTTCATCGCTTATGGCTAGGAGTGTCATTTACAAAATCTTACTCCTTCGTCATAGGAATGGCCGACAACGCTCTCTGCGATGCCTGTCATTGCGAAGAGACGCTACACCACATCCTGTGTGACTGTCCATTGTATGAAATCCAGAGACAGTCACTGGCGTCTGCTTTTGCGCGCATCGACAACAGCCAAATGTCTGTGGACACTATTCTGTCAAGTGCCCGAGAGAAGACACTGCAACAGAAGGCGACGAAAGCTCTGTTAAAATTCCTACGCGACACCGACTTGAACAAGCGACTGTAACAGCAATGTCACACACCGCGAAAGACAAGACTGGACTATGACTGAGTGTGCGCTGTTGTGACCGGCGCCGGAGCTGAAGAGGGAGCGGCGCTCCTTTAATCTTCAAACCAAACCGAACGACCGGCTGCCTACTGTTAGGACCGGCGCCAGGTCTGACAATGGATCGGCGTTCCTTTTGATGTTCCTTTTTAGTCGCCAAACGGGTTGGCGGCCTGTGTCCGCCATGTATTGTTCCCCCCTGGCCGGAGGGTGCGGCGTCTTGCCGCCACGACACCGTGAGCAGTTCGGGAGACCACAAGTGCAGCTTCTTCTTTGGAAGATGACGGCGGCGGCGGCGGCCGGAAATCGTCCCGCTAATTGAACGAGTCGTTCGGCGACCATTTGAAGCTTGTTTACGGCGGCCCTTTCGATGGATGCAGTCATCAACTTCAGACCCCTCGCCCAGCGACACCCCTTGACGAGGAGGAGCCACGTTCGTGCCACATGGCCGTGCAGTGACCACGCTTCAATTTTGAACGTTCACGTGGACCGTGCGTGCTCGTCACCCTCGCGGGTAATGTGTGATCCGTGGTTGGACGGTGCCCTCTGTACGCGGTCCCCGATCTAGGGATCTGGGGAGGACAGACCCTTTATAATGAGCCCCCACGGCTCATTCGGTGTGCTTTTTTTCGAGAAGAGAACCAGGCAGAACAGAGCAGAACCGAGCAGAACCATGTAGAACCAAGCACCATGGAGCGCTATGTTAGGAGTCATGTAGAGGCCTGCCACGTTTGAGGGCTCACCGTGTAGGGAGTTCGCAATGTATATATTGTAAATAAACCCTCTTCAAGTCTCTCTTCCTCCTGCCTCGACAACTTCATCCCGGACGTCCGGTGTCTGGAAACCCCGGTCGCAACAACTGGTTGGCAGCGGTGGGATACGAGTCTGCGACGGAGAGCGACATGTACCGGAGGCCAGCCGAAAGCCCTGGAACTCGGCGGGATCGAAGCAGCGTACCACCACCGCACGTAATGGGGTGAGTGCCTGGCTTTGTGCTTGAGATATATCGAGTCTTTTAGCCTAGATTCGTTAAAAGATAGATATAACCAACAACTGCCTGGCCACTGTGGTTGTTATCTCAGCACAAGGCAGCACTGGATGATTATCTGAGCAAGTACGCTAAAGCAGGAAAGCTTAGATGATTCAATAGGAACAAGTGGTAATGTTTCAAAATTTCTAAGGGTACGTTGCGGGTTAAATTTTAGGATGTTGTAAAAAGCAGGAGTGAAAAATTAACAAGAAAAAGTAGAGAGGGATGTTGGCCACGTAGTGCTACTTGGGTGCTTAAGCTTGTGGTCTCCGCTGTGAGATTTGCCAGGCTTCAATTTCTCTAGACCCAGAATTGAAACGCTGGTGGGTTTGTGTTTTGTCACAGCTGAGCCAAAGCAAAGTAGTCGCCATGGATCTTACGAGATTGACGAGAGAGGACCTGCTGAACCTGTGTTGGGATCTGGAGCTAGATTTTAATGATGATATGCCTGCTTCTAAACTCCGCGAAGTGATTCTCGAAAGCAATAGTGACAATGAGGAAATCGAGCACTTCGGGAATATGTACTTATTGGACCAGGAGGAGGAAGTACAAAGGGCGCAAAGAAAGGAAAGATGGCGCCAGGAGGAATTGGAAGCTGAGCGCAGGCATGAAGAACATATAAAAAGGATGCAGGAATTAGATGAAGAGATAGAAAGGCTTAATTGTGAATTGGTGGCATTGCAGCAGAGTGGTCAATCCATAGATGTAGCGCACGAACGGTGCGATGTAGCGGCGGTGCCATTTAAGACCGAAGCGAAGGCTACAGGTCAGACATCTGTAGATGAAGTGCACGAACGGTGCGACGTAGCGGCGGTGCCGATTAAGGCCGAAGAGAGGGCTACAGGTCAGAAATTTGCAGATGTACCGCACGAACGGTGCGTTTCAGCAGCGGTGCCGTTTAGGGCCGAAGAGAGTGCTGCGGGTCTGATATCTGTAGATATAGCGGCGGTGCCGTTTGAGGCCAAAGAGAAGGCTAGTGCCTGTAAGGGAATGGAACAGGTTTTAACCCATTCTGAGGGAAAAGAGCTCGCGGTCACAGCAGGGTGTGAGGGTTCCGTGGTGGTGGAAACGAAGCTAAGATTAACAGAGTGTTCCATCGAACCTTGCAGCCCTGTAGACCATGTTGATGAGCGTCAGAGGCGGACGAAAGGCTCCAGGTTTGGCACCAAGGAATGTGCCAAACGGAGAAAGCGTCCGAAAAACAGAAGCGCGGCAAGGCTCGCGATCAGCGCGGCGCGTTTGACGAGGACCTTCAAACGGCGTGGCGGATTCGCGAGAAAAGGCCCGTTGTCTTCTCTGACTGGCTTAAATCGCATGCGTCTGAGCGGCCGGAGAGTAAGGAACAGAAGTGCGCAATCTACGCGGCCGCGGTCTAACGATGAACTGATAGGCAATCATCAGGACTGGGCGCGCGAGATGGCGGAGGAGCATATCGGTGATGAAGAACGTCAGAGTAGGACGAAAGGCTCCCAGGTCCGCACAAAGAAGCGTGCACAGGGGAGAAAGCGTCCGAAGGGCAACAAAAAGGCAAAGCTCGAGATGAGCACAACGCGTTTGAGTAAGGGTTTCAAACGGCGTGGTAAAATCGCGAGAAAAGTGCCGTTGTCATCTCTGACGGGTCTGTATCGTATGCGTCCGAACCGCCGGAAAAGAAAAGCGCATCGTACGCGGCAGTGTTTGAAGGATAGATTGCTAGGCAATTATCCAGACAGTCCGCGCGAAAAATCAGATGAGCATGTGGGTGCTGGTGAGCATCAGAGATGGGCGAAAGGCTCCGTAGACGGCACCAAGAGACGTGCAAAACGGAGAAAGCGCCGTAAAAACAGGCAGGCAAAAATCGCGACGCGTTTGAGGAATGTATTCAAATGGCGGAGCGAAATTTCAAGAAAGTTGCCGTATCGCAAGCGTCCAAGCGGCCAGAGAACAAAGAAAAGAGAAGCGCATTGTGTGCGTAAGTGGTCGAGGGGCAAGAGACCCTTCCGTTGTTCTCGCGGTGCATTGGACGGGGTGCGGGGCAAAAGAGTCGGTGGTTTTCGAGGGGCAGGAAGCGACAGCAAGTCGGCTTCGAGGAACGTCGCGGGGTTCGGTAGCAGGGCGATTGACGCGTGTTGTAGACCCCGCTTCTCGAGAAAATCGTTCCGGGCGCGACCACCGCGAGTTCGACTCAGAGTTGTTGCGAACAGCTGTTAGCCTCTCGGAAAACGTCGACTCGGGACTGTTGAAAGGAACATTTTGTTTGTTTTTGTGATTTTGTAAATAACTCGTTTGTACTTTGTTTTCGTTAGCGCTCTATCATTTTGGTAGCCTATATGCGTTGTATAGATCTATTGGAAGGATAGTGACACGCATTAGAGCGTACAGAATTAGGCGTTTGTCATCGGCACCGGAGTTGGTTTGTATGCGTCCGAGCCGCCGGACAAAACGAAAAAAAAAAAAGCACGTTGGGTAGAAAGGCAGACCCTTTCGTCGCTCTATCGACGGCATGTTTGATGGACTGCGGGAGTGCGAGGTACTCAGCGAGAGTAAGAACGCAGGTTGTCAGCGCAGAGCTTTGCGGGGGTCGGAGGCGAAGCGAATGGGTTTTGCCATTGTTCCATTTCCCGTTCGCCTAGAAAGACCCACAGGACGCGACACCGCGCGTTAGTCCCAAAAGGGAGTAGACATCCGTGAGCTTTTGACGATGGTCATTAGTGGATTTATTTTGTTTTGAAATTTGCTTTTGACTGTTTAAGTTGTTTTGGATTTTAATGTGTTTTTTAAGAATCTCGTCTACCAAATAGTGTTTAGGTAACACATTTTTTGGTTTTGTTCATTTCTTGGGCGTTGTACGTTTAGCTAAGGTAAGCGTTGTGCGATTGCATAAACGACACGCATAGGAGCCTGCGTCATGGTAGATACGTGTAAATGAGCAGGAGCAACGTTATGAACTAATTATGACTGAGCGTAGAGACGCAAAGTTATTGCTTGCGAGATTTTTCAGGATTCATGCGAAACTTTTTTTGTTGTTCATTTAATGTTTTGTTCGCATGTGTCCGGTGTGTAAGAAAAGCTAGCTCGTGAGTTTATATGTATGCTTTGTGAAAGTGGCAACAGCAAGGGAACGGTTAGGTGGTATCTCCTCCAGGCAGGCGCACTGTGATGTGCGTTTGCGGATGTATAATAAAGAGGTTCCTAATGCAGGTGCAGCACGGCAGTTATGCTTTCGTCTTCTCAAGAGGAATTGACGACTGGCTTTGGCGGCACTAAATTTCGGGAACTAAAAGATAGCGTGAAGTAAAATGCTTCATTTTATGAGTATGATACCTGGTGGGTTACGGCGGATTACTCACGCAGGCACTCGGGTATGCCACGGTGAGCGCATCACTTGACAATTAGTTTTCTTGAAAGCAGTTTGATGGGAAGATTATTATCGGATCGGGATTAGGAGTTTTGGTGAAACCTCAGAGAAACGTCCCGATTGCTGCTTTGTGTTTGGTAATACTGCTTAAGTAAGGTTGCTTTTGGATAATTTGTCGGACTCGACGTGTCTCAGTGCGGGCAGGGTGCTCTCCCGTGCCTGTGGTGGTGTGTATGAATGCTTTTCCCAGAGGGGAGCCACAAGGAACGAGAGGGAAAGAGTCCTTGGCTGAGCGTCATCAGCAGTGGCCTGGAAGACAGCACTACACAGCGACACTTCGAGCAACCTGTGCAGCTGGTCACCCTCAGGTCGCTTCTCCCGCCGGCGGACGAGCTGTTGTGACCGGCGCCGGAGCTGAAGAGGGAGCGGCGCTCCTTTAATCTTCAAACCAAACCGAACGACCGGCTGCCTACTGTTAGGACCGGCGCCAGGTCTGACAATGGATCGGCGTTCCTTTTGATGTTCCTTTTTAGTCGCCAAACGGGTTGGCGGCCTGTGTCCGCCATGTATTGTTCCCCCCTGGCCGGAGGGTGCGGCGTCTTGCCGCCACGACACCGTGAGCAGTTCGGGAGACCACAAGTGCAGCTTCTTCTTTGGAAGATGACGGCGGCGGCGGCGGCCGGAAATCGTCCCGCTAATTGAACGAGTCGTTCGGCGACCATTTGAAGCTTGTTTACGGCGGCCCTTTCGATGGATGCAGTCATCAACTTCAGACCCCTCGCCCAGCGACACCCCTTGACGAGGAGGAGCCACGTTCGTGCCACATGGCCGTGCAGTGACCACGCTTCAATTTTGAACGTTCACGTGGACCGTGCGTGCTCGTCACCCTCGCGGGTAATGTGTGATCCGTGGTTGGACGGTGCCCTCTGTACGCGGTCCCCGATCTAGGGATCTGGGGAGGACAGACCCTTTATAATGAGCCCCCACGGCTCATTCGGTGTGCTTTTTTTCGAGAAGAGAACCAGGCAGAACAGAGCAGAACCGAGCAGAACCATGTAGAACCAAGCACCATGGAGCGCTATGTTAGGAGTCATGTAGAGGCCTGCCACGTTTGAGGGCTCACCGTGTAGGGAGTTCGCAATGTATATATTGTAAATAAACCCTCTTCAAGTCTCTCTTCCTCCTGCCTCGACAACTTCATCCCGGACGTCCGGTGTCTGGAAACCCCGGTCGCAACAGCGCGCATGTGCTGCCGAATGTGCTGTTTCTATCTTCCCTCTCTGCTCTCTTTCATCTCCCCCATCCCTCTCCCATGCGCAGGGTAGCAAACCGGCTGCCTATAGGCTGGTTAACCTCCTTGCCTTTCTTTTCCCTCTATTTTCCTTCCTTCCTTCCTTCCTTCCCAGTGGTGGTGGCGTCCCCGAGCGGCGACGCGGAGACGGGGATCGCTGTTGGCGTGCGGGCGGTGGTGTTTCAACCCGCGTAAAGAAAAACAAGCGCAGAGAAAATTATATACTTCATCTTCGTCACTACACGCATAACGCTACATACTCTAGAGAGCTTGTGAATGCACAAGATGTACAAAGTCGCCACAGTTAAACGCTCAGTTACAGTTAGATCACAGTCGCAGGCTACCATCTCACTCACTGCGCGATCGCAGCCACTACGACAAAGATGTATGCATATCTTTTCTTATGGGTGTAGAAAACTGAAGCGCATTTAAGCCAATAGCACCGAATATATATAGTTTATATCAGTTATTCAGTTCTATGATGACGCAATTCGGTGTGATATAAGAGTGTCCAACACATGTTGTTCGGCTTTTGATGTTGGTGCCGGTTTTAAATTTATATTTCGCGAACATTGCTCATAGTTAACGACATTAGGAAATTCGGGCGTCGTACGGTATAAAGCGTTGCATATTAATTTACTCACACGGGGCTCTTTAACGTAGTGCGGATCACGAGCGTCTGTTAACTCTCTGCAGGTATATATATATATATATATATATATATATATATATATATATCGTGCATCTTTTCTGTCTGCTCTTGTTCATTTCCCCGATTGCAACGTAGCAAACCAATAATGTATTTACCGGTTAACCTCCCTGCCTTTCTGAATCACCCTTCTCTCTCTCTCTTTTTCTCTCTTCTGTCTGCAAATCCACAATCTCGCAATTTGCCTCTGCTTTCGCTGCTTATTGTTGAATCCAGCATTTTGCCAGCAAAAAAAAAAACATCACATGGTCTATCTGTCGTGCTCGTCCGCGTTGGAAAACGAAAAAGATGTTGAAGCTCCAAAGTAATTAACTATCTGATGATGCTAATCAATATTTCAAGATTTCTATGGCGTAGACTCGTAAAAATATTACACCATCTCCCACTAAAGGGAGCCATGAGTAGCACGCGAAGCAGCAAATGCCGGGTCGACGTAAAGTTCCTTTCACCACGGGCACCTTACGCTTCCTGGCAAGTGGATCACACCATGAATTAATTCACTGTAGCTTCTGTTGCTGTTACTCGTCCCGAACTCTATTGTTGGAGCACGCCGTGCGGGTTCGTCACCTCGCCATGCGGGAGCACCTGGGTTCATCGGGCGAATGCAGAATCTCGTTCCCCGATGCCATGACGTGGTTGCTGAAAGAGTGTAAGGGGAAGAGGCCACAGTGTCTATCCCAGCCCCTTCTCACACAGTCCCGAACATGCTAGCACGTGGGCTCGTTCAGGAAGTGCTTGTGCCAGCAATTAAAATTGCGAAGTAAGGGTGATCACGCCGCACACTGACGGATTGAACTCCGCCATAAGCTGCTTCGCATCTAATAATCCTCACGAGTGTTACCTACACATAAAGGTTTCTTTTCCTGGACTTACATGTACGCGCTGGGTTATTACTAATAAAGATAATTAACAGAACAGCTTAAAATATTATTCAGTATTATTGGCAAGTTATTGTGCTCGCTACTGCTTCATTTCAGCCAGAAAAGCTTGTAAAATTGTCGAACATTATTTTTTTAAAGACTCTACGCTACCGCCAAGGCTGGGATGCTGCGGCCCAACCTTGTCCAATACCACCGGGCATCTGTAATAAAGTTTTCACTCACTCACTCGCTCTTCATTGAATACAAGCTTCGTAAACACCCCGTGCAATACAAAAGTGCGCGCTGTGATAGTACTAAAGAAATATCTCACAGAGAGCGAGTGGAGATAAAAAAAGAGAAATGAAAGACATAAAATGAAAGACATGCAGTAAATGTGGGTATTTAACGAGAGCAAAAATATCTGGTTTTTTCCCTACACTGCTTACGAGTGAGGGGCTGGTAAAGATAAAACAAGGGAGGACACAGACAGAGAGAAGGAGAAGGAGATGCACTGAATCACTGCTGTTCGCAGCCTGCAGGGTTTATCGAGAAAAGCAAGCAAGCGACGAAGAACTTCCTCCGCTAAACAGATGGTGCCGGCAATATTTCTCTCATCTCGCTTCAGCACCTTTGTTCATACGCCATCAACGCCGAACAGATGCTACTGGCATCCAACGTCGTGAATAAAAATAAAACACTACGGGCAAACAGGAAACAAAACAAAACAATCGGGAGGAATCGAGAATAAAGCGAACCGGACAGCCGTCGGACGTAGAAACGTCAGCAGGGCAGACGCATTTGTCATTAGCGAGCTGATTGGTAGAGACAGCTATGGGCGCGCCCTCTATCATGCGTTCGCGGTGCGTCAAACACAGTTCATCGACTCCCGATAGCCTCGAATCTCGCTGGCCCGTCAGCCGGCGTCCGAACGTCAACTCCAGAAGCATTGCCGACGAAATGTTGCACGACAGCTCAGCGCTGCAGTGCATCACGGCGAATTCGTTGTCCCGGTGCTTTTACTGTATTTTATTTGCTTACTATAGGCTCCATGTCGTCGCGCACCCGACAAAACACTGTACGACGCATTGGGCAGCGATGAAAAACAGCCTCGGTCTAAACAAATGCCAGGCCTCCATGGGTCTATCCTTATCAACATAGAATTACGCTATTATTGCACACTCGTATACACTGCAATGCGACTGCGTCGTCGTTGTCGTCGTCTTTGTTATTGTTGTTGTCATTGTCGTCGTCGTTGTCGTGGTTCTTGTTGTTGCTCTCGTTGTTGTTGCCGTCATCGTCGTTGTCGTTGTTGATGCTCTCGTTGTTGACATTGTCGTTGTTGTTGTCGTTGTTGTTGTCGTTGTTGTTGTCGTTGTTGTTATCACGACGCTGAGAATCGTGACTGACTGATGACCCGGCCGTGACGGTACTGACGACAATAGTCGAGCACTAAGCTAAATACACGATGCACGACCGTTAACGCGTGTCAGAGCGTGGGTGCCTCCCTGTTTGCTGTTTAGCGGAGGCCGAGACACCGTATCGTGCTCGCAAATGGTATAAACTTCTACTTTTACCATGGTCTTCACGACGAAAACCTTTTGTTTTATTTTTGTACGTGCGCTAATGCATTTGGGCATGCTTTTAAAAACCACAGCCAGTCAGGCAATAACAATATCAATAAAGTGCGTATCTCATACATCCGGAAAGTGAACGAGTAGGCAAGAGTTTGTAAGCGTGCAAAACGTGCAAGAACTTTGCTTTTTTCCGATGCACACATACTCCGTATCTATGCCTACGATTCCGCGTTATTTGACTAGGGCAGCGACGCCAACTCTTATCGCGAACACTTCGCACCCCTCTTTTATGCGTTCTGCAAAGCGTAAAGCATAAGAGAACACCTTTCATACACTTTAAGCGAAAATACAGCCAAGCTGATGGTGTTTTAAAAAGAGGCCGTTGCCTTAACAGCCTGTCTCTGGAGCCTTCATACACAAGCCACTTCCGCCGCAACAAAGGATAACGCAACGCGCGGTCTCCCTTCCTGAAATCGACCCCACAGATCCCATCCACAGCAGGGCATGCCCAGGAGTTATCGATTTCACGCCGACGAGCTTATTATTGCCCTTCATTGTCTCTTCCGCCCTCCATCCTTTTGTTGCTATCGGCGGGCCATGAAGATAAACAACGCCTATAACAGCACCCGTTCGCGGGCTCATCCCAGTCCTCGGTGCGTCCCGCTTTATGACACTTCGCACGCAGACTCTATATCATGCATGAGGCGAATAGAACGAATGGCATTTGTGCAGAACTCGAGCCTATTTGCTGTCTGATTTATGTCTTTTATGCGTCGTACGAACCGTCGAGAAGTCACCCGTATTCCATTTTCTGTATAGGCACAGCGACGCAGAGGACTGCGAGGACGTCGCCAAGGCAAGAAGACAGGGGCGTAGCCAAAACTTTCTTTTCTCTTCTTTTTTTTTGGGGGGGGGGTGATGCATCTAAGCTGTCTTGATGAATATGTACTTGCGTTTGCATGTGAGAGTGTATGCACAATAGGGAACGCGTGCAGGATGTATATAAAAAATCGGGGTTGTGGATGTTAAATCTCCCAACGTTTGCACCCCCTCTCCCCTTTCTACGACAATGTGAGAAGGCCATACCCGGCCCGAGGTCCCACCGAGCACATCGCGTAGTCAACCATGCGCCAACGACATTGTTTCTTCTCCTTATTTCCCCATCCACTAAACACGCGAGGCGCATCTCAGCGCAATTACCGGTCCTCGAGAAGAATTTCCGACTATATATAATATATTTGATCAGCCGCACACGGCCGCAAAAAAATGCATGCTCCCACGTACACAATAACAACATGTGCGGTCTCTGGCCGCCCTGCCGGCCTGCCGTTCGCTGTTATACGGCAGCATCACTCTCAATCAAGCGTGAAGGGAAACGTAGTGGTCCTACTACCCCCTTTCTTCCCTCTCCGAGCAGCAGCCTCGAGGTAGCGCCACCGTGGCCTTTCATATACCAATCCCTATATGACGCTTGCTTTGGGACCGGCTGCAAACGGGCCAGAATTCCCGCGCTGCTGCTGGTGCACATAAATCTGGAGTATATGGCATGCTCACAATCAAGCAGTGGCCACGGTGGCCGTGCGCTGTGCTTGAAGACTGATATAAAGAAACGAGCCGAAAACGTACGAACGACGCACGCTGTTGTTGACCGGGCGGGGCACTGGGCGTCGTATTGCAACCGCCCGTGGGCCATACTGCGACGTGGGCACATATCGAAGTGGCCGAGGACACCCTTCAAAGGGAAATGTGGGCTTCGTTTTTGAATCCCCTCCTGCGGGCCTCAGTCGGAAAGGTCAGGTTACGACCGCGAAATGGATTTCACTTTCGGACGCTTATACTTGAAGGGGAGAAGAATGCATTATGTTCTATTGTTGTTGCTGTTAGTTTTTTTTTCACTGACGCGCCTGCGTAAGTATATCAGTCAATTCAAAGCGCTGGCAGGCATCCGTATGATGTTGCACCTGGAGCCATTGCCCACGGCTTCAAACGTCTTAGTGGTTTTCCTTTATTTTCTCTTTTTCACCCACTTTTTACACTTGGTGTTTTGTTCATTTTTTTACTGAACTTGCATGAAGACACCCCAGACTGACACCCACTATTCCTCTTCTTTTGAATAAAAGCTGCATAACAGCCACGAAGCAGTGAACAAGCAAGAAAATAAATACCGTAAATACTAGCACGTAACGCCAGCTTCTTTTTTTTAGTTTTTTTGCTACCTGAAGTCAATGATCGCGTTACGGTCGAACATCCAAACTCTATTCTTCCTTTATGGACGCAATTAAAAGTCACTCCTCGAGTTACAATCGTGGTTGCGTTGGAATCGGGTGAATACCGTACCAATGGGCCCATAGAAGAACACAAAAGGCAGACAGTCCCACAACCACAAATATTCACGCAAACAAAATTTCCGACACGTAAGATATTTCGCCCGTGCAGATGTTGTTGCAAACGATGATTAGAAGCTTGATAATTGTTTGGTTTATGCCACGCTCCTAACTGCAGTAGTTATTATTGCACAAACACAAAAATACAACAAACATGGGGTCAAGGATGTCAGCTTATATTAACAATGCGAACTACGTTGTCATCGTGTTTAGCATCTTTGGGACATTCTGACAACTCCTAAATTCACGCTACATTTATTTCTCTCGATGTATTCTTGAGTTCTGTGGGCATTTTTGTTCTGTACGTCAGACAGACGAGAGCTGTGAAACGCTGTCGAATAAATACAGCATTGTAGTGAGCTCGGGACGTTTAATGCATGTTGCAAGCGTTCGGTTTTCATCTCTGCAACACTGTCATTTTAGCGTTTCTATAGTGTATAACATAAAAGCACCGACGTTCCTTTAGCCGCCGCCATTTACAAAACTACTCAATGTGTTGCTTGTCAGTCTAAAAATCAAAACGAAGGCAGTTTATCTGTACACTCGCTGCGTATAAATCTACACGCCGTTACAGGCTACCAAGCACAATAAAAATAATATAGGCCCTCGTAATTCCGCAATCAGTGGCGCAGCATGACAAGAAGGCTGTGTGAAAATAAGGTTAGTTTAAGGCATACTCGTATGAAGAACGTTCGCTAATTCATCTTTCGTCACCTGTGCAATATACGCCCCTTCGCTGTTTTCTTATAGCTATATAATACAGTTAAAACTGTATTTAACTAAACCCCATTTTCTGAAATTCCCAATCTGACAAATAATTGTGATTCCCCAGCAAACACCCATAAAAAGGCTTTATATTATCATTATGCCGAATCAACACAGTAGCTTGATCACTGTGACCCAATTCAACGAAGCTTTTTGAGAGATTTCTGAGTGAAAACGCGAGGATTTTCTTTCTATTTTGCCGTGAAGGGTTTCACAGTTAAGTGAAACTATACCGGTGAAAAAAAAATGAGAAAAAGCATGGATGATTCCTCCGTCATAAAATTTTGTATGACATGAAACGTTTCCTTACAGAAGTAGTTAAATGTTTACTGTACATTGACATAAGAAGCTAGCTTGCACAATGCCTCTTCGTGTTTGACAGCTATAGCAGTGTTCAACGTGAATGCGCCCACGTGGACGCTCAGTGTAACACGTAACTCCATTCCGATGACTAACGTCTATGATTAATAATTAAACAAACCCTTGCGGTCATAGACGCTTGTGGTATAGCTGTACAGTAGTTAACAGTGATAGCGGAATCAAAGAGGTGTTACAGCCAGGAGAGCGTCACTGGATGTATACGGCGAAATGGAGCGACACTCGAGGGAACTCCGGTGCTATCTCTGGGAGCTGCAACGCGTGGCGCTTCGGGCAGCATGGGAATCATGGGTAGTACACGGATTTGTCTAAACTTGTTTTTTTTTTTTTTGGCTCGTTTTGGGTTCGCGTGACCTGGAGTCGCTTAGCCCAAAATGAAAATAAGTATTCAGCAGTTACACTATCACCTCTTTTAACAATTAGCTTGACCGATTCGTATCGTTCACAATGATACATTCTCTTATTCAAAACAAGCGCCGTAACAGAAGGATAAACAAAACCACAAGTGTCTTCGATGCCGCAAGCACGAAGACTGGCAAAGCCGTGTACTGCTACATCATTCCCGTGGTGGCTCAACGATAGCAGTTCCCAAGTTTACTCTATAGTTAGGTTTGGAAAACTCTATATGAATGGGGGAGGTGATTTTAAACGAAGAAAAAATGAAAAGTGAACCGCTCAACCGTCTGTAGTAAAGTGCGACACCTCAGCAGTGGTTCCCAACATAATGCATGGGTAAGGAGGGATTAAAAGAGGTTTGATTGATTTGTGGGGTTTAACGTCCCAAAACCACCATATGATTATGAGAGACGCCGTAGTGGAGGGCTCCGCGAATTTCGACCACCTGGGGTTCTTTAACGTGCGCCGAAGTCTGAGTACACGGGCCTACAACATTTCCGCCTCCAACGGAAATGCAGCCGCCGCAGCCGGGATTTGATCCCGCGACGTGCGGGTCAGCAGCCGAGTACCTTAGCCACTAGACCACCGTAGCGGGGCGATTAAAAGAGATAGAGAGAGCCGTAAAGATTGAGAGTAAAGTTAAAAAATAGAAGAGAAGTCCGCGGACGGCGCCCCGATCAGCGAGTGATCGTCGAAGAGGAAACATCGCGGACGGGACAACCGTCAGCCAGGAAATTTACCGAGAGTATCCAGAAACTCTGTGACGTAGTTTACTCGCGGCATGTATTCAAGGCCACTGCCCGACTAAAGCGACACACAACGTGCGTCGTGTCTTCCATCATGGCCGGCCGCGATTTGTCATGGGGCGAGCGTAAGTGGGAAACGCGGAGTTACCGCCACGAGAAGTATGGAAGTGAATCGCAGAAATATTTTTGGTATGTATAGATGGTGTGAGTGAAGCTGACGCATGTAGACGATTGGGCTAAGGTCATCACCAGGTGGTGTATTAAGGCGTCGAGAAAATCACACTTCTGTTGGAAACGCAATGAATGGTGAGGGTATACATAAAAACTACGCGTTCAAAGAGTTAATCGTGTATATCGCGGTCATGGTGCATTTTTTCACTTTACCAAGAGCACTGCATGAGGACAGTGTTAGGCATATAAGACGCCTTTGTAAATACTCTAGACGTAAATACCCCAGTAGGTATAGCGTGCCCGGAAACTGCTGTTGTGGACCGAGATATCATGGGTTCGACTTCTGACGGAACTTTTTAGGGGCGAAGCTCCTTATGGCGGGGTTTGTGTGTTCCCCGTTGTCGTAGTGCGTAACCTGTGGTACATACCCACCTTCGGGCACATATCCGCATGTCCACATGTTACGAAAAACGTAGCGCGGCGTCGTTATCACGCCCTAGGTGTTAACAAAGCTCTGACAGCAGAAATGTGGTACATACTCTCGTTTAGTCCTCGGATTGTCGGCTCGATGGTGGTACTTGTATATGATAAATATATGATAAAAAGAAGCGAGATGGCGCTACTTGAAGTGTTCACTAGATGGACGAACGGACGCACGAACGGGCGCACGAACGGGCGCACGTACGGACGGATGGAAGCACGGACGGATTGATGGACGCTTCGCTCCACTTATAACTATGATATTTCGTGAATATGCTGTGATTTTTTTCTTTGATTTATAATTGTGCCTATTTTTTTCACGTCATTTCCGGAATGAAAATACGTGACTGAAGCCTTGGTGTACTTCGGCATAAAACACTTTTGCGTTAAAAAAATATTCAGGATAAAACGGAATTCGAGTCTGGATCCTCTGCGCGGCAGCCTAGTATTAACACAGAGCAGCGCCGGTGCTCGAAACTTGTTTGCAAAAAGACCTGATACAGGCTTCACGTCAAGGAAGGAGGGAATCACGTTACATACGTAATATAAAAAGGTAAATTAGTAAAATATCGGGTGACATACAATTAGAATCACGTAACGAATGGGTCATTAAGTGCTTCCAACCCATTACAATACTCAATCAGAATTCAACGTCATAAGCTAAGGGATCAAAACAGTTGTCATCAAAAGTTCTTACAAACATTATTATTTATCAGTGTTACTTGAATACTATAACATTTTTTAGTAAACTAATGTGTCTGTATAGTTCATATCTGCATACGCTCTGTTATACTTGTGGATGTAACGTTGGCATGGTGCCGTTGCACCGTATTGTTTGAAATTCACCTTACATTGAAACGTCGCTTTGGGTGTTATGCACTTTTAGAGCTTATGTGTTGTTGTAAACTGTCGTTTAGTGGCATGTTCTTTGGCAGCTCTGACACATATATATATATATATATATATATATATATATATATATATATATATATATATATATATATATATATATATATATATATATATATATATGGGATATGGCACAACGGGAGCGTTGTCAACAAGGATAAATATATCTATTTCCCAACAGTTTCAGGAGGGGTCCTCCCTTCATCAGGGGATGACTTATCATCTATATATACTATATATGATGACTATATAGTAATATATATATATATATATATATATATATATATATATATATATATATATATATATATATTACGCTTGTGGTAATATAAATGCGTATAAACAGTTATCTATCTGTCTTCTGACTGTACTACTGTATTAGAAGGCTGTAGTGATAGATAATTGCTTCCTCCCTGTCTCTCCACCTTCCCCCTCCACCCCTCCTTTAAACACAGTGGTAGAACATCTGCACAATTCCAGTAAAAACAAAGCCTAAGCCATCCGGTCTCTTTCTTCCCAAAAAAGTCACAGTTTCTCCAAAAGAGCAAGCAAGGAATGCGATAGCAACATATTCGAATGTTTTGCGAAGCAAGACTAGCATTTTAGGAGCAATACAAATTGTAGTAAACACGCGCTTGCTAAGTAACCAAGTTTCCTGCGGCGCCGCCACAGTAGATGACCCCAACAAGGCTTGTGCGAAGTTACGACGTTGTTATACGAAATGAGGCTGGCAGTCAACTCATTCAGATCCGACCTCACGTAACACTTCAAAACGCTGTTGCAAGAGAACACGGCCGCTCAAGGCAGACTTCTGACAACGTTTTTTTCGTGTTGAGAGCGCAGCCCGTAGAAGCTCTCACCTGTTGTGGGGGGCATAAGGCGCGCGCTGATCGTTACCGCAACGGCGCGGCAACCATTAGCACCCCCCCCCCTCTTTGTTCGCTTGCTAGATAAGCGCGCGCGCAGACGAGCCAGGCCAGAAAGGCGGTGTTCGCTCCGCAGAAAGAGGATGCCAGCGCATTCCCCCCCCTACCACCACCACCACACACACAGATTTATATATATATATATATATATATATATATATATATATATATATATAATGAAATAAGGGAAAGAAGTGTATACATATGGGCTCGTTTTTTCCGTGTTTTGACGCAATATTAATGAGATCTAACAGACAGTAATGCCAAGGAATGTACAGGGGAAGTTATTAGAACCAATAGAATGTAGATAAGAAGAAAGAAAAGTGGATGAAAAAATAACCAACCGTGAGCAGAAATCGAACCTACGACCTTCGAATAACGCGTTCGATGCTCTAACCACTGAGCTACCACAGCGGCTTTCCCTCCATCCACTTTCTTTGGGTTTATATGTGAATTTAGAAGTAGGAGTGACAGTCAGTGCCATCTAAAAGCCAAGCGACGAGTGTGAACCACTCTTTTTATGCGCATGTCTGGCGTCACATAGCACGTGAACTTATTACGAGCGGGCAGCTGATTAATAGTCCCTCGTATACAACCTAATGACACCAAGTCTGCCAGTACGAGACCCTCGTTAAATGAAATAAGGGAAAGAAGTGTATACCTAAGGGCTCGTTTTTTCCGTGTTTTGACACAATATTAATGAGATCTAACAGACAGTAATGCCAAGGAATGTACAGGGGAAGTTATTATAACCAATGGAATGTAGATAAGAAGAAAGAAAAGTGGATGAAAAATAACCAACCGTGAGCAGGAATCGAAGCTACGACCTTCGATATATATATATATATATATATATATATATATATATATATATATATATATATATATATATATATATATATATGACGTGATTGACGGTGGTGGCAGCGACGGCAAAAACCAGCCGAGACTGTCCATATAATTGCTATTGCAATAAAAGGAACTTCCCTTACATAGACCCATTCATGATAAATATATACAAAAATCCACTGTCCCGACGTGACAGCCGCCGGCGTCAGCCTAATTTAAAAAGTGCGTTAAGTTCACCATACGCTGTCAAATACGCGGAACAATCCACAGAAAGGTCAGACATATTGCCTTTTGCTCTCCCGTTCTCTTTAACTGTACCATTGACTGATTGTTTACATATGTCCATTAATAGAATTGTAATTTTTAAAAAGTTCTTCCTTTTTTTTTTTTTACGAATACCCCCGTTCTACAGTCGGTTCTGACAACTACTGAGGCAGTCGAACGGCCCCATTCGGCAACGCATTCAGAAAGTTACCGCCGACTCGCGCGGGCGCTTTTGATTAAAGTCGTCAACTTGGAGGCGTCGATTCAAAGCTCCGCTGCACTGCCACCGCTGGCTGAGCTATACACAGACAGAGTGCGCTCCATCCGAGTTGAATGGCCCCTTTCAACTCGCAGTGGTGTTCGGGTCGCCTATACGGGCGGCCCTTGTCAAAGCCGCAGGTCTGATGGGTTCACGACCGTGAGACGTATATAATGGTGGATACACTCTAACCTGCCTAAATAGATCCGTTCAGTGCCGCGAGAATGGCGGGCAGTGCCGCCTGGAGATTATATGTGTACGGATGTCACAAAACGAGCGCTAAAAAAGAGCGCGCCGCCAAATCCTTGCGACAACGGGCGGTGGAAACGCCGCGAGGTAAAAAGAAAAAAAAAAGAAAGCAAACATCCAAGGCTCCCGGGCGCGCGCTCTCCCCGCAGAAGCACGGCTTCGCAGACGAACCTCCTCACCCCACATCGGCGGCCTAGCAAAGCCGCGATCTTTCTAGAACGAAGGAGGCGGAGTCAGACCGACTGAATCATGCTCCGGAGAGGGCAGTCGAACCGTCTCGAGCCTCTCCCCAGCCTTCGCTGCGCGTCGCGCCGACGAAATGAGAGAACGTTCTGGAAGGTGGCGCGGAACGTATTTAATCGAGCAGCCGAGACGAGAAAGCAGGAGGTGACGGAAGTTAACGCCAGAGCGCGTAGGAATTCCGCCGTGGAGTCGGCGAAGGTTCTGCCCGTAGGGGCCGTAGTGACAGAACAGGAGGTGACGGAAGTTAACGCCAGAGCGCGTAGGAATTCCGCCGTGGAGTCGGCGAAGGTTCTGCCCGTAGTGACAGAACAGGAGGTGACGGAAGTTAACGCCGGAGCGCGTAGGAATTCCGCCGTGGAGTCGGCGAAGTTTTGGTCCGTAGGGACGGCTCGAGCTACAGGCAAGAGCGTGGGTTTACCGCTATCGAGCGAAGACGCGGGCAACAGCTGCGTGTGTGAAGCCGACGGATTTCCGGCGAAGAAGTTTGAAGCTTGGAGAGTGGCCTATTGAAGACGGGAGTTTTCCTGGAAGAGAAACTCCGGCGAGGTTTCCTGGAAGAGAAACTTCGAGAGCTGCGGAACGACAACAACGCTGGACTTTGAGTGAGTGATTCTCGGAAGAGTATCATTCGGACTTTTGACCCAAGGACTTTGGACTGAATAGGTTTTCTATCTCTTTAGTCCTTAAGTGTCTTGGTTGTTCAATGCATGCGACTGCATTATAGTGCGTATCGTTGTCTGTGTCCGTTGTTTTGAGTGTGGCCGATTGTATTGTGTAGTACGTTGATTGATTGGTTTGATTGGTGACATATTGTATGCAACTATTGTGGAGTGTGCATTTCTGTGTTATGTTTTCGATCTGCCATTATTGAGAATATAATTTGTTTGTTTATCAACTCTCGGCTCTGACTTGTTCTTTGGGCCACGACCGGCGTCCGCTGGCGCACCAAAAAGGACCACTTCGAAATTGTCCACGCTTTCGTGGTGCGGTTCGGGGGACCGATACTTCGGCTCTTCGAATTAGCCCGGCGATCGCCTCCCTAATAACGGGACAGGTGTGACAACGGACACTCGTCTCTCGCCTGCCTACGAAGGTCATATAAAACGCCTTCCGCACCCATATATCTGAAACACAGAAGCCTTCGCCTACAACGAAAGTATATGAGTGATTGGGTAAGATTACAAATATTGGAGTTCTAAATCCAGGTTACTAAGTCTTATTAACTTCTGCCTTTTATAGGTACTCTTGTGTTGATTGATATGTGGGGTTTAACGTCCCAAAACTACCATATGATTATGAGAGACGCCGTAGTGGAGGGCTCCGGAAATTTCGACCACCTGGTGTTCTTTGACGTGCACCCAAATCTGAGTACACGGGCCTACAACATTTCCGCCTCCAACGGAAATGCAGCCGCCGCAGCCGGGATTTGATCCCGCGACGTGCGGGTCAGCAGCCGAGTACCTTAGCCACTAGACCACCACGGTGGGGCGATACTTTTGTGTGTTATAAAGTTTTAAAAGCAAACGTTAACAACAAAGAGACTGATGCACCACGACATTCAATAAGAACGTCGCAAACTGCAGAAATTTGTTTGAGGGAAAAAAATGATACAAGCACACCACTTTGAAAAATTATTGGTCTCAATCCACACTTCCCATTCATGGTCCTGTTTTTACTCAACACTGTCCGACTGTACTATATATATCTGCCAATGCTACCACAACGGGTTCACTGACGACTTCGATTGCGAACTATACTATATACGGACGACGGCTGCTTATAAAACAATAAATATGGTGTGCCGACGCATATGAACGTACGCAGGGTACAAGAATTTATCTCTTTGTTTATTTTCTTTGGGCAAGTACACACACTCATACTTGTTAAGTGATCGAAGCCAAGTTTGTAGTTGCGTACAGCTTGTGGGCGAAACCGTTGTGCGGGTACACGACAATCTGCTTATACTTACGTCACTGTTTCGGTTAAATATTTCTCATAAAACACGAAAGTAGTACACAGTTGATTCGCCTACCATGCTGACAGTCGGCCTCCCAGCATTCGCGTCCATCAATAGGCAAGCTGCTTGCCTCTGCCTAGCTAGTTGTCGTAGTGCTGCACGGAACTCGCGGCCAACGGTATACACTATATAGCGTCAGAAAGGCCCGGTCCGGTGCACGGGGCTTTCAAAATGGGGCTTCCGCTCACGCGGTCCTTTCATCGTGTTTCCACCCGCTCGCTGCACTTGTATAATAGGAGAGTAAAACGGAGACTAATTATAGAGATACACACTTTGGTTTATAACTGCATAATTGCAGCCGCTGCAGCTTGCTTAGCATTATGGAGGATGCTTTGTTGAACTGCTCAAAAGCGCTTTTTGGATGTCGGGGGAACTTTATCACGGAAACAGCCTTCAGGAGCGATTCTGAAAAGTTCTCTTTTTTTTCTTTTATCATCAGAACGTTGTTAATGAACGCGCGAACAAGTAGGGCGCATTAACATTGTCTCAAAGTACGCGTCAGAATACTTGCCAAGAGTTTTGGGAATCTGTGAAAAACCGCTTTAAAACAATAAGTACGGCTTTGTCATACTATTCGTCGCACACTTCTGAAATATTTTAAGCACAGCGTTTTCTGTCTGTCAGCCTGACGTTTCTTCGCGTTATCTGCCCATTTGTACACCTCGTCCTCCCCCCCCCCCTCTTCCCGTTTAGATTTCTTTCGTCTTATTTGTGGTCATTAACGAGTGCGTGCAGATAAATGTCTTTCCTAAGCTGTGTTCGCACTGCATGGATACCACACTCTGTAGGCGCATCTTGTAAACGGACATTTATAAAACGAGGCTTTAGTAAAAAGCAGACACGGCACAATGAGTGCGGGGACGAAGTGAAACGAACTGGCAGACACAGGCGAAAACTTCCAACCATCTGTGTCTGTGAGTTCGTTTCTTCACTTCGTTCCCGTACTATTTGAGCCACGTTTTTGTTTTTCTCCTTAAAACTAGCTCAACAACAAACCCTGTATAAAACATGTCGTTCGTCACATCATGAGAAACAGTATAGTTGAAAATGGAATGCGCATTTACACCAACGTATTTACATGAATGTACATGTAGATGAATGTATGTGAATGCGTATGTACATACACATGTCGAGGAATTAATTATGTGGCTGTCGTGCAGCATGTAAAACTCATATCGTATCTAAAGTTCGCTTTTCTGCACAATTCCCTTTCACTCGGTTAATCGTGGTGCTACGTACCGCTCATTGATGAAATGAAGACGACGTGATAGCTGCGTGCGCTGGTACTCAAATTTTCGGTAAGGCTTCATGACGAGAGGCGCATTTACATTGTTCTCGTCGTGTTGCAAGACAACTGCTATTTTAGATTCAGTATACGCTTCATTCAACATTCAACGTTGTTTATTTGCAGGAAAGAAATAATAAATTTCTTCGCGGGAGGCAAAAACTAAAGGCTAAAAGCCTGACGAGGTATCACCCCCTATTAAACAAAAAAGTCTGCATCAGTGACATATGATTTACACATCAGCAGCACACAACTATATGCATCGGTTACATATTTCACACATATTTACATATCTCATTTGTAGAAGATACTGGCATGCCATAATATATTTTTCTATATATTTCAAATAAACATTCAGAACATGCATTTCTGCGTATACAAACAAAAACACACATTTTAAAACACACTTCGTTCCACATAATATACAATCAGAATACACCGTCGGTACTGAGGGGAAAAAAAACCTGTTGGAGCCAATCCCGTTTTATAGAACAACAGTGAACAATCATCAAAATAAACAAAAACAAACAGGACAATCACTCTTACGTGTAAATGACTATGGGTCTACAATAACGTCAGTCGAGAAAAGAACTGATTTAAGCCGAGATTTAAAAGGTTTAGATTTCAGTGTAAAGTCTATATTCAATTCGTGAAGATTTACCTACTGAATACATTTGTAGTAAATGTCCTGTTTTCCGTGATTTGTGTGTATTTTCTGGGTTTTGCGGGAAATTTTTCTGAAGCCATATTTAGTTGATATTGTACGTGGGTATATGAATCCTGCAGTTTATGCTTATGAATATGTTGCATCAGCTTAAAATTATAAACTTTTCTAACAGGCAGAATTTCGTGTTTGAGGAAAAGCGGTTCATTTTCTAGGTCCCTGGGATGGCCTTTATATTTTTCTATGATACAAAGCTTCTGTAAAACTAATAATCTATCATAATTCCTCTTAGTTACTTATACCAACATTCCATATAAATGTTTGAAGTAGGACAAGCTATAATACAGCGATTTAAGTAACCATGAGAGAAGGAGGAAATCGATTTTACTCAAGCACCCTACCGAACGAGCTAGATCTGTTAAGAGACAATTAACGTGAGGTGTTCATGACAGGTGCTCGTGAAACCACACTCCGAGAAATTTTTGTGCACTGACTTGTTATAGTCGCTGAACGAAATGACTATATCATCGTTGATTCGCTTGTTTATAGGTCTGAACATAATATATTTGGTTTTCTGTGTGTTTATTTTAGCTTGTTTTTTTGTTAGCCAACTTGAAAGTTTCGAGAGGTGTAGATTTGTTGAAGCTTCTACTTTCTGAATGGTAGAGTCTGTAAAAATTATAGTTGTGTCACCAGCGAACGTTTTAATTTTGGGTGTGTACTGAGCCTCTGTAATATCGCTTATATACAAAAGAAAAAGCGCGTGGCCCTAAAATGGAGCCTTGAGGAACTCCTTTCTTTATGTTTAAATATTCGAACCTTTCTCTGTCTATGCTAAAAAATGGATATCTCGATGATAAGTAGCTTTTAAATAAGTCGGAGACTACTCCACGAATTCCATAGTGGCTTAATTTCAGCAGTAAGATTTCATGATCAACCGAATCGAACGCTTTGCGCGAATCAAGAAAGACACCTAGCGTGTACATTTTACCTTCAATGTTTTCGATTACGCGAATTTTCACGCTAATTAGTGCCTCTTCCGTGGTCTTAGTTTGCGAAATACATGTTGATGCGGTGATAAGACATCATATTTCTCAATATATTTCATGAGGTGTGTATTTATACATTTCTCATAAATTTTTGAAAATACAGGTAACACAGATATCGGACGATAGTTAGTCAAGTCACAAGTGTTCTCACCTTTATGTATAGTTGTAACCTTGGCCACCTTAAGTTTTTTCGGGAAGCTCTCAGTCAAAAAGGAATAACTTACAATATATGCCAATACAGGGCAAAGTACAGATACGATGACTTTAGCTGGAGCTGCCTTTACGTCATCATAACCACTTGCAACATTCGTTTTCAGTTTTTTTTTTATATACCGGTACACTTCATCTGGCAATACTCCACGTAGTACGAGAGAATTCACGGAAACGTTTGCCTCGTTGTTATATTTCGTTACCTCTTCATCACACACAGCCACATTCACAAAGTGTTGGTTAAATGCATTCGCTAATTATGTGCCCTCTAGAATGACATCACCAGCTTTTACTTGCTTAGGTGTACCTGATGTTGTTGTTCTTCCTGCTAAAGAGTTTACTTGCTTCCATATTTTGCTGGTTCTGATTTTATGCGCGAGAAAATGACTTCGTAACAGTAAAGTTTAGCCTTTCTGGTGTCACTATTAAGCTTGTTACGAAATTGCTTGTATTCTCGCAGTATTTTAACATCTCTATAGTAGCAAGTAATTTGTGAAAAGGCGTATTTTTCTGCTTGATTCGATTTAAGAAGTCGCCATTGATTCGTGGTTTTCTATTGTTATCCTTTCGTGTTCTGATTTGTTGTACCCTAAAAGCAGTATTGTAGCACTTTAGGAAGATAGCTATGAAAGTATCATATGCGCTGTCTGGATTGCATTGCACATACACAAGTTAGCAGTCTGTCTGCTCAATCAAATCAGCAAATCTAAGCAGAAAATTATCATTGATACACCTATACCCAGTGACGTTTGGGTGTTTATTTTCACGCGACAGGTTTTCTGTAGAAATATATATAGGTAGGTGATCATTTAGGTTTGAGCTGCAGTGTAATCGCTGCTATTTAGGCTTGTTATACATACGTCCAGTGACTTCTAGCTAGTGGTAGTAATACGGGTAGAATCTAAAATGGAATTTCGAGCTCCACATCATAATACAAGGTTTTATGAATCAAGTGCATACACGTCTTCACTTCTCATATTTATATCGACGTCACCCATAATAAAAAATGGTTTTTTCGACCTCATTAAAACATTGATATGTGGTGTTTAACGTCCCAAAACCACTATATGATTATGAGAGACGCCGTAGTGGAGGGCTCCGGAAATTTAGACCACCTGGGGTTCTTTAACGTGCACCCAAATCTGAGCACACGGGCCTACAACATTTCCGCCTCCATCGGAAATGCAGCAGCAGCAGCCGGGATTTGAACCCGCGCCCTGCGGGTCAGCAGCCGAGTACCATAGCCACTAGACCACCACGGCAGGGCATCATTAAAACAATGCGAAACTTGTTCCAAATGACTGCGAAAATGTCCCTTATATCCAGTTGGGGGTCTGTATACCACAGCAATTACAAAATAATTTGTTTTTATTGCTAGGCACGTCACCGCTACTAACAGACATGTCATCAAGTCTTTGAAAAGAATAGCTCTGCTGGAGGTATGTCGCCAACCCCCCACCCCTCCCTGTGCGATCGGGGCGCTACATTATAATTTGTAAACACGGGAGAAATATCCCTATTATACAGCCATGTCTCTGTAAACAATATTGCATCGATGTCCGCGTGAAGAGTACTCATAAATACACCAAACGCTTCGTTTTTGTTCCTAGTACACCTTATGTTTTGATGCAGTGTGGTAAAAGAGGCTTTATTTAAAATTCATGTATAATTAAATTATACATCACACGGTAATAAATTGGGGAATCTTTAGTGCGTAAAATGATCTGTTTTCTTACCAGCACCGTCAGAGCCTAAATAGCATAGTATATTCTTTCGATTTTACTCGACAGATCATTCTGACTTCAGGTGTTGTTGGCGAGAGAATCAAAAATAAAAAGAAGCAAAAAGAAAAAAAAGGATATAGGGAGTGATCAACCAGACATTGCGTATATGGTGTTTTCTTATCCACACATGAACAAGTGCTCCGTAAATTCACGCGTCAGCTGGTATACGTACTGGACAATCGAGAGAAAGCACCCGAAAAAATCACCTTTTCACCAAAAGAAAAAAAAAACTAAATTGGCAGTTCGTAAAAGTATTGTATACAAAGTACAAGACCGAACTGACGTGTTCTCGTGAGCGGGAAAAAGGAAACACGTATCGGTGCTATAAAATCAGATGCGACACAGGAAACACAACCGCTGTTTGTCGCCCTCACACATAACACGATCAATTACACGGCAGTTTGGATGCGATGAGCGAGTCTGCACGGAAACGGATGAAAAGACGTCGGCAGAGCACCGTGAAACGAAGATCGCTTCATCGATTCTGACGAGTTGGCCGACTCCTATAGGCGCACTTCTTCTTCCTCATCCTTAATATCATCGTTATTTTTTTTCTCTCTCAAAAAAAATGGACTCGCAGGATTCTCTGGGGAGTGTCTTATACTGTATATAAGCTCTCGATCATTTCCGCGCAAGTGCTAAGAGAACAAAGAAGTGCCGAAAACAGCCAAGAGGCCAAGAAAACGAAAAATGTGAAAGAACGCGAGACAGCGTTTGGCCGCCCCGCAACTTCGGCCCACCAGCTGCGTGCTTCGAGAGTTTGAAAATCGTATTTAGACTAATCGATGCACTCTCCTCAAGAACTCGCCGCGCGCAGCTATAGGCTCAGTCCTCTTTGTTTTTCAATTACTTTATCCTCTCCGCTCATGTAGGCCTGCACCGTTTTTCAAAATGCTGATGAAAAACGGATTTATGATTTTCCTTCTCTCGTGTCTTTTTATTATCATTATTATTTTAGAGACACCGAAAACACGCTCTGCTTTCCCTGCTTCGGCAATGCACTCCGCCGGGTGGCGAGTCAGTTTTTCCGCCGTTCTTACTTTTTTAGGTGGGACCGGGGGCTGGGGGGGGGGGGCAGTACAAGCCTCCTTATCCTCATTAATAATGTCGGATTAGGTTTCCGCTCGGCTTTTCGCTACACGCCGCGGAAAGAAGAAAGGATTCGATGAATTATGGTCCGCACGGGGCGAGAGAAGGCAGGGATGTCGGGCCGAAACTGTGGAAGAAAATGCTTTTAAATGGCTCTGTCCGTCAGTCGGTGAAAGGGAAGAAAGAGGAACCGCCACTTTCATAATGAAAGGGGATGCGAGGTAAAGAAGAAAGAAAGGAGAAGTTGAAGCAGGTTAAGGAACTGCACTGAAACAGTGGTGGGTGGAAGAAATGAAATGACCGCCATTAAAAGTTTTGTTGGAGGCTCGGAGTATCCAGTGTAGTGGTTCATTTTTTATAAATTTAGTATCGCCTACTTTTTCCATGAGAAAGGGGTCAGTATTCACTTAAACGTCATTAAAGTGGCATCCTGGGCGCCGCCACATCGGGGTCGTTTTCTTTTTTTTTTTAATGTGTGACGAAAAAAGGTTGCCAGTGGCATGCCCATCATGCATGCCCAGCTTTCCTTTGTAAAAACGGGGATTATGAAAAATGAAGCCACAGATATACAGGTAAAAAAGAAAAAGAAAGAACACGCCAAGGCGCTGACCTAACAAAAGTACTTCAACGTATATGAAAAAAAGCTCAAAATTGACATGACGATAGTTATAGTGCGAGAACAGAACGACGACAAAGAGACAAGAAGAACACGAGCGCTCGTGTCCTTCCTGTCTCTTTGTCGTCGTTCTGTTCTCGCGCTATAACTGTCGTCATGCCATACCAACTAGCCCTAGCTGCCACACTCAAAATCAAATTTTCGCGTGAAACGCAGACACAATATGTCTTTACAGCATTCGAGACTTTTACTTCACTCAACAGATGAGTCGCTTTGATGAATGGTGAGTCCAAGGAATAACAATTGCTTCCTCATATCTCGAGGGGGTGCTATTACATCGAGGAAGTGCACGGGAGAGAACTAAAATGCAAGGAGGCTAACTAGCGCGGCTAACTAACCATCGAAGTCCAAGGATTCAAGCCAAGGTTTATACACATTAGGGACGAAGCTTCTGAATGTACTAGGCGCTCCACGATGGCGGCTTTGATGACAAATAGGTTTCGGATAACCTACTTCCTTGTGATAACTACGACATCGGAAAGCCTTTGTGTGTGATTGAGGAACGGTGTAATGCTTCGATAACATTATTGCGACATCGCAAACATTGCATCCCACCATGCTGGTGCTCCAACACGTTGGTTTCAGTGACATCAATGCAAGCCATCTAGAGCCCGTAAGCTGAGCCAAAACGGGGGATCAGAGTGGTTTTTCGTTTGCCAATAAGACTCGTATAACTGTCACAAACACCAAGCGATAGTGGTGTTTCACTTGAAAGCACTCCCGATCGAGCACCTATGTCCGGTTTTCATGATTCAGAAAAAGGTTTGTAAAGGGGAAAAAATGAGAGAGACTGGTACGATATTCATAGGTCCGGTTCGAGTTACATTTGAGCAAGATAGATTGAAGGCGACGACTTGTGGTAAAAGCTGGTTAACCATGAGAAGAACTTAAAAAGAAAAGATTATTGAATAAGTTCCCCGAAAAAAGATACTGTTTCCTGTATCAAAGCTGCTGGAACCGTGGCGACACCTGGCGGAGCTGACCTGAGCCACTCCCTTCTCTCTATGTGGCCACTGATATTCGCTTCGGCAGTGCTTCTAAATACAATAGTGAAGAATACTTCCGGCCACACAAACGCCAATGTGCGAGTGTCACTTCCTGATACCTCAATCAAGATCACCTCCAGATTTTTTTCCCTTACTTTTAAGAACGTGCCTTAATCATGAAGCGATGCTGAAAGAAAGGAAAGAGCAGACGTGACAGCACGAACTCGCCGAGCGGCTTGACGCTCATCCCGCGAGTGACGTGAGCGACGTCCGGCCGCTCGTATCGACGCAATCTACACGGGCCTTCCATTATGGAATGAGGGAAACACTGCGGTAGAATTCCCGCCGGACTCTCGAAGTCCCCGGATTCACGACCATGCCATGAAAAGGGACGGCGAACAATGCACAAGACTTACACTCAGCCGGGCCAAGGCGAGTTAAGAGGGACGCACGGCAGCGTCTAAGTGCACGGAAAGACATTGCGCGCATGACTCTGGCATCCGAAGAAAGTACGCACGCAGCGACCTCAGACGTCGCTACGACTGCTGCTCTTTTTCCCGAATGTCGGTTCCGAAGTCCCCCCTCGCGCAGCCGGCGCGTCCGATCGCCTAAAACACGGAACCGGAACTAATGCAACCCCGGAGGAGAGCAGCAATTGCTTGGACGGGGGCACATCGGCCTGCGTTGCGTCTTCCGCTTCGCACGAAACGAGGGAGGACAAAAAAAAAGACGAAAAAAAAACGAAATGAGAGATACGAGGAACTGCCGTGACAAGAGAAACGTTGGAAAGAAGAGGGTCCGGTATAAAAAAGGGGTAGGGTGGTGGTGTTGGCGAAACAAAGCCGGGAAATACGAGAGTCAACATTAGCATTACTGAGGCTGGCGGCATTCAGAGAAGAAGCCGAAATGTCGACTGGCAAAAGGCAGCGATAGTAAAACAGGACAGCCCCGGCAGGAGCGGCAGGGTCCCAGAGCGAGCGAACGCGACCAGCCCCGCGCACGCGAAGAAAGTGGATGAGATGGAGAGAGCGAGTTGCGGGGTAGAATGGGACTGCCTGAGAAAGGAAGGAGTGGGAAGAGAAGAGCGCGGGGGGTGCAGGGAAGAGGATGGAGAAGGGGGACGAAGCAGCCGGAAAAGGAAGAGAGAGGTGATATTGGAGCCGGGAGAGAACGTAGCGGAGCGCTCCCTTTCCAGACGTTCTCTTTCCAACTGGATGAAAACAAGTCGTCGCCCTCTCGCTCCCCGGTGCCGGCCCCTCCGGAGGAGCGGGAAAAAACGAAGCGGACCTCAGTCAGCAGCGAAAGATCGAGCGGACCGCGTGGAGACCTGCCGGCTTTTCTCTCGAGAGCGCGCGGCTCGCTTGCTGGCTTCGCTTCACCGAGGGCCAGGCCAAGACCGACATGCAGCTGCTTGTACCGCCGGTATGAGTGCCTGTCAGGCCGCTTTCTCGGTACTGTTGCTGCTCGTCGCGGCGGTCGCCTGTGGCCGGTCGTCGTCCTCGCCGCCGGACAACAACGAGGACGCGCCCCTGGTGCGGACCTGCGAGGAAGTGCAGATGCGGTGCGCGCAGCGCAAGGGCTGCGGCTCGGCGCTGCACGCCTACCTATACCAGTGCAACGAGGTGATCCAGGCGGGCGCCTCGCAGTGTCCCGTGCCGTGTCAGCGCGCGCTGGCCGCCCTCACGTCGACGGACGAAGGTCGCGGCCTGTCGGACTGCGAGTGCGGCGAGAACGACGTGTGCCGCAAGAGCAAGCTGCGCGTCGAGGTGTGTCGCGAGGCCGTGGAGAAGCTGACCGCTCCGGGTGCGCGAATCCCGTGCAGCGTGGCCTTCTGGATGTGCGAGGCCGAGCCCCAGTGCGGCACGGCGCTCGCCTACTACTACCGCTACTGCCGCGGCGCGTTCCACGGCAAGCGGTGCACGCCGCGCTGCAACAACAGCCTGGCCATCCTCAACAGGCAGCCCCGATCGGACACGCTTCGTTCGTGCTACTGCGACGGCTCCGAGGAGTTTCCCTGCCAAAAGATCCGCGACAGGACGGACCAGTTGTGTTACGGCAGGCAGGAGCCGTCGACGACGCCGAAGCCCGGTTCCGCGGGAACAGCTGTGCATCCCGCCGGGGGGCCCCAGCTGACAGTCACGCTGCTGCTTCTCGTATCTCTTGCTACGCGGTAAGTACCTGTTCTGTTCTGTTTTAACTGTTTTGCTGTGGAGAGGTTGAGGTGCCTATTGCCTCGGCTACTCCATATCACAAAGTTCTGCAGCGAAAAATAAAATAACAATACAGAACGGTACCCAAAAATTAACAATACGAAAAAAAAACATAATAGGACACTGAAACCAGTTCAAATAACATGCCAATACACAGTTTTCTTCACGCAGTTCACACAGTCATAAACTACTTACACGCACACCTTACTAATCTAATGTCAGTATATACATGACCGGTAAGTACCGATTTTTTAATATACGGTGTCTCTTTGACCTGTAAGAGCGCAGGAATACATAGAGCGAGAATCTAAACGGTATTATCAAGTCGAGTGTGCTTCTGTCGATGCAGTGCTGCTTCACTAACATACAAGCTCGAGAATTCGCGCAAATCACTTGGAAATGCGTGAGGGTTGGTGGATTTCGTTTCTCGAAATCAGCAAAACGCGATACGACTGTCGGCTTCGATCGCCCGAGATTGCGCTTTACCACTGGCTTGTAGGTTATGATAGGAAATCAGATTACGAGACAAAAAATACAAACGACCGTTTCCCACTCTCCGACATTCGCATCCTGCGAACTAGCACTACCAAGCTGTCTTTGCAGTTAGTGGACGCAGGCTTGAATATGGACCGGGCAACAACAACAACAAAAAAGCACATGGAAACTTTTCGCTTAGCGTGTTTACCGAACCTGTGTGTTGGTTTCTGGTGTTTGGTCAGTGCGAAACTTCCCGACAGGTTTACTACGCCACGTGTCGCCGAAGTTTTTCCTTTCATAACCAAGGCGAGAACGGATCGCGTCCAGTGGCGTTTTTTATGTCCCGCGTGCCGCTTATGGCCTCGGCGGCACACGTGTGCACGAGACGATAAAGGTATCGAGCCTGCGAAAGAATGTTGCCAGTTTTACTGCTCTGCCCCGCGTGGCCAGTCTTGTGCCGTATCTTCCAAGCCAACTCTGCTCGAATCTTCGCGCAGCTTTTTGCTAGGAACATTTTATACCTATGCGTGTGAACCTTCCATGACCCCCCCCCCCCTCCTTTCCTCATCGTCACAATTTCAGATCAGTGCTCGTTGCTGATATGTGTACCTTATAGGGCAGCACACGCTGAAATGCGTGCCAAGGGTACGATCGCAGCTTTAACGGGACGCTTGTTTGATGTCATGCGCGTTCAGGCGTGTCTGACATGATACGTGTGGTAGCTCGGGCTAGTTGGTATGGCATGACGATAGTTATAGCGCGAGAACAAAACGACGACACAGAGACAAGTGTCTTTCGTGTCCTTCTTGTCTCTGTGTCGTTGTTTTGTTCTCGCGCTATAACTATCAACGTGAATACGCCTGTGTTGTGCACTATGGCTACATGAAACAGAGAAGCGTAGTACTTTTCGTTATCTTGTACACATACTTCCGCTCAAGCACATAGACACCGGCTCGATAGATATCCGGCACACCACGCGCTGGCGTATTGGCTTGAACATATAATCGGCGCTCAATCTCATTCGTTATTTGAACAGCTGATATGGCAATTCCCGCAACCACCTGTGTTTTTGTTTTCGGTAGTGTAAAAGATGACTTTAGCATCGGGGATTCCGTTTAGCATAAGATAGCCGATGTCACTCGTGATACAACGAGCAGAGGCGGGAACGCACAAGGATAAGATGACAACTGTACTTTCGTTGATCGTTACATGGATCTACATGTTGAAAAGCTACCCGACTGACCATTGTGTTGTTTCATTTATTATGTGCCCTCTGCGCCAGATGCATTGCTTCTGATCCGGAAACTCGAAAGCCGAAGATGGATTCTCACTTGATGCGTGCAATATGCTTACCTTCGTAACAATTCGTTCCGGGTTTAAGTACCTCGCAGTAGGGAGGATTTCAACACGGCGAACACCATTAGATAGCGTAAGCCTTGCTGAGAACACACCTGTTCGTGCGATTAAGACACAACATCCGCCAGCATAGAGATAGAGGCGTTACTTAAGCCCACTCGCATGCCTAATCATGTTAATCGATGGTAGCGCCGGCTAAGGACAGGCAACAGAAAAGCAGAATCAACTCATAACAGCGTCGAACGTGCCTTCTTTGCTCTGTCTGCGTTTATCCTGTGCTATTACACAAAGTAGAATGCAATACCAACAAGCCACAGTTACCACCTTCCGTGACTTCGTTAATGATACTCCTTAAGGACACTGTGCACTCGATAATCGCTGGTTTGCGTCTCTGCTTCACTGCCTTAGATAAAGGTTTTACAAAAGCATTTACAGGTTGCGCAAATGCATATGGCAAATCGTCACTTCCTTCTGGTTGATCTACTTTAGCTGGAAGATAGAGTGTGCCGCTAATCAAATTCGCGAATCCTTTTGAATCATATTCGCATGTGTAAATACTCTGATACATTTTCGGGTTCGAATCTTTATGTGTCTCAAATAGTGAGGTGGTGTATATTACGAATAGTCTCACAGTCCGCAATTGCACCACCAACGTCACCATCGCTAAGCATTGACGGACTTGCCTTCTCCAAGCGTATACATAGTACAACATTCTTTTGTCTTTCTGTCGTCACGGACTCACAGTCCGATCACATCCTGCGACCACGTTTGGTGTCAGTAGGGTGTCGCAGTGAACCTGGTCACATAATGTAGCAGCGCTTACAAACAACGCGGACGCCTTTCCAAGAACACGTGTACTTGAGAGACGTGCACGAAAACATTTGTTATTCAGATGAAGTCCTTCCGAAAGGCGCGCTAAATGAACTATAACGGCCATTTCATCCAGTTTCGTCGAAACCTGTGTCTCTCTTGGGCGCTGCAAACATTAGAGCGGGACAAAATTTAAATCTGGGTGGTTGTCGCAGCCCATGATTACCTCAACTGTAATAGCCTCGCGTGATGTTTCGCACATGTAAAGTGACTCCGACAATGTCGTAAAGAGTCCACAAATACAAATCAACGCCTACGCGATACAAAAGCGGGTTGCCATATGCACGAACTCTCGCGCAGGAGATGCTCAAGCAACCTTAACGACGGCGCGTTCAATCACGCCTATCAAGACCATGCGCCTGGTTTGTTATTATAGACGGCAGTTTCAAACAACATGCGCGTTGGATATCCTAAAGCCCCTCGCGTTTTCGTTGTCAGCTCTCGCGGTAACCACTGCCTCGACATCCTCGCTCGCGGTCCGAACGACTCGCATATGAGAACGAGTTGCCCACACTATACTTTTCCAGAAGCCTAACGTCCTTATCGCTACATTAGCGAGTCTAGGGAAATCCTTTCGCCTTCTGGTGTTCGACGGCTGCGTCTTGACGACTTATCTTTCACTTCCCCTACACCGGCGGCGACCTTTTTCTCAGTCTCATCAAGGGTGTCTTCCTTAAGTAAACGCATTACCTTTGGCATTACGCAAGCCAAGTACTGCTGATCCTTCGAATAAATTGCCTCCGTAATAGCATCCCCATTACAGACGCGACTACTGGTATCCTTCCCTTATTTTCCTACAGGAGACCTCCTCCGCTGAGCTGGGGGAAAAGGTTTTTTTTTCCGGGCTCTGGTCGTCTTCCCTTCTGGGGCGGAAACCATTTCGCGAACTTGGCGAGTTCTCGCACTTTTTCGCCGATAATCGTTCCGCCTTTTCGCTTATGTTGTCCCATCGGTCCCGGAGGGGATGAAAAAAAAAGAGATGGTACATGGGTGGTATTCCGGTGCCACGGGAAAGATTCCAATTTCATGGGATCGATCCAGGAAATGGGAGAACTCAAGTAAACGCGTCGGATTCTTTCGCATCGTCACGCGGACACAAAGAAAGAACTCTGGAGAGGGAGTCATTTTTCCGCCGCAATTATCTCAGGAGAGAAACCGGATATTACTCCTGTGCTCCCTTTTTTCCGTTGTCATTAAAGCTATTAAAATTTTGCCCAGACTCCACGGGAGAGCTTCCAGGAATAAAAAAAAAGTTACTTCCGCGCTGGAACTTGTAGGAGGAGGTGGATTGGGTTGGCGCATTGGATTGCACGTAGAGCAAGCGGGCGACGTATTTGCTTCGCATATTGGAATTCAGCTAAAACCATAAGGTAGCTAGTATGCGGGCTTTTTTTTTCGTGCGATGCTTTCTTCATTCAATGCAAATGGATCCTCAGCAGGTGCGTTAGATATTTCTCGGGCTGCGGGCAAAGCGTAAACTAAATATGGAATTGGATGAAAGGGAAAACATAACTGAGAATACTGAAGACATGCTGTACTTTCGACGTTCGCAAATTTTCTCGCGCTGCATCTCCGCCAATCCTGAAACTTCTTTCATATTTTACAGCCCCCTACAGCATTTAAGCAAGGAGATGTGTGAATCACAGTACATGTTCGAGTCACACGTCGCCTATTAAACCAGCGATTCTTCGTCGTGTTGACAGTGTAGTAGGAACTCGATCGCTTGGCCCGAACTATCTTGTGGCCCTACTGTGCCAAATTTTATATTCTAGCTACGTCTAGAAGGAATAATAAAGTCTTCTATATATCTCCGCAGAGCAGAGTAAGAAAATCTGACGCTATAACGGTCGTCGTATGTACAAGTCAAACACGCGTCCTAACAACCTCCTCTTTCATTTCCGCTATCGTTCATAACTCGTATCTTCAATCGCAGAACCCCTAAAGTCTTAACTACCGCTCGTTTCCTGGGATGTAAAGTTCACCCCAGTCGCAGTTGTATATGCGCGGGGTCGTGTCCCTGAAATACGGCCAAGCTTAAACGTGAAATGTGGTTTCAAGGCGACGACGTTGTTTTACGAGAGTGCCGACATACACGACTCCGTGTTGTGTCTGTGTGCACGGTATACGTAAAATTTGCATCGAGGTGCCGGTATAGCAGTATGTCAAGAAGTAAATGTGCACACGCCACGTTCCTGAACTCCGTGGACTTCATGCCAAACAACCATTTCTTTATGACTCTGAGACGGTGATGTGTTCGCAGAATTTTTCGAGTGATCATATAGTGCCAGATACGATACCAGATAGACGGGTATATATAGAGCAGGAAGACGTGGGAACCAAAACACGCTCCACCACTTATGAGACCACGTCCGGTACGGCAGTAACCAGGTTATATCTTTAATCCAGGTGCACGAGCCAAAGAGAGCCAGTCCGCGTGACATACGATGATGATCACTACAATGGTTTTTGTCATTCAGATGAAGACGAAGTACATAGTCAGCGCTATATAGATTCCCAGCAGCACGCGTCATCATCGGAAACTGTGCCGTATAATGGATCGTGTCTCACTATTTTCCACACCAATGACACCGCTGGCGCTCTTGCCGTTATTGACCCTACAGTTACGCCGGATAGCCAATACGTAATCGCGAAACATGGCAAGACTTTCCGATCAATTCTTCGCAAGAGCTCACGTGTGCTGCGGTGGAAACTTTTTTTTAGTTTGTATACTTGGCGCTGTACTACAATGTACACTGTAAGCAAAAACTATCCGAGTTTGGGGTTTTTCCTGCTCATGACCTCTGAAAACTCTCTCGCGTTTAAAATTACTACCTCGCGTAGGAGTAAAAGATGGTACATGACATAGTTTTACCACCACCTCTCAGGCAAGCAGTAAAAGGATGTCAAAATCCAGTTTTACCACTTAGGGAGTTCTCTATCACGTGATTTTTAACCCGCGCTTCAGAGTTTATTACCACGTGACTGCAAGGTGCAGCTGCTTCGGCGGCTTTTGCCCCATACCCCTTTTGTGACGCTCTCAGTGAATACTGAAGGTACGCGAAGCCCACAGATGTTTTTTTTTTTTTTTTGCATCACCGTGCCTCTGGACTGACCTCGAGTCAGCGCACTTTTACTGGAACTGGGGGCAGAATAAGCACAACAAGCGAGAACAGCATTCTTTGAACGAAAAAAAAAGAGAAAAAGATGGGGGGGGGGCTCTCAAAAGAGAGAGAAAAAAAAGAAAGAAAACCTGCTGTGGAAAGTTGTCCTGCATATTTTCGCAAATTGTTGCTTTTGCTCGGCGGTGGCTTTGGAGACAGACAGTGCAAGAAGCTCGGTATCTGTGTGTCTGGTTGGGCTGATGGATCTCACGTGTTTCCTACATCATCGAGCGACCGTGCTCTTCCGAGCGCCTCCGAACCTGCACGTCGCGGATATCTCCAGTTCGCGGATATCTCCAGATCTGCCAGTGGTAACAAAATCAATCTGGTGTCATCGTCCGTGCTTGCCTGCTGGAGAAGCAATAAGCAAAATGCTTCACTCTGTCGTCGGCACCGAGCCGCAGCCACCAGTGACCAGTGGGAGTGTGTCGCCGGGGCAGTGAAAGAATCATCGCATATATTTTGTTCCACAGGCGATGTCTGCACGAATAAAGTGCTGCCCGAATTTCCCACCTCATGCACCAACTGTTCTCAAACATGTAGCACGAAGCCGATAAGAGGCAGACGGAACCAACATGCGGCGGCCGGTGAGCGCGAAGAAAACCCGGACCTGCCCGGATGGTGGTCTTTCGTTGGAAGTATGAATACACCGCCCCGTCCCCGCAAGATAGCGGTCACGTGTTCATTTTTGTCTGAAATGACGACGAAATTCACACAGGATATGTGTTCTGTGATCGCCAGCTGTGTTTCATCGGATAGCCGTGCTCCTCGAAAAGGCCTAGAACGCCGTCGGTAAGAAGCTTGTGTGCAGGCGTGCACCGCTCCTCTATGCCCGTTGTGATGAATACGTCCTGCTACTGTGTTTGTGCACCGTCGCTGAATGAAAATCATTCAGCTACCATGCTTTGTGCGTACTTAGGTATATTTTATGGACTTGGGAATCAGCAGTGCTAACACGCGTGGGGCAAAGAGCCCGGTGTGCCAAGATATTATTGGATAATCAAAAAGGTGAGATCGTGTAGATTTATAATAAAAGGTCGGTGTGACATTTAGTGCCCTGCAGCCGACCTGATGCTTACGCTTGCATCTTCAAGCGTTGTTGTTAATCGATGCAAAAAAAGAGCTCTCCTACCGGTACTACATTGTCGGTCAAAAAGTCGTGCCTATATATAATTACCGGATTGTCGAAGTGTAGTTAAGCAACGCGTGCAGTCTGTTCTAGTGGTGTATTATTCTGCATTTATTGTGTGTGCGTGTTTGTCTGTATGTGAATCTATGTGTCACCAATTCTGCCGTTCAATAAATTCAATCAATTCTGCTATTCAATAAATTTGTCGTCTCTGGGCGAATGCACCCGTCAATTTTTATTTTTTTTACCACCAGAAAGAACTCCCAGTAACCACCTCAAAAACCTTGTGAAGGTAGTAAAAATTTACTCTCTCTATACTCGCCGAAAACCTCACTGGGGTAAATATTTACCACTCTCCCTACGTTCAAAAACTCAGTTAGCACGAGAGTAAATTTTTACCTCGGTAGTAGGTGGTAAAAAAAAAACCCAGGAAAGGTAGTGCGCTAGAGGACAAATGGTTTACCCAGTTTTTGAGGTTATTTCAGGTCATTTTTGTTTAGTGTGATAAGTTCTGCACACAACACGAACATTGATTCAGACTTCACCACGTCAAACTTCTCGAAGAATTTCACAGTTCGACTGATCAACTCATAACGAAATTCTTTCTCATGGTTTTCGTCTTAACTGGGTCTAACGTTGCAGTCCACGAACTTTGAGTTCCTACAATGTTTTGTATGCTATAAAAGATTGCTGGTAAACGTTTAAAAAGTGACGAATCTTTAAGCTTCGCCTTTAAGAGTTGAACGCGATAGCAATATCTTGTCCCTACTGCGTACTGAGTTCAAAATGACGTGTATCAGTGAAGCTTTAGCATGCGACTGTATCCTGTGCAATGGGTAGCAAGCTTTAAAGCACGGGCAGTTCTGCGCGCGAAATCTTTTCGAACACCAGACTGGCACCCCATTTTGATGAGGTGCTCATCCTTACCAACCCTTTGAAGAACTTTTGCTCTTTTTCAGGACTTGCTAAGTGTGTGTGTGCGCATATATATATATATATATATATATATATATATATATATATTGTAATGAATTAATGAATCTAAATAACGGACGCTCTGCTGGCAATGAAGAAGACGACGATGATCGGTGGCTGCAGTGGTAGCTCGCGCACGCCGTTCGCCATTAGCCAGACCTGCCTGTTAAAGCTCATTTTGCCAAGCTGCGTCTGAACGTTTCTCGACGTACAACACCTCTATTTTAAGTGGTGGAGGAGCCGGGGTTCCCATCAACCTGGAACTTCGCAATCGGACGCTACCCTCACCGTTCACCATGACTGCTCCTGGCCCTTCTCAAGCTGCCTTACCAACGACAGTCTACTGTACTGGCGTGCCTCGGCAACGCGACCCACCAATTTTTCGCGGCAACGACGAACAAGACGTCGAGGACTGGCTCGCCGAGTACGAAATCGTAAGCGCTTCCAACAAGTGGAACGCCTGCGACCAGCTCACAAACGTGCGCTTTTACCTCGATGATGTGGCCAGCCTCTGGTTCAAGAACCACGAAGGCGAAATCACAACCTGGTCCGCCTTCAAGACCACCATCGCCGCGGTCTTCGGTCGTCCCGCCGTGCGCCGGCTTCGCGCGGAACAGCGTCTCCGTAGTCGAATCCAGCGCAGGGACGAGACCTTTACAAGTTATATTGAAGATGTCTTGTCTCTTTGCAAGCGCGTCGATGAATCTCTAACCGAACGCGACAAAATCAAGCACATCATCAAAGGAGTTGACGACGATACCTTCCAGATGCTCGTCGCTAGGAATCCACAGACCATTACCGATGTTGTCCAGCTCTGTCAGGAGTACGACGAGTTGCGTAAGCAGCGTGTCTCGACGCGCAGGGCCGCTGAAGATACGGCTGAAGTTTCCGCCCTCGTGCACGATGTCGCTGCTGATCACACCGCCTTACTGCCCCACATCAAACAGTTCATTCGTGAAGAAGTTGCGCGTCAGCTTTCTCTTGTGGCCGAAGCATCCGCGCCAGTGACATCGTTAGACCCACGTCTACGCCAGGTCATTGAGACACAGGTCACGCAGGCACTGCCTCCATCGCCATCTGTCCCTACGCCGCTGACCTACGCTGCCGTCGTTGCTAGACCCCCAGCCCCACCTGTCTCTGGCGCATACAGGGGCACCGGGTCCTCCTATCCTACGACGCTGCCTACATACACGGCACCCCATCCCGTTTCGCCCCCTGCACCTTCTGTCGTTAACCCATGGCGCACCTTGGATAATCGGCCCATATGTTTCGCATGTGGTTTCGTGGGACATATAGCACGCTACTGTCGCCGTCGTAACTTCCAGCCTCCAGACCACGGGAATTCTGCAAATTACCAGGCTGCCCAGAATCCCCGGCGACCATCTTCTCCTATCACCGACTCATTGTCCCCACGACGCCCTGTCGATTCTCGCCGGTCATTACCGCCCCGTCGCCGATCTGTCTCCCCGATGCTTCGGCGCACGAGCCCCGCTCGAGAGGAAAACTGACAGCCGCAGTTCCGGAGGCAAGAACTGCGTCGTCGTCGAACTTTCTAAGACCTCCTCTTTGTCCGACCAACGAAATTGATGTGCTAGTAGAAGGTGTTGCTGTACGTGCACTTGTCGACACAGGCGCCGTCGTTTCTGTAATTAGTGAAAAACTGTGTCGCGATTTGAGAAAAGTTACAACGCCGCTTACGAATCTTGCTCTGCGTACAGCCACCTCCCATTTCATCGCGCCGACAGCTCAGTGCACAGCACGCGTTCTTATTCAAGATGTTTGGTACGCCGTCAACTTTGTTGTTCTCCCACGTTCATCATACGACGTCATACTAGGATGGGATTTCCTTTCTAACCATCAGGCCCTCGTCGACTGCGCTCGTGCTGAACTCACGTTGACGAATCCGTGTCTTGATATCGACCACCACAGTGCCTCCAAAGTGTTTGCCGCAGCTGACGTCCGCATCGCACCGTTGTCCGCCGTCCTAGTGCCTGTGTTTTCTCCTGCTGCCACTAACTCGACGCTCCTGTTCCAGCCAACTATAGCTAGTGTGCAACACCGAACCATCGTCCTCCCGTTTGCCGTCATCAACTTTTCCAATGGTTCGGCGGTACTTTATGCGTGCAACGTTTCTGCATGTCCGTACATCCTGCTACGCGGCGAGTGTCTGGGAAGCCTCGAGACCTTAAATTGCATTTTCGAAGACCCGATCTATCCAGACAAGCCATTTTTACCGACTTGTGCCATTACACCCGCAACGGACGCTAATGAACCTATAGATGTATTCCGCAAGTCCATTGATTGTAACCTCACCCCTGGGCAGCAGGAACAGCTGATCAAGCTCCTACAGCGTTTTCGAGCCTCGTTTGACGACAATCAGCCTTCCTTAGGTCGAGCGTCATCTGTTGTTCACCGTATAGATACCGGTCAAGAGACGCCAATACGGCGGCGTCCATATCGTGTGTCGACTACCGAACGCCGTGCCATCAATGAACAGGTTGACGACATGCTGACACGTGGCATAATCGAACCGTCAAGCAGTCCCTGGGCCTCTCCAGTTGTGTTGGTGAGGAAGAAGGACGGATCCATCAGGTTTTGCGTGGACTACCGGCGTCTCAACCGAATCACGCGCAAGGATGTCTATCCGCTGCCACGCATTGACGATGCCTTGGACTGCCTACAGGGAGCCGAATTTTTCTCTTCTTTAGATCTGCGCTCTGGATACTGGCAGGTACCCATGGCAGAGGCCGATCGTGAAAAAACTGCTTTCATCACGCCCGACGGGCTTTACGAATTCACAGTCATGCCCTTCGGCCTCTGCAACGCACCAGCTACTTTCGAGCGGATGATGGACTCTATCCTTCGAGGCCTCAAATGGAACGTTTGCCTTTGTTATTTAGATGACATTGTCGTCTTTTCAACCGATTTCGCAACCCATTTAACCCGCCTCGAGAAAGTACTCGCGTGTATTTCTGCCGCGGGGCTGCAACTGAATCTGAAGAAGTGCCATTTCGCTGCTCGAAAGCTTACGATCCTTGGCCACGTGGTTTCAAAAGACGGCATTCTTCCTGACCCTGCCAAACTTACAGCCGTTTCAGCGTTTCCCAAACCGACCACCATGAAAGAGCTCCGAAGCTTCATAGGCCTTTGCTCTTACTTCCGGCGCTTCGTCCGCAATTTCGCGACGATCATCGCTCCTTTGACCAAGCTCCTCGCCGGCTCTAGAGACCTTTCCGCCTGGTCTGCCACCTGTGACGATTCTTTCAATGAACTGCGCCGCCTCCTCACGTCGCCGCCTATTCTGCGACACTACGACCCATCGGCACCCACAGAGATCCACACCGACGCTAGTGGTGTCGGGCTAGGCGCTATTCTTGCACAGAAGAAAGACGGCTTCCAAGAGTACGTGGTTGCCTACGCAAGCCGAACTCTTAGCAAAGCCGAAACCAACTATTCAGTCACTGAAAAGGAATGTCTCGCCATTATTTGGGCGATAGAGAAATTTCGACCTTACGTGTACGGGCGCCCTTTTGACGTCGTGACTGACCACCACGCCCTCTGCTGGTTATCGTCACTGAAGGATCCAAGCGGTCGCCTCGCCCGATGGGCATTACGCCTCCAAGAATATAATATTCGCGTGGTCTATCGCTCCGGCCGGAAACATTCGGACGCAGACGCCCTATCCCGTTCGCCGCTACCCCCTGACCCGGACTGCTGCGAAAGTCTAACCTGTGATGCCACTGCCGTCACCATCGCCGAGATGCCATCTGAGCAACGCAAGGACCCTTGGGTTGCTTCGATTCTAGACATCCTGGCTGGGCACACGGCTTCCCCCCCTTCTCGCACATTGCGTCGGCAAGTCGAGCACTTCGCCACTCGCGACGACGTGCTGTACCGACGCAACTACGCACCCGGTGGACGTCAGTGGCTACTCGTGATTCCACGTCATCTGCGATCCGAAATTTGTTCCACGTTTCATGACGACCTCCAATGTGGCCACGCAGGTTTCTTGAAGACTTATTCTCGCATACGTCTCCGATATTACTGGCGTGGCATGTATCGTTTCATACGACAATACGTTCGGGCCTGCTCGACGTGCCAGAGACGAAAAACTCCCCCTTGTCACGCCAGCGGTACCTTGCTACCCTTACCATGCCCGTCCCGACCATTCGACCGCGTCGGCATCGATATCTATGGTCCCCTTCCCAACACCGCTGACGGTAACCGCTGGATCATAGTTGCCGTCGACCATCTCACACGGTATGCCGAAACTTCATCCCTTCCCTCGTCTACAGCAAAGGACGTTGCGACTTTCGTTCTTCACAACATCGTATTACGGCATGGAGCACCTCGGGAGTTACTGAGTGATCGTAGTCGCGTATTCTTGTCAGACGTCATCACAGCATTGCTGCGTGAGTGCCACGTCGTTCACCGCACTACAAGCGCCTATCATCCCCAGACCAATGGAATGACAGAGCGCTTCAACCGCACCCTTGGTGACATGCTGTCTATGTATATCTCGTCAGACCACTCCAATTGGGACCGAGTGCTCCCGTTTATCACGTTCGCTTATAATACCGCCATTCAAAGCACTACTGGGTTCTCTCCTTTTTTCCTCCTTTACGGACGCGAACCTTCTTGCACTATGGACACCATCCTTTCGTACAAACCTGACTCCGCAGAGTCCACGACTTTGTCTCAAGCCGCTACATACGCTGAAGAATGCCGCCAACTTGCAAGATCATTCACAACTCAAGACCAAGGACGCCAAAAACACCACCATGACGCATCAAATAACACTACTTCCTACGATCCAGGTTCACTCGTCTGGCTGCATGTCCCTTCGGTTACACCTGGCCTTTCTACCAAGTTGGTCCCCAAGTATCACGGCCCATATCGTGTGCTACAAAAAACGTCACCGGTGAATTACCTCATCGAGCCACTGGAACCATCTTCTGACCAACGTCGTCGTGGCCAGGAAATTGTCCACGTCTCGAGACTTAAGCCCTGCTACGACCCTCCCGTGTTTACTTGTCCATAGGTCGCCAGGATGGCTCCTTATTTCGCGGGGAGTAATTGTAATGAATTAATGAATCTAAATAACGGACGCTCTGCTGGCAATGAAGAAGACGACGATGATCGGTGGCTGCAGTGGTAGCTCGCGCACGCCGTTCGCCATTAGCCAGACCTGCCTGTTAAAGCTCATTTTGCCAAGCTGCGTCTGAACGTTTCTCGACGTACAACACCTCTATTTTAATATATATATATATATATATATAATGAGATCTAACAGACAGTAATGCCAAGGAATGTACAGGGGAAGTTATTAGAACCAATGGAATATAAATAAGAAGAAAGAAAAGTGGATGAAAAAATAACCAGCCGTGAGCAGGCTGGTTATATTTTGGGAGGTGGTGCAAGACACCGCTCTTCATTGCACAGGTCCATTGGCACCCAACGCGACTATAGGGCCCGGTTGACCAGGGCCTTCTGGCCCGCCAGGTCGGAGCAGCCGAGAAGGGCTGCAGATCTGCCTAGTGGGGTTCAGTTTTGAAGTGAGGTGAGGGTTCGACTCACACCATGTGGGAGATGTTCGAAGACTTCTCCGCACACTGCGGACATTTTCCATTTTGCAAAGGCGTATATACGAGGAAACGCTCCTCCGCCTTTGTTAGGTTCTTACAGGGTTTAGGATGAATTGAGAGGCCGAATCGATAAAATTCAGTAATTTCCCTAAATGTAAAAAACACGCTCACTCTCCGGGTAACGCCTTCAGACTCTTCTGGAATGGATCTCGAACATTTTGAGAATAGAAGGAAAACGCATGGACTAATAACCAATACTGTCTTTAGTTGAATGCCGACACACTTTCCGAAGAGGGCACACAAAGATAAAAAAAAACATGAGATCGAGATTTACGAAAGTACTATGAACTGAGCAGGCACACATTCTTTTAATATTCTATATGGTTGCAAGGAACTATGAAGCCGCGGCTCCTTTTCTAAGCAATCGGCGATTGCACAGAAAGACAGTTTCCCTTAAAAAACCAGCCGTCGAAGAGCATAAATTATATCGCCGCAAATCTCTAATTAGCCTCTTCGTAGCGTTGTCCACCAGGTACTGAATCATAGTAGTTATAAAATTAGGAAGGAAATAGTTTGTCTCTGAGACCAGCTTCAATGTTCTTTAATTAATTGCATCCTTTTTTAAGTTCAAACTGTTTAACACCAGCATTAACCACGTCTTTAAGGCGCCCCACGCAAAGTTCATACCAGTGCTGCTCGTAATACACAGGCAGAGGAACTCGTAGAAAAACAACCGCAATGATAAGAAATAATGAAACGTAAGGGAGTCGTTCAGCAACCGTTATAGTATACGTTATTTTTTTCTTCTTACTTTATACAGCCCTGCTTCGACTCCTGGGCGGTATTTAAACTGGATGTCCTCGCATCGGGCGCGCATGCTGTTACTATTGAAGCACTTACACGTTGACGACGAAAATGAGTGTTCTCGCCAGGCGGGGCTAATCACGCGGACCGTATGCATAAGAAGTGCAATTTAGCGAAGACGCGCCTTTCTTATAATTACTTCCTAGTCTGTGCGCGAAACAGTGCTCTGCCTTATGAGCTCGGACATGTCTCTCCCGGTGGGCCGACATAACTTCGAATCTAACGACCCTTCCGTTCGCCTAACCCAAATGAAAAAGAAAGCCTGAGAAAAAAAAATCTCGAAACGGTTGAAAGAAGAAAAAAAAACTGAAATTGGTCAAACGCGCGCTCTGCTCTATATTCACGATCAACGTTCACATAGATGCCTTACATGACCTTCTCCGAGACGGCTTAGCAACACCGCTGACGCAAGTTTGTATCGGACCACATTTCCGAGGGCTTGGAGTGCGAGTGCAGAATCGTTAAATGTAACTGCAATTTTGTGACGTCTGCCAACAACGTCGTTAAACTCGAAGTGAATCAAGACATGTTCGGTAATGTTGCAGTAGTTGGTTAAATATATGGATTAAGTTTATTATTGCGTGGGTCGCTTCTATACATGCGACGCACAAGCGTAAATTCCATCGCGGATGTCTGCATCCGAAAAACGGTAACTTTGGTTCCTGCAAGCATTTTGCCGACGTGATCACGTTCTACAGATTTGTTAAGCGTAAGCCAGTTAAAATAACCATTTAGTTAGCAGTAAATCAGGCTATTTTTGCGAGGAAAGCTGGAGAGGTGATCTTTGCAGCGCGCGAAGGAGTGCTTAGCTGAAAAACAACGCTAAAAGGAAAGGCGCATAGCCATGCCCCTTCGGTGTTCTCGCATTTGCATCTCGTGACGTCATTGGTTTCGAGATCGTTTGTTTCTTTCTACTGAGAGCTGTTTATCCATAACAAACACAGCGCATTAAAAGCATACAAGACGCAATAGAGGAAGCTTTGATGAACGCAGAATAATTTTGAGTGCTTGAGATAACATTAACGTACGCGGACGTTCCCATTTTGGAATTGAATTCTCAAGAGAGTGAAGTTATACCTCCGTTGCGAAGCCAGTGATCAACCTTTGTCCCCCCTAAGGAAATGCAAACAACGCCTCCACGCTATCTTGGTGTTCTTATAAGCGTTCCGTTTTTGCTTTTCCGCCACGGTGAATCAGTGGGTGTGGTGCTCGGATGTACATGAAGGTCACGCGTTCAATCCCGTTCGCAGCGGCCGCTTTTCTGTGGAGGCGAAATGATATAAGGCCTGTGTGCTGTTCAAATTCGTAGCACGTTAAAGAACATCCCATGTTCCGCCGCGGTGGTCTAGTGGCTAAGATACTCGGCTGCTGACGCGCAGGTCGCAGGTTCGTATCCCGGCTGCGGCGGATACGATGCATTTTCGATGGAGGCGGAAATGTTGTAGGCCCGTGTGCTCAGATTTGGGTGCACGTTAAAGAACCCCAGGTGGTCAAAATTTCCGGAGCCCTCCACTACGGCGTCTCTCATAATCATATGGTGGTTTTGGGACGTTAAACCCCACATATCAATCAATCAAAAAGCATCCCATTGTCAAAATTTCTGGAGCACCCCCCCCCTCACCTATGGCGTCCCTCACAATCATATCGGGTTTCTAGGACGTCAAGCCTTAAATATTATATTACTTTTATGCACTGACGTCACCGACGCCGCTATGTTGTCCTAAAACGAACACTGTGAAAATCTGCGCTGTATCTCGGGCTTGATTGATTGATTTGTGGGGTTTAACGTTCCAAAACCACCATATGATTACGAGAGACGCCGCAGTGGAGGGCTCTGGAAATTTCGACCACCTGGGGTTCTTTAACGTGCACCCAAATCTAAGCACACGGGCCTGCAACATTTTCGCCTCCATCAGAAATGCAGCCGGGATTTGATCCCGCGCCCTGCGGGTCAGCAGCCGAGTACCTTAGCCACTAGACCACCGCGGCGGTCCTGTATCTCGGGCTGCTTAACTCCGGAACTACACAACACCAAAACTATACCCAACAAAAATGGCGCGCGTTGACGTCACGTGAATACTGCTAATGAGTCGTGAGTAGCGAAGTCATTCTAACATCAGACTCGCGATAATGAACTGAGGCGAAGCTACCATCGTTCGCGTGTTTTGTTTCTGTCGCCAGAGAACACACGAGCCGGAGACACGAAATGCGGAACGACGACGAGAGTGGGTGGGACAAAAGTGCGCGACAACTGTACAGCCACTCGCTCAGTGCTCTCACTCGACATGCTGAAGCCCAGGCGAGCTAACTCGTGTGCCGTGCTTACAAACACAAGCAGAGAGTCAGCTCCGTCGTAAGGGCGCTTCATTTTTTTTTGTAAGCTTTATCCGAGAGTGGGACAACAATAGGCGGCACGGACGTTTAATCTTTCTGGTGCGCGCGACTGGCGGCATGCCGCGGACGGCTGTCAGCCGGCGCAGGCGGGCGGGTCTTCTCCGAAGCCTCGCTCGCTGGAAAAGTACGGCGTGCTCGGAAAAGGGGCCTGCCGCGCTGGGAAGAGGAAAAGGATAGCGATGTTCCCGCCCAGCGGACAACGATGACGCCGGGAAGACAAAAGCGGCCACGCCGAAGCCGAAGAACAAAGCGTGCGGCCGTTCCCCGACTCTTGCCGGGAGAGGACCGATAAGGGCCGGGCTCGATTGGCCCTGCGGCACGGACGACACTAGCAGCCGCCGACGTCGGCGAGCCGCCTGGTTCTGGCGCCTGGAAAAATAAAAGCTAAAGGGAAAAAAAAGAACAAGAAGCGATACTGGTCCAATAGAGACGTCAACTGGTCGGACGAGGTAGCCCACGCGCCGGGCCAGGCCGGCCGCTGGGACAAGCCAAACGGGTCTGGCCGAGGCAGCTCGAGAACCGTGGAGCGCGCGTGGCAGCAACAACGTCACGAACGGAGAAGCTTCTCAGCTGCTACCCTGCTGCAGTGCAGCTGACACTCGGGCCTTGAAACGCTGGGCGAAACGCCGCTATCACCCTTCATACAAAAAAAAAACAGAAATGACTACAGCTTTCTTGTCGAGTACGCCGCTAAGCAGTTCGCGGCGAGGCAGGGGGTGGGGAAAGGCGAAAAGAACATTGTTGTACGTAGCTAAGCGGCGCAAGTAATGGCCGTCGTTCGTGGGGCGTGGTCGGAATTGCGTGTCTGGTATTGACGCCACTTCGTGGCTTGTGGGCGGTGACGACCTGAGGCCCTGAAAGAGCGTCCGAGAAAAAAACAAACACACACACTGCAGTGGTGTGCGTGTGTCAGCGTTAACTGTGAGTGCGTGGAGTGTGATCAACGGTGAAGGATTAGGGACGGGGCATTTTTTTTCTTATCTTTATCATCTCGCGGTCACTTGCGTGCTGCGGCCATCACGTCGTAATGAAAAGCCTGTACAGGGTGAGGCCGACGAGTGGAGGTAGTGCGGGATCCCAACCGCTGGTTGGCTGTCTGATAAATTGCGCGTGCCACATGCGCGCTTGTATGATAGAGTATGGCAAAACTAACAATGTACCTTCACTTGACGCTCTACAAGGGCTGCGTTTTGCTGCGCTTGTTGCGAAGTGTCGACTTGTCCATGGCGGCTCCCGCAAACCGAGCGAGTATATTTCGTGAGCTCATTCCATACCAGCTCATATATTACACGGTGCGTTCACTTCACGCAATACCTTTTGATTCACGTGGACGTGTTTCGCTATGGGCTACAGAGCGCCATCTAGCCATTTAAGATCCTTTAAGATCCACTTCTTCATTGTTTTTTTTATTTTTCTTCGTATGAGACTTAAAAGAGGCCGACGAATTGCCGCCCAGTGTGGGCCACTTCCCAGCAGTAGAATAAAACATGGATAGAATGCGAAATGCCCAGCCGCAGAGTACGGGCCCATAAGAGATAAAGTTTTACGATGATGCGCCATCGTATGCTTCCGTGTTTACTGTCAACCGTAAACGAGAAACATCGTTATGGCCAAGCAAGCTCCCTCGACTTCGTGAAAGGACGAAACATATAGGAGCAGGGACGCCCGTAGACCTTTCAAATTACTATTATACTAATTGTCCTTATTGCGTGGCGTTCCAGCTCTTGGCAAGCCGACCGTAGATTTGTTTCTACTAACTTGCGCTTCGTTTATGGCCCACAACAGACGCTGTAATGCCATACAAGTCATAGCCTGCCATTGACTTATCGCATCGTATATATATAGCTCTCCTGGCCATTTCGAGGCGTCCAGAGACAACAAGGAAATAGTGTGCGCGGAGTTACGTCGTGTTCGTGCCGCGGGCGTGGTGGTTGAGGCAACGGTGGTGACAGCGGCGGCGACCAACCTTCAGAGACACCGCCCCGCGCGTGGTGATGGATCGGCACCCGTAAACTGCACGCTTCCGCTCGGCCTGTCTCGCGGAGTTTATGTGACGTCTTCTTAAGCTCTCGCCATCTTTCTTCGCTTCCTCGCCGTCGCGGTTGCTTCTGCGTCGAGAAGGCAGGAGGACAACGCCGTAGCAAAGAAGACCAACACCACGGCCAGCAATACACTTGTCAAACTAGCTGAGGGAGAGAGATAGGCCCGCGCACGAGGCCTGGGGACCCCCTTTTTTTTTTCATGAGCTTGTGGATCTGACGTTCATATGGGGTTACACAACGAGCGTTTCTTTTCCTGTCTCTCTTTCCCTGGCCATGGAGACAGTAGCGGGAGAAGAAATGAACTGTCTGTTGTGCGTAACTTCAGGGAGCATAGGGCGGCCCGTCGCTTGGTTGGGAAGGGCGCTCCTAATCGGCTTGGAGGTGTGTACGGATCCGTGATGAGGGGCCGTGGTCCTAACCTTGCCCCGAACGAAGCCCGTGGCTGGCTCGTCTTCCGCGCGTCCTCCACAAAAGCCGCGGAGGAGGCAGGTTAGCGCTGGCCCGTGTAACCAGTGCTATATACCGCGGCCGCACCAATGGTCCCCGATACCGCGATGCGGCGGCGGGGGGGTCATCCTCTTTTCCGCCGCGTTTGTTGTTCCTTTCCTTTCGGCTCGCTGGTTTCGCCGCAGTGCTCGGAGGGGATCAGGGCCCAGCCGAGATTGCGGGGCCGCTGGCCCGGAAGAAGGATGGCCTCTGTTCCTTGGACGCTGGCGCTCCGCGTCGTCGCTTCGTGGCGGCGGGCCAAACGAAACCTGGATCCGACGGCGCTGGAACACTTTCGAGATCCCTCGCTAATACCGTGTACGCTGGGATGTTGCGGTTGTGGCTGGAATTGCGACAGCGATAAGACGCGGTGCGGTGTTGGAACTATACCTACGATCTCGAGGACTTCCTAAACCATAAACAAAAAATACACAAATTGCAATCTGGCTCGTTGTCCAATACGAGAAAGCGCAGGCAGGGGTCGCGGCTGTAATGCATCCGGTTCTGAACGTGTGAGTGTATATAACTGTAATCGTCAAGAGAAGGCCATCGGAGCGGGATCAGTAGCAAGCGTGCACCAGAGCCCTCGTAACCCTCCATTAGGATTCCGTGCACGTGTCTGGCAATCGCAATCAGAAGGAAGTTGGGGTATATATCAAATGGACAGTAAAACCTAATTTGAGTTGTACACATCTTTCGTGGTGTTATACGTAGCTACGTATTAAGCGACTATATCGGCGAAATCCCTCACCTGCATGCAGTGATGTTCCGTACTACGCCGAAGAATTCCCATTCAGAGACACGAAAATTCCCTATTTCGAGGATTTTTTCCCTGCAAGCGTGGACGAAATTCCCAGCACATTTCCCTGCACAACAGTATACTAATATCCGCGCCAATCCACGCACACACATACCTATATTTTCACGCGTTTGACGTACTGGCGGCTTTTGAAATCATGACTAGCCCCTCGGCTGCCGCACAACAAAAGCATGATTTTATTCATATACTGTTAGCACAGTGCACATTGTGGCCTTCAAGTTCAACACCAATGGAGAAATCGCTCCGGGTAAATAGACACAAATCTCAAGGACTATGCTTGCGTGATGCATGCGCCATAGCCGATTACAGCAGTTGATGGCACGCTGTGACCGCTAATTATCGGTCCTTATGGGAGAAGTTAACCAATCCTGAAATTCCCTGCAATATCACGAAGATTTCCCTTTTCCCGTTTGGCTCAAAATGACATGCGCGAATTCCCCGAAAGTGGGGAAAGTTCCCTGCACAGAACGTCACTGTCTGCATGCAACGCTCGGCTCTGCTAACGCTCAGCTGCTGGTCCGAAAGACACGGATTCGATCCCGTTCTCGTGGTTGCATTTTCGTAGAAATGAGATGCGAAACACTCGTTTACTGTACGATTTCAGAGCGCATTAAAGAACTGCAGGGAATATAAATTTTAGGGAACTCACCACAAAGCTGCAACTGATAAGCATATACTGGTTTTATCACGTAAAACCCTAGAAATTAATACATGTGAACTGATAACTTAAAACTGTTCGTTTTTGTGTGAATGTTAGGCCTTGAAGCTGATTAGGGGAACATGGGTATTGCATGTGCGATAATTTTGCTTTCCTTTTCATCATCGAAATAAGGTCTGTTTCGTAACTGATGCGGAGGCGAATACTCTCTTGTAGCAAAAAAGGACCACAACCGAGGCTACATCACGCGTTAAGACAAAATGGAAAGCAATCACACGCATTCGCCGTATTTACGTCGGGTGATGGACCGATCAGGATTTTACGGATGCGCCGGTATCCGAGATATACACTTTAGAAATCTTGGTTGAGTTTTGAGACAAAGCTGCTTACGTACGCAACAATCAGGAGATATATCCTTGCGGAAAAAAAGATGCTGCTTTATATGGAAGTTGTTTTCGAGCTTAGCACGTATAGTCTCCTGCGCCAGTGTTGTGGTTGAAGCTGATCAAAATTTTATCTTCTTGCAGTCCTTTTAATACTTCTAAAACGCTAGTTGAGCGCCCGTTCACTTCTTTACATGCAATTTCGCGTTGGGGTTTTTAAAACCAACATTGTTCTATGACTAGACCTCCTTCACGATGCTCGATCTATTGCAAGCGCCGGAATTTTTATCACGTGATTCGCACGTAAAATCTTCAGACTCCGATAGCTCCATCATCATAATCATCATCAGCAGCAGCAGCCTGACTACGTCCACTGCAGGACAAAAGCCTCTCCCATGTTTCGCCAGTCAACTCGGTTCTGTGCTTGCTGCTGCCAATTTATACCCGCATACTTCTTAATCTCATCTGCCCACCTAATCTTCTGTCTCCCCCTAACCCGCTTGCCTTCTCTGGGAATCCAGTTAGTTACCCTTAATGACCAGCGGTTATCCTGTCTACGCGCTACATGCCCGGCCCATGCCCATTTCCTCTTCTTGATTTCAACTATGATATCCTTTGTTCCCTAATCCACTCTGCTCTCTTCTTGTCTCTTAAGGTTACGCCGATAGTTTACTGAAGCGCAATTGCCTTGAGGAGCCACAAGGATGCTTTTATAGCTTACTTCAACTGGTTAACCTTTCTGTCTTTCCTTCTACCTCCTCCTCCTCCTCATATTTGCTTTGATGCAAGAGGAACCGCGGATACGTTAACGACAGTTTAGGCTCGGGAAAAGATCTTGGGTACATGGTGTCAAGTAAGTCAACCCAGGAAGCCAGACGATCCCTTCTACAATTCTTGAAGGCAACACCACGGAACGACCGCCTCTTAAACCCTGCACTGTGCGTTGTGTGCAATGTGCATCTCCTGCTCTCTCTCTCTCTCTCTCTCTCTCTCTCTCTCTCTTTAATCCTTTATTCCCCTCTTGCCACGTGTATACGGTAGTAACCTTGAATTAGTCTATAGTTAAACTCGCTACCTTCTTATATTGCTTCTTTCTCTCTACACTGCCTGTGCAACAATGGTATAATAGTCCTATGCTCTCTTTCCCTCTCCCTCATTCAACTATTTTGGTCATTCTTGCGACTGCCACGGCGTCAGTCACGCATTCAACATGGACACACTTTGCTCAAGCGAATCTTGCAATATCGTGGTGAAGAAAAAGAAAGGAGGGGGGGGCGGGTCCAAAGGGAATCGACTCGTCATCCCCAAGTTTCCCCGACTCGTTTTCCCCAGCAGGCACTTTCGCAGTAAGCCGAATGACTAATTACCGGCGCCTAATTAATGGGTTTATTGGAGTCGACGCACCACCGGCATATGTGCTCCAGGTAAGACACCAGCCACGATGCCCATTCTCCATTTATGCTAAACTAACCAATGTACACGTCCCGCATTACACCAAAACGCGGTTGGTTACGCATCGCAGACTCGCTTAGATTACGCCACCGCGCCCCGAAATCGAACCCGCGACTTCTAGAGTTTAGTGGCCGCTGCGCTGGCGCGCAGCTAGCTACTCTGCCGCTTCTAAACCTACGCAGCTTCTAAACACCCACGATGCGCCCACGTGGGGTGGCCGCTGACCTGTCTCCACGATACGTGGACGAGAAAGATGAGCGGTCATTACGGCAATAATAACGGCCCTGGCACGGCGTTTTCCCCCAGCGGTGGTGGGGGCCCGGCCTTTATCAGCCCAAACGCTGCGTGCTCCCGCGCTGCGGCCCACCAGCCTCCACACATGGGTCTTATCGTGACCAACGCAGGTCTCGAGCCCCCGGTTCCCAGCAGCCAGTTCGGGGCGCATCCTTGGCCGTCATTTGAGGCCGCCCGGTGCCAAGAAAGTTGCGTGCAGCTTGTAACGCGAGGGTGGGAACAGGCGTGGCTCCTGTCCTATTCGAAGATGGCAGCATGTCTGTTAAGCCCGTTCGGACAGCTTCTATACTCTCACAGCCACGATGTTTGGAAGATGCGCACCGTTGTACGGCTCAAACACGGCTGGCGCATCCGGAAGTGCCGGCGAAGAGCCCCTGCACCGAAGAAACGCGAGCGGCGGTCGGGATCTCAACGGCTGCGCTCAGCTGCGGTGCATGGAAATATATAAAAACCACGGGGGGGGGGGGGGGATAGAAGCACGTGAGAAAGGGACCAGATGTCTGAGGAACCTGCGCGGCGTGGCCACCCAGCGTGAAACGAGAGCGCAGTCCCGGAGACACCCGCTATCTCCCCCTCTCGCCGCTGCACGGCGCTCGCTGCCTGCCAACGGAAAGCGGTGAACGGGAATGCGCGCGCTGAAGGAAAGAACGCAGGCGTCACGCGTAGCCAGTGCGCTATGACGCAGCCCTGCCTTACCACCTCTCCCCAGTAGCGCAACGCCGGGTGCACGTGGCCCAGAGGACCTGCCGCCGTGGTGGTGCTTTGGACGAGGGGGAAGGGGCATACACACTGGTACATGCACAGCCTGCTCAGCCGCACTGATTGATTTCGCGCTCAGCTGTTCATGACGCAGCTGGTGGTTTTTGTTTTTAGGGGCGAAGCTCCTTATGGCGTGGCTTGTGCGTCCCTCGTAGTACGTAACCACCAGTGGCACATAACCGAAATAGGTATAACATTTGACTTGCAAGGTGGTGCCGGTGAGAGATTTCTTCTGTGCGTTGTTTAACAATAAAAAATAGTGCTCAATGTACATGCCAATTGCTGCTAATGGGGAATGAGAGACAGGAGCATTCGGCTCTTAGTTAACGCGCACGCTGCGATCCCCATTAGCAGCCGTTGGCATGTACATTGAGCACTATCGGACAAGAAAGGGTTGCTACATTATACTCGCTGGGTGTAACCTCCTTAGTTTTAGAAAGCTTTAGCGAGCGTTGAGCCGCAGGGCCATGAATACAACGTACTAGTACATACCATGAAAGAATTCGAGGTAGTTGAAGGGGGTAAGCAGATACGAAGCGCAAGCCGTAAGAAATTAAAAGCTGAATCCTTCTGTCTCTCATTTCACATTAGCAGCCACTGGCATGTGCATTGAGTACTATCTGACAGGAAAAGGTTGCTACGTTATACTCGCTGGGCGTAACCTCCTTGGTTTTAGAAAGGTTTGGCGAGCATTGGGCCGCAGTGCCATGAATACAGTGAACTAGTATATACCACAAACTCGAGGTGGTTAAAGGTGGGAAGTAGACCCAAAGCGCAAGCCGTAAGAAAGTGTGCGTGTGCCACCTCTCGTTTATTCCTTGGAATGTACGCTGAATGGCGGTGCTTCTATATGGGGAATATATGATAAAAATATGTGAGATGGTGGGACTTGGAGTGTTGAATAGATGGACGAACGGACACACAGACAGATGCATGAATGGACGCATGAACGGACGCAGGGGCGGATGCATGAACGAACACAGGGACGGGCGCACGAACAGACGCATGGACGGTAACACAGACGGACGCATGGACGGACGAATGCTTCGCCCCACTCTCCATCATTCACTCCGTGGATATGCTGCCATTTTTTTTAAATAAACATATAGTTCGCGGTGGTGCAGACGGGCTACTGGTCGGCGAAGTTCACAAAAATGATTGCGGAAAAGGCGAAAGCAATTACTCGAAAAATCATGTGCATACGAGTGAGTCGGGATGTCTTGCAACAACTCGTGGATGTATATCAAGACGCGAAATTTAGGGAGTTAGCTGTAAATGTTGACACTTATATGCTGCGATACTGGGAGTATTTTCATTCAAAATAGTTCATGCCACTTTTTATGGCGGCGTGCACAGCTTTATGTCTACATCAATCTACATACGTGGATAAAGCTCGGGCGTATTTAGGATCTAATCTAGAATAATAATCATGAGACATGCCGTAGTATTGATATCCGCGTTAATTTTTACGCTTGGGGTTCGTTAACGTAATCACAAATCTAAGTACACGGATGTTTCAGGATTTCGCAAGCACCGAACACGCCTCCTTAAGCTTAGCAGCGCAACGCCTCACCTGCTAAATGGTACCACCAATGCGCATCTCAATTGCCTTCAAATTTCCTGTTAATCATGAGAAATAAAGCAACTCCGCTATTCCCTTTGTCAGGCTGAAAGAAGTATGTACATTACAAATAAATGTGACATGCGTGCCCAAACCATGGTATGACTATGAGGCTAGCCGTAGCGGAGGGCTCCGAAAATTCGGACCACCTGGGGTTGACCGAGGACTGCTCAGAAAATTCGATGACTACACTGATGGAAAGATTGTCATTCAGTAGTGATTCAAACCAACGCAATTTTTTTTTTGAGAGAAGTGCAGTTATATTTTTATTTCTTTATTAAAAATTGCGCCCCGACGTGGCTAAGGTACTCGGTTGCTAACCGCAGGTCGCAGGATCGAATCCCGGCTGCGGCGGCTGTATTTTTGATGCAGGAGAAAATGCTGTAGGTCCGTGGGCTCAGATGCACGTTAAAGAACCCCAGGTGGTCAAAATTTCCGGAGCCCTCCGCTACGGCGTCTCTCATAATCACTTCGCGCAGGCGAAGTGATCAGCGGTCCGAAGTTGCTTCATGAACGCGTCAAATGCTGAACGCTGAACGAGTGATCAGCGGTCCGAAAGCGGGTCGAAACTGGGCAAGCACGACCACCGAAAACGGTGTTCGTCTTTCGCTGGCACTGCTACCTACGCGCTGTCCATTCTACAGCGTATACAAATTTACAAGTTTATACTGTCGTGCACACATCTTTGTGACAACAATATGGCTTTATAGTTAATGCACGCAATGTCGTATATGAATCAAAAGCTGTGCGATTTCCCTTCCGCCATGTTTATGGCGGACCGTCTGTGGCGATTCAATAGCAGAATGTCCGCGTGGGCATGCTATAAATCGAGTCTGCGCATCGCAAACACGAATGCGTGTGCACTTTGGAAACATTGTCCGACTTGACGTCTAAGACATACGGCGGCATCTCAAGGAGCGGTTGAGTAAAAAGGAAAGCATAGATCAATGACGTGTGCTTCTGCGCGTGAATGCTATAGCCACAGCCAGCAAATATATACGGCCTAATATATATATATATATATATATATATATATATATATATATATATATATATATATATATATATGGAGAAAGAGATGCAACGTTTTGAAGCGCCTCGGCTGAACGAGTGTGGCAAGGAACACGGTTCTTCCATTTCCGGCACAATGATGCAGGACAGAATTTTAAAGAAGAGTTAGAAAACAAAAAGGAGGCAGTTGCAAACTGCAAAAAAAAATGGCGGAGCGCATATCTCTTACTTCCGTCTTGAGAAGAGAGAAATCATGACATGGCGCGTTCTGCAAAGTCTGAATAGAAAAAAGGCGTGCCGGCAGAAGGGGTGGAGGTAAGGGGAGAAGACTTTAATTCTTTTTCTTTTTTTTTTTTTGAAAGACAGCCTTCTTTCTATTTGGTCGATTCGCACCGGGTTTCGAATGCAGCTGTACCTACACCATAGCTCTAGTATCTTGCTATTTCTTATTCTTTCTTCCGTATCAAAAAGGACAAAAAAAAATTTGCCCGCAGCTTCCCTCGGGGGAACACTGAGGAGGATGCGGAGCATATAATTGGTTAACGGGGTGTTAAAGTGCGACTTACTTGGGTCGATGGCTAAATTGGTTAACGTGGTTGTGAAATGGGGTGTTAAATTGCGACTTACTTGGATCGATGGCTAAATTTGTTAACGTGGTTGTAGGAGGGGGTGTTAAATGAGTGAACACGTACACACGTATGCGAAAGGGCGGCGCTGGTCGAAGGGACGTCGATCATTGTGTTTGTGGATTCGTTGGAATTCATTTCACCGCGACCTTGGACGTCGACGCGCCGTACAAACCAACCGACGAGCGGCAACTGAGCGAGCGAGCGCCGACCTTGAGTATATATACAGCACGACGGCGCATGCACTGTCAGCTGTTGAATGTTCTCGAAGCGCGACGCCACATGCGCGTCCACTGGAGAATCAGGAGAATTGTAGATGTCGAACGCGGTGTGTAGAGGAGGAAGGGTGCACAGATGGTGGAAGAGTGGGCGACGGCGCGACGGCGCATGCGCGCGCGTCAGCTGTCGAATGTTCGAGAAGCGGTGTGGACGGCGCGGACGGCGCGGACGGCGCACTACAAGGCGCGAGTATAAGATGCTCCGCATCTAAAAAGAGAAAGAAAGCGAGGCACACAAATCTAGAAAACTACGCTTCGCTTGCCCCAAATGTAAATAAAATGTGGTTACGCGTGGGCGAAAGAAGTCTACCAGCTGCATTCCAGGAGGCATACAAAAGGAGACAAACGCGAGAGGACAAAGAAAATGTGACATTTCGCCCAGTCGGTCCGCGAATGGCGACGCCTTGACGGTAAGTGACAAAACGGGAGGAAGCACTCGTGACATCTGACTCGCATCAGATTCACTTTATTGACAAAAAAAAGGGGGTGGGGGGCGTTCTGTGGCACGCGTAGTCCACACGGAGGACGGGGCGAAACGACGTGGACCTGCGGCCTGCATTCGACGAGTTAGGTGTCCTTCCAATTCACAGCACGGATAGCACGATCGACGGCTGCAAAAGAGGGGAGCCTGGGCTAAAGAAGGCCCAGGGATGCCTTCCACGGCTCGTATAAGGAGATTCGTTCAATCGGATTGACTTCCCACGCCCCATCCGACCCACTTACGTTTTCCCTTGAGACGTATAAAGAGAGGGTTTTTTTTTTTCTGCTACGCACAGACATCCCTACGCACGCAAACAGATAGAAAGAGGTGTCTAACAAACGGGCGTCTCCCTTACCTACCAGTGTCATGGCCTTCTCCAAATCCTTTTCTCCCGCGCTGCCACTGTTTTCCATTACGCGCACGGGCGTGCTTTTTGTATAGACTTCTGATGAAACTTTCATTCGGTTGTCGCTCTTGCTGTTCGTTTTTTCTTTCTCGGGGCGGCGAAAGCATCGCGACCATGTGGGAATAAACTTACGATTTTTCGTTCGGTGTGCGCTGTTGCTGCCGCCGCGGCCTAGAAGCGAACTTCTTTCGTTTCCGACCGCAGCTGTTGCCTAACTGCAAAGGCGGTGGGCGCCCGCTCCTTGCAAAGTAAGCAGCGAGCCAGGGACTTGGTGATTCGCTTCCCCCCCTCCCCCCTTTTTTTTTCCTCTCTTGGCCGTATATTTGGAGAGCCGGCTGTGCATGAGACGACCTGTGCTCGAGTTTTGAGCACGACCCCGAGGGCAAAGTCGAGACGAGCCCCGGTTCAGAAAAAAAAAGAGAGTGAGGGGACCCGAAAAAGGCCGTAGAGAAGGCCTCGAGATCATCGCCGGGGACAAGCCGCGAGATTTTGGGCGAACGAAGTGGCGCAGCAGCGGACGAACGTGCGGAGACCGCGGCGGGAAGAGACCTCGTTTTCGAGCTCTGTTCCTGCATTTTTTTACTTAGTTTTCCCTCGAAATGTTCCAAAACCGGCTTCGTGCCATTTTCTTCCAACGCTATACCGCTCTCTTCGAGGGTTTTTTTTTCTTTTTCCTTCAAAGCAGAAGGTGGAGTATGTGTGCGTGTGTGTGTGTGAAAGGAAGTGGGGGACGGGAAGAGGGGGGGGGGGGTGAAGCGGTGTACGAGATTCTCACTCCCTCTGAGTTCTCAAGCCGCTGACGCGGAATGGAAGAGGAGGATCTGCAAGGCGAGCCCTGATTACGTCTTTGCTTCCCTCCGAGTCGACCGTTCTTTGCTTTCCTTTCTCCCATCCTCTCGGGGTCCCGAGAAAAAGGGCAAGAAATTGTAAGATAAAAAAAAGATTAAAAACGCGCTCACTTGTGTATATAGCGAGTATAAAAAAGCGGGAGGAAAGCAATAACGGAGAAAAAAACACTAGACAGGAGTGGCAGGCGCGAGAATTGTGACACGATAAAAATTAAATAAGAGAAGTGGAGAATGAACCGTACGCTCAGCCCGGCACCGTATATATACGCGTGGATAATGAAAGCCGGCAGAAGACGAGTCAGTGTAAGGGGGAGAGAGAGAGAGAGAGAGACGTTAAAAGAACTCGGAGAAGAGATGCCTTCGCTTCGCCCGCGAGGCAGCCAACAGTCGGAGCGAGGCAATTTGCGTCGGCGCCTCCGGCTGACGCGGCGGCGGCGTTCAAGGCAGGTTTTGACTTTCCATCTACGGAGCTAGGTGACCGCGGCTGCACGCACGGAAAGGGGCGAGACTTCGCCGGAGAAAAGGGCGGTTGCTGTTCCGGGAATCAAGAGACAGCGGCCCGGAGTGGAGGTGTACACCGCTGTCACGTGACGACCGAGTCACGCTGGGGCGATGAAATTCCCGCGGCATCCGGGGTAACTGATGGGGTCCGACTAAATAGGGTCGGCAGGCGATTACGCGACGCGAGAGACCACAACCGACGTCCTTGGAGGAGTTCGTGTGCCGCTCACCGGCGTGGGAGTCTGACGCAAGCGTGCCACCATAGAGTTTCCCACAATACTTACTAGAGGTGGCGCTAGTGTCTATGGGAGTTGCAACACACGGCACTTCAACGAGCACGGGAATGATGGGTAGTACACACATTTGTCTAATTTTCGTACTTCTGGCCTGCTTCTGGCTCCGTGTGTGTTCGTGCGGCTTGGAGCTGTTTTTTTTTTTTTCACGAAAACATAAATTAGCAAATGTTCACTGTTTGCGCTTCACAACCTTATTCATTTAAGCTAACTATTTTGAATCAAGTCCCTAAGTTCAAAAGGGTTCGTTTTTTGTTTCAAAACAAAACCGTAACCGGTAATAAACGAAGCCGCAAGTACGATTCGCCGCCCGCAAGTACGAAGACTAGGCAAATGTGTGTACTACCCATCATTCCCATGGTCGCTGAACGATCGCAGCGCCAGAGTGCCCTCTAGTTAATTTTGAGAAACTCTATGCGTGCCACAGAGTTGAATCGAATGACTACAGCAGTAACCGCAGACCGCTCATTGTTGGCCAGTTCGTATGGGGCAGACAGGCCCGGATTTTCTGTTTTCTTCGTTGTTAGTTTCCTTCGCCCTTCCTTTTCTTGTTGCAGCTATTGTAGATATCTCCCAATACGAAATATCGTCAGACGAGAAACAGAAATAGTACCGTTAGCGAACGACACCGCTTTTCACCTGAAAAAAACAAAAAAACATCTTTATGGACAACTGGGAACACTTCGCGCCTTGAAAATGCACATTTGGGTCCCAAGTGTGCGCACATTGCGCGTTTCTTTCTCGCCAAAATATGTACCTTTAGCCATTCGCTATGCGGAAACCAACTTATGAAATCTCGTTCAGTTCTGGACGAATTTTGATTCGCAAACTTTTGTTCTATGCGAACAGCCGCGTGTGGATTCCACGGATGTTTCTCTTTGTTTGTTAGTATGTGTCTATCTATTCAGAATTCTCGCAGTAGAATAACCTCGTTAATAATAATAATAATAATAATAATAACAATTATAATAATAATAATAAGAAGAAGAAGAAGAAGAAGAAGAAGAAGTGCCTAAACCACGACAGGATAATGAGGCCTGCCGTAACGGAGAAAGTTCTGACCATTTGGTGTGCACTGACAGCGCACAGCACTGGCCTCAAGATGTCGCCAGCATCGAAATGCGACCGGAATCGAACCCAGGACTTTCGGGTCAGCGGCCGAGCACAATAACCACTGCTCTGCGGACCCTCGCTTAGATCTGCTGCGAGAGTAGCGAAGACCCTCTGCTAGGCCGTGGGCTACGAGAGTAGCGAAGAGAGGGAAGACAAGTAATTCTTCGAAACGAAGTTCTGAAATAGCAGTCAAGAAAGAGAGAGAGCAACTTCGGCAAACGCTATACATAGTTTCGGCAAGTGTTGCGTTCTTGGCCAGCACACGTACATAGACGTGAGTCTTGTTCGGCCACCCTCCCACCCTACACAAGGTTCGTTTGGGCACACTTCCGAGCAGAAATAGGAAAATTGACTTTCTCCGGAAAACAACGCTGAGGGCTCGAGGACCAAGGAACAAATAAAATAGATACGGAGAAGGGCCACCACGTACGCTTGGGAGCGGTGGTGCAGCACGGTCGAGAAAGGGACGGCTTTTACGAAAGGCCGCGGCACGAAATTGGACGCGGCGCATCGCTCGATAACACTCGCTCAACCGCGTCTGGCGCCAAGCGCGGACGTGGAAACAAGGTCCTCGAAGGGAAGCGACAGCACCACAGCATCTATCGACAGACGAAGTGGCCTTATACGGCGGAAACAGTAAGGGCCAGAGACGAAACAGAAAAAAAAAAGAAAGGACAGCACCACTCTTCTCCGCCTGCCAGCTAGACCCTTACCCGTTTTCTAACTGGCTGTTCCTCTCGAAATGGCAACAAGCGACGGTCAAACGGGGGGCAAACAAACCTGGGGCTTTGTTATATGCGCGTGTACACACAGCTTCTCTGAAGGACACTCTCGCGCTTCTGCCGCTGGCCGCGGGAGGAAAAGAGACAGTTGTAGACTGCCGAACTGGCGCACGACAGAAGAACGTTTCTGGTTTCTTTCAGGGAGAAAGCAAGAAACAGCTCATCAGCTCAGGCAAACAGGCGCCCGGAGGCGCTTAGTGGCACTGTTTTCCTTTTGCAAGCGCAATGAAATTTCGAGGTTTACTGAGTTATAGCCCTCGGCGCGCCGCATCGACGCATCGCATCTACGCTTTTCTTCGTTTGCCCCCGCGGTATAGCTTGCGAAGCCGAGCCGATGAGTTCTTGCCCCGCGGAGGTGAGGCACGTCTTGTTGTCCTCGTGGCGTGGGCTCCGTCAACGCATTCTCTCGTCGCCAACGCGCTGCGGAAGGATGGAGTCTGTGCGGGCCGTTCTAATATTAGGTGCGCGTAGAAACCAGCGAGAGGCCGGGAGCGAGGCATAAGCGAGCGCCCGAGCGGCCTGCAAGATTGCGCGGGCGCTGCGGAGCGCGAAAAAGGGTTGCCGCATCGCTGATTCTCCCGAGATCCGCGCGTTTGCTCAGACACCGTGGGCCCCGAGACATCCGGTAACGCAGTCGCGAGGCGGCTATATACTGCGTGCGACTGGCTTTGAACGCGAAGCGAACCGCGATGACATTACTTGGTACCCTTCAACCCCTCCCTCCCCCTACTTCCCACTTTTCATCATTATATGACGCGAATGCGGGCAAGCGAAACTCGCGTAGCACCATCTTCATAACTCTGTACTGGCTCAGCATTTAGGAGTAAAGCTACGAACACCCACTTGAAAAGAACACGTTAGGACTCGGCAAGTGTACGCTCTAAGAAACACGACGAAATACTATGCGTATAAGTAAAACTGTGCGAAATGAAAGGCTTTTGAATATCAGTCTGCTCTCGGGATAAGCCGTAATGTTTACTCAAGTCATTGAAGAAATCCGTCTGAGCGTGTATAGCAGTTGTGTTGTCGTTTCCCCGCGCAGTGATGGTCCGCAGGTAAGACCATAAGGGGAGGATGGTGGTGCATGCAGAGGAGGACTAATAAGAAATCAAAACTCACCGAAGTGTTGGGAAACGCTATAGTGCCTTGAGGAAGACGATGAGAAAGAGCTTATTGTTGTTTGGTGCGCACTGTAAACACGACTTCCGCTTGTTCTAGTCGCCCTCAAATAACAGAGACAACTGTTTGTGTATAACTTAAGACACGGATACAAGGAGCGAGGATGATAATAAGATGTTTGTAAAGCACAAAATAGCACTCTGTTTACGCGCTGTTCTCAACGTTCTCTTGTTTTTTCTTTCTCTTTCAATGCAGGTGCGGCCCGTGCAGTGTCTCTGAAGTGACGTGACCGCCTGCGCAGAGGACCGCACGGAAAGCAGCCGGAAGAAACGGCAACGGCGCGATACAGACATGGCACGGCTCGAGTCGAACGCGGTGCACAAGCAACAGCGGAACTCTACCCCGGCTGAAAGCGTGCCAAGACAAACTGCAACGCGGCGCAGCGTCTTGTGGACTTTTTTTTTTTTGTCGGAGTGCGTTATGTTTGGACTCGCATTTGAGTGGGTGCGTGTGTGTGTGTGGTCGTGTGGGTAGGAAATAACGGCGTCGAGTCGCGTGCGTCGTCCTCTGAACGTGCAATGACGGGGGCGGCCGTGTACAGTGTTCCCCGGTGAGATTGAGAAGCAGCATTCCTACGCGGCAGAAGTACGAGGGTGAATCCGAATGATGGCGAATGGACAGGTCGCATCCTTCTCTCAACCGCTGAAAGTACGAATGTAAGAGAATTTCTGGCTAGATCGAGAGCTCTGCACCGCCGACTGGGACGTCTGCGCTTCTGTATCGAATGAGCGGTGACGCGAAACTTGAGTGAATGGATAAGGTTGGATCGTAGATAACGAATGCGTCTATAGGAGGCCCTGAATCTGAAGCGGTTTGATGTATACAGTCATGAACAAAGCTCTAGGGAGCACACTTCACATTAGCGATTGTAAATGGACTCGCCCTAACTACGTGTAGGAGACGAACGAGCTTACGCTTGCAAGCGCGAGAGATGATGACAAGTGAACACACACGTAGTTACATCCAGTTTTCGTTGTGCTTTCGCGCCATAGCAGCGCGTTTTCATCGCTGGGGCTGTGCACAACCTGCTGTCGGTTGACATTTCGCCGTTGTTTTTAACTTATCGTTTATTATTAACCTGAGGTTCACATTCGACAGTTCTGCTGCGCGATTTCTGAAGATACGAAGGACGAACCAGGGAGTCAGCGTATAGTTAAACGTAGGATATGTGTAAGTAGATATGAACTGGGTGTACAATCGTATAGCTAGCTTAGAACTCGTCTGCAAGCGCGCAGTCTTAAGAATAGAACTTATCCGAGTCTAATCGATGTACGCATAGGTCGACGTTGTGGACATATTGTCTTAGAGTATATGTTATAGAACTTCGCTCAGGGAAGCAAACATCAGTTTGCGCTAAGCAAGGGCAGCAATGTCGTATATTTGTGTAAATAACAAAAGTATCTATGTATATATTATATAGTTGGGTATAGTCAGCAAGATAGGCACTGTCTACGTCGTGGTATAACAGAATCAGGCATCCGCGTAATGCGTTTTACGAGGAGCGAAAAAAAACGCACTGCGCAAACCGGTAGTTTCGTATCATTGCACATGGTTGCTGCTACTGAAATTTTTGGGACGTCAAGTGTTCAAACAAATAAAGATAGCAGGCTCCTTGCGAGTCTGTACCTCTCTTTTTTTTTTAACCTCTCGTGTCTATCTGAAAACATGAGTCCGCATGGCATCACGACGACGCAGGTAAAGTTGAGGGTTCGAATTCAGGAAACCCTCTTACGCTGGAGTTGTTCGTAACAGAAAAGTTCAGCGAATCCCGGAGCACGACGTATTGTTTGCGAAGGCATCCGTCCAATGGCAAAGGACATTTACGAAAGTAGAGCTTCGTGAATTTGTCCTAGGATTGAAGAACCACTGGGAATCAAATTGGAGCGTATGACCAGAGAAAGTTCAATGTCTCTTGCTTACATCAAGCTTGGGTGTGATGAAATCACCGTAAGTATATATTACTTTCCTTCTGTAGCAAGCTTGACGAATTACTTTTGCGGCCTGGCAATCTAACGTCATGAATGGACTCCAGTGAGTGATTTCAAGAAATTTACTGATTACTTTCCCAAATAACATTTGACTAAGATACAATTCTTTCGCTTTCCTCGTGCCACATAAGACAGATCTGAGTGCCAAGCCTCGGGTGCGGTATGCGAGGCAGGTCGAGAGGAAACTCGCATGGCATCCGCCCTTTTGTTAAAGTGATTACAAAGCAGCTTCATTACTTTTAAAAAGTAATAATGCATTGGCATTATTTTCGACCAGCTTTAGTTCGTAATACATCATAATTACGTTTAAAATATTTCAGAGAAGTCATTAGTAATGTAATTTAACTATCTTTTAGAAATCATTTTGCTATCTCACGAAATGAAACACAGCATTAGACATTCAAGTATTATATATGCGCAGCTGCTTCAGATAAAGGCGTCATGTTGCTACGAATCCGGTCACAAAGAGTGATGCTGCCTCTGACGCAAGTGTACGAGTTACACGTATGTGCCCGAATCCCTTGGTCAAATATAGTTTTACCACCACCACCACCAATGGGACGCGAACAAAACGAGGTGAAAACAAATGCACGAAAGCTCTAGACTCTAAAATTAAAGTCTACAGTTTCTATCCATGAGCAGTGTATCGAGGAGCAAGGCTGTCTACCGTTACTTCTAGGGCAGCAGCTCTGCAGCAAATCAAGTACAAAAGTTGTATACAAAGACAACAAAACTATTGTAGCGAAAAAAAACATATCCTACGATTTCTAGTCACCATGGTATCCAACACCAAGGTGATCTCGCAGACCATTCAGCACGTGTGTCTAATACTTAAACTATGAGACACAGCTATAGTAGCGCTTCAACGTGTAATGCATGGAACTATAGTAACAATAATTATGTGAAGTTTCACGTACCAGAATGAAGATGTGATTACGAGGCATGCCGTAGTGGAAGGCTTCGAAAAGTTTGATGATCTGGCGCTTTTAACTGGGTGCAGCACAGTATAATGTCCTCCATCGAAATGCCACCGCCGCGACCGGGTTCGAACGCGCGACTTCCGAGGCTTCTGTACCACCGAGGAGTACGCACTGCATGCGAATGTGTAAGCAACAACCGTCAAACCGTTGTTTTGAGAGATTATCTGAAAATGGTGACTCGAATGGCGTTTGAGAATCAATCAATGCAATTTCTTATTTCAATAACGGACAGCTGATTGGCTGGTCCAGTAATACACACAATGCGCGTAGCTAATCCGGGTACACAATACGTTGTTTTTCCCCGGAATAGCGTTGGTGTGTGTGCGTGTGTGTGTGTGTGTGCGTGTGTGTGGGTGGGTGGGTGGGTGGGTGGGTGGGTGGGTGTGTGTGTGTGTGTGTGTGTGTGTGTGTGTCCTTTTCTCTAGGAATTGGAAGAAATACTGAGTGAGCATCCCTTGCTTCGCTGCAGCATAATTGTTTTTGATCAAAAAGGAAAAAAAGGAATAATATTGATAGATTCATTTCGACCACCTGGGGTTCTTTAACGTGCACCCAAATCTGAGCACACAGGCCTACAACATTTCCGCCTCCATCGGAAATTCAGCCGCCGCAGCCGGGGCAAAAACAAGCAATAATAGCTACAGTGCATCATCATCATCATATTTTATTTCCTTAGAGACCCCACAAGGGGGTATTACATAAGGGGTGGATGTACAGGATATAAAAAACGTTTGCTACATAGGTGTGGATATATACATTGCCATAAAGTTTCACTGACAGAAATGAGTTGTTACATTTTTAGCGAAAGTTGATGGGCAGGTGATTGTGACGACGTGGTTTGGGAGGTCGTTCCAGTCCTTCACAGCACGCGGAAAGAAGGATGCGGAGAAGGTAGCAGTCCTAGTGCGGTAACGGGAGACTTGGAGGGGGTGGCTGGTGCGGTGCGAAATGTACGTCGGAGGGATGACGTATGGAGGATGGTTGAAGGGCGAATGAAACAGCTTATGAAACAGGGAAAGAGTGGCTATGCGGCGTCGAAGGGCAAGTGGCTGCAATCCAGATTGGGCTTTTAAGGATGAAACACTGATGTCATAAGAATATGACAAATGTATGAATCAGACAGAGCGATTTTGAATTGATTCAAGGTCATTGATTAGGTAAATTTGAGGTGGATTCCATGTTGCAAAGGCGTATTCCAGTTTTGGCCTGATGAGGGATGTGTATGCGAGAAGTTTTACGTGTTGAGGTGCGCAACGCAGATGACGTTTCACGAATCCCAATATTTTGTTTGCAGATGAGATAATGTTTGTGACATGCGCATTCCAAGTTAGATCGGCGGACAGCGTGACACCTAGATATTTGAAGCACTGTACTATTTCTAGAGGGGCGTTAGTGATTTGGTATGGGAATAGAAAAGGATTTTTGCGGCGAGTGAATGAGACAACCTTACACTTGTTGGGGTTAAGTTTGAGAAGCGAATTGTCACACCATTCTTGAATGTTGTTCAGATCGTGTTGTAGGGTTAGGAAGCATTAGTTATTGTATGGTAGATCACGTAATCGTCGGCGAACATGCGGATTTTGCAAGACACAGTTAGTGGTAAGTCATTAATGTAGATTAGAAATAGCAAGGGGCCAAGGACGCACCCTTGCGGTACTCCTGATATTACTTCGAGAGGTTCAGAGGATTCATTATTTACGTGCACGAATTGAGAACGATTAGCTAAAAAAGATTTAATCCATCTTAACACGTTAGGGTCAAGATTTAGTCCGGATAACTTCTGTATTAGTTTGTTGTGTGGAACTGTATCAAATGCTTTTGCGTAGTCAAGGAAAATGGCGTCAGTCTGAAAGTTGGTGTCAAGATTTGTATGTATGTCGTGAAGAAAGAGTGCTAATTGTGTTTCACAGGAAAGTCCCTTGCGGAAGCCATGCTGACAGGTGTGAAAGAAACTATTGGAATCGAGGAAGTTGATAACATGAGAATATATGACATGTTCCGTGATTTTGCATGGGATGCTTGTTAATAAAATGGGACGATAATTGAGTGCACGGGGAGTTGCTGTCGCCTGCTTTGTAGACTGGAACGACCTTACCAATTTTCCAGTCATTCGGAAGGTCGCCGGTGCTGAGTGACTGTGAGAATATGAGGTGCAAGTATGGTACAATTGTATCGGTAATGTTCTTTAACAGTTTAGAATTAATTTCGTCAATGCCACGTGACGAGGAAAGTTTAATGTTTTTTATTAGGGAAGAAATGCCGTCTGCGGAAAATGCTAGCGCAGGCATGCTGGAACCTATCAGGGTGGTTGTGGGAACGGAAGGCATACTAGGTTCTCTGGTGAACACGGACGAGAATGCAATGTTAAAAATATGAGCACACTCGGCATTTGTGGTCACTTCACCGGATTCGTTAGTAAGGGAGATAGTGCGAGATGGTTTTGGATTGACGGTGTGCCAAAATTTTTTTACGTTATCACTTAGCATGTTGGGTAGGTGCGTGTTAAAAAATGCGTGCTTGGCGTTGCGAATTGCTGTAAGATAGTCATTTTCGGCGGAGTAGTATTTATCCCATGCGCATGGCGTTCCTTTAGATTTTGCCTGGCGGAAAAGGCGTTTTTTCTTGTTGCTTAGTCGGTTTAATGTTTTAGTATACCAGGGCTTTTGCTGCGTGGCACAAAATGTGGTCTTCGGAATAAACCTATTTTTTAGTTCAATAAGTTTTTGTTTAAGAACTATCCAATTTTCATTGACGGATCGGCTACGGAAGTTGACTTCAAAATCTGGGAAGAAGCTACTGAGTTCGTGGTTAATTTCTTGATAGTTACCTTTATCATATAAACATATTGTTTTGTTTAGCATTTCACGGCGCTCTGGGGAAAATGCGAAATCTGCATGGATAACTTTATGGTCGCTAATTTCATCGAGATAGGTAATCGACGATAAGCTAGAAGGATGGGTGGTTAGAATGAGATCAAGGATGTTTGCGGAATTGGCGGCAACACGTGTTGGCTCTAATACAAGTTGTGATAAGTTAAAGTTGAAACAAACATCTAGAAATTCTCTCGAGTCTTTCTGGTTTCCTTGTGCGGTTGTTCCGGTTTGCCAGTTAATATTAGGAAGGTTAAAGTCACCAAACAGCAAAATATGGGCATTCGGGTGGGCTTTGGTGAGCGCATTTAGTATATCATTAAATTTGTTTGCGAAGTCTGGATTTGCATTCGGTGGTCTGTAGCAGGCACCAAGCAGTATTGTGTGGGGTGGAGCCCGGCCATGTAGCCATAAGATTTCTATGTCAGATGCTATGTTGATTACGGAACATGATAATTCCGGGCCGACGGCGATCAGTACGCCTCCTCCGCGAGTGCATTCGCGATCTTTTCGGTATAAGTGAAAGTTAGAAAGATCTGCAAGAACTTCAGTGACCGTCACGTCATTGGTAAGCCACGTTTCTGTTAATACAACAAGATTGGCATTGGATGAGGTCACAAGGCTAGATACTTTTTCTCGTTTCGGTAGAAAGCTGCGTATGTTAGTAAAGATTACAGATAAGGAAAGATTGTTTTGTGCTAGATTTAGGGGGCGGTTCGTTACTTTCTTCGTTCGAGGGATTTGATATGCGATTTCTTTTACAGTTTGTGAAGCATTGTCGAAAATGTAACGTTTTGAGCCCATATGAAGGGTTTTATAACGTATCTGAAACTTTGCTGATTTTGCTTTCGCGAAATTAACTAAGTGTCGGCGAGCGGTTCGGACAGACTGGGAGAAGTGTTCGCCGATGCTGAAGTCGGTTTCTCTCAGCATGGGTGCATTTGTAAGTACGGCCTCTTTGGTTTTATGGAAGGTGAACTTTGCTATCATAGGGCGGTCAGAATCTCCCTAACGTCCCAAAACCACTATATGATTATGAGAGACGCCGTAGTGGAGGGCTCCGGAAATTTTGACCACCTGGGGTTCTTTAACGTGCACCCAAATCTGAGCACACGGGCCTACAACATTTCCGCCTCCATCGGAAATGCAGCCGCCGCAGCCGGGATTCGAACGCGCGCCCTGTGGGTCAGCAGCCGAGTACCTTAGCCACTAGACCACCGCAGCGGGGCTCAACTATGATATCCTTAACCCTCGTTTGTTCCCTAATCCACTCTGCTCTCTTCTTGTCTCTTACACCTACCATTTTTCTTTCCATTGCTCGCTGCATCGTCCTCAATTTAAGCTGAACCCGGTAAGTCTCCAGGTTTCTACTCCGTAGCTAAGTACCGGCAAGATACAGCTGTCATATACCTTCCTCTTGAAAGATAGTGGCAATCTACCTGTCATAATTTGAGAGTGCTTGCCGAATGTGCTCCAGCCCATTCTTATTCTTCACGTCATCTATTACGTCTTATCTCTTATTCACCAGCCACGTATAGTTTTTCGTCGCGAAAACGTACGATAAAAACGCGATTTCACTGCATAGTTTACAAAAAAAAAAGGCAAGCATACAGACTATATTGCTTTCATTTGCATCGGTGCTGCGCATCAGATTCCGCACAAAACTGCATAACAAAAAAAAGCCAGATAACGTGAACCAGCATGCAACTGGCGTCGGCCATACGTTATTACTTCAACGTCGCCGCTCAGAACGACACATACGGGGTGCGCGGGCTACCCCCCCCCCCCTTTCTTTTCTTTTTTTTTTCTTCGGGACGCTTGCATCCTGCACGCACGCCTGAAGTGAACCTGGTCCGAAGTAAAAGCGATTTGGCGATTGAAGAAGCTCCCTGCCTCGTGCGCCGAGATATATCTCGGCGCACGAAAACTCAATTTTTCTCGCCACTCGAGCAGCGAGCATATACACACATCGACGTTCGACGCGACGCACCGATATGCGCGTCGTCTTCCTGGCTCAGCTCGCCCTCCGCTGCGTGCCCTCCTATATTTCTTCCAATTTACTCTTCTTTTAGCAAATCCCCAAGAAAAAACTTCGCTCCCCGAGGCAGAGAATCGATCAGGCCAAGTACAAAGCGTGCAAACACTGCTTGTTTAGAAAACAAAAATAGATAAGAAATGGAGAAAGGAAAAAGAACTGCACAGGTTGTTTACACTGCACCGAGACACTATCAAGCGTGTAAGAACGTGAGCCTACGTTCGAAGTGCGTTTTGTCACTGTTTATTTCATTCTCTCTTCCTCTCCAAACGATTCTTCTATTTCAAATTTTCACCCAGGATACACATAAACTCCCAACTTTGCGGCTGCTTCTGCTGCCCGTTGTTGCTTCAGCGGCGGCTGTATACAGTTGTGTGAACGCCATAACCGTCGCGCGTTTCGCTTCTCTTTCCTTCTTCCTAATTTTTCTCCTCCTCCTTACTTAAATTTTTACTTATTTGCATCCACGACGCTCCTTTCCAAAGAAAACTCCGCCACGACGCTGCCGAGATCGTCGAGGAAGTCCGGACACAACCAACCGGCGAGGCGCGCCCGAGTCGCGCTTCTTTTTCTCTTCACACATCGCCGAGATCGGCGTCGCCTAGCACAGAGCGGCTGCATGCCGGTACCCGCTGAAAGCGACTCGCAATTTTCCCGGCACGTTCGTTGGCGTCAACGCTCAGCGTGAAGAACGACGCCTCGCCGTACGCGCACATCTCTCTCTCTCTCTCTCTCTCTCTCTCTCTTTCTTTCTTTCTTTCTTTCTTTCTCATTGGATGTCTCGTCACCCGTCCTCCAAAAGAGAGCAGCGGGTGATGATGCATACACTTCATTCCCGCGCTTCCATGGCGCAGTGCAGCGGATGGTACATTATCAATCTACAGAGACAACTTTATCCGACCACGAACTCGAAAGCATCGACGCTGCATTGATTTCCGCTAATCCTTCCTTACGCTGCACGTCTGAATCATCCAATGGGATCGACGGACTTGTTACGTGTACACATGTAGTAACGGTGATACAATCGTCGACGATGTCACGGCTACAACAACCTGGTGGTAGTGGTTAGAAGATGAGAAAAAGGCACCTAATTTCTGCAACCCGGTCGGCAGCACGGCGCAGTGCCTAGGCTACAACCTTCGGTGCGTGCTGCACAGTATTAGAGTGCGACACAACGCGACGCGAGAGAGAGGGAGGGAGGAAGACGGAGCAACTCGAGGAGTCGCCCGAGCTAGAAGTATGCGCGTGGTACGTGAGGGCGCTGCGCACCTACCTAAACAAACAGGCACACACACAGGGAGGGTGCCGAAGCACTTCGTGGAAGCGGCCGGAAGAGATACTTGCTCGTCACTCTTCATCGCCCACGAATGCGAAGAACGAATGCAGAGACAGACACAGCAACAAAACAAAGTAAAGCGAAAGAAAGAATCTATGTTTTTTTTTTTCAAAAAGAAAAAAAAAATCGCTTGCTCCTACAGCTCTGAAGGGGCATTCACGCGGCGCGCCCGCTACCTAAGTAAAATATGAATAACAACGTATATATATATGTATATATATATATATATATATATATATATATATATATATATATATATATATGGTGGAGGCCGAGAACTGCTGCGCTAGTACGCATACATCAGCGCTAGTGGGGTGCAGAACGAATATCGTTTTATGTTGTTTGTTTACTTCTAGTACTTTTCTTTTTCGTTTTTTTTTAAACTCCCATTTCTCTTAGTTCATTATTCAGTGTATGCATATAAACGCCCCATATACGTCCCTGCTGCACCACGATTGTCACCATTGCAAGTCTTTTAAAATGACAGAAAACAAAAGGAGAACACGCGCTCCACTTACGATAGAGTGCGTATATACTGGAAGTTGGAACTGCTTTTCCATACAGTGCAGTGCGTAGGGTGGAGAGAAACAACACGACTGCGATATAAATATAAACGAAAATAAATAAGCCTGAAATATAAAAGCAAGGAGGAAATTCGTGAATGTGGAAGTTTTTTTCTTAAGGGCTCTTCATCTATTTGCATTTTATTTATTGATTTCACGTACTTTCAAGTGCTGCAATTTTTCCTAGGTCAGCGGGCTTCTTTATATATGAACTGCGTCATGGAGTGTTGTACGGAAAAAAAAAGGATGCAAAAAAAAAAAAACGTTGCCGGAAGAGTTATTGACGCCGCCCGATTGCCTGCGCTGAAAAGGGCGTCGGGGCATGCGCAACATATCGGGACCGCTTTTCCAGAAAATAGTCCCCCGATGGGCAGCCGCTCCAAAAAATGAACGCGTTCGACGAAAACACGGCGCCGACCTCGGACAGGGGTATAGCTGCATGCCGAACGGATGTTTGGCGAAATGCGCTTTTCGAGTTCGTGGCAAATGACCCCGAACGCATCTTCCCAGTCACTCGTGTGCTTTATTTCTTACGTCACTACAAGCACGTCCCCTCAATTTCTCATCTTTGTCAGGGAAGGAAAAGCTGCGTGCTACGACGCCATGAGCGATATACACTCTTTGATAAGCTGTCACAGACATAAGGTAAAAAGAAAAAGGCTACAAAGAAACAAGGAAAACGTATAAGCGTGCTTGCATAGTCAAGCATACCTCAACGAGCGAGTCTTTTCCAGATGTTCCTTTCAGCCAGATGTTCCTTTCAGGGCATGCAGGGAACGTGGGTTAACTACCTGTAATATACATGGTCATGCGTGGGTTTGTGTGTGCATATATTTACCCTTAAAAATACTGAAAACTATTGGGAGTGATTGCGCCCCTCTCCCCCTTTCATTTACAACTTGGCTGCGCCAGTGCATGGACCGAACGCCTCTGTTCACATCCGCGCGAGAATCGAAAGTGCCTGCAGCTCACTTTCTCACATGTTTTGCATGTAGAAACTTATTTATGCTTAATTTCTTATTGACTCTTTACTTTACACTGAGCACTGTGTTATTTTGGTGGGTTTTGGGTTTACATGGGACAGGCGCTTTGTCAGGCTTTTATGCCTTTTCGCCGGTCACCTATAGGCAAATTGTACCTTTCTTCTTTTCTTTTTTTGCCTGAAATAAACTTCAACTTCAACTTCAACTTATTCATTCGCGAGTAAACCGCCCGCAAATGGACGACGCGTCACTGAATACGAATATTGAATTATTTTCCTCGTTTTACACATTCACGTACGGCCGTCAGCACCTTCAACACGAACACTTCGATGCGTGGCCAGGACTAGTTTGATTGATGCCAGCCGCGAAGTGCTCGACACTTTTGCCGAGATAATACCTCGGTAGGCTTGAATAGTACGTCGGCATTTATGGTTAGCATCTTGGCAACAGAACCCAAACGTACTTGATGTCAGCGTCAATCAAACTGCAGGACACGTGGAGGAGCGTTCGTGTTAGGCCTCGTTCTCACAGCCGTCAAACGGCCCGTCGCAATATTTGACGTCGAAAATAAGTAGAGAATACATGACGGAACTGTGTACGGACAGACGACAGTGGTTGCAAGGCCGACAACAGCACATTTTTGTACACGATAATCGCTTTTTCAATGACCATGCAAACACCCAGTGGTTCTATCCCCGCGTTCTCTTGTGCTCTGCGCGTTCGTCAGGTGCACCGAGGGGGCACCGGCCCTGGTACAATGAGGAGTGGGAGCATCACTCTGACGTCACCGTCACCCCGTTCTTTAAAGAGAAAACGGGTCGGAAATCCTTTCCCCTGACAAAAACCAGTGACGTCATGGTGACGGGACAGGTCGTTTGACGGCTGTGAGAACGAGCCCTTAAGGGCCGTTTCACGCGCTTCCCGCACAGCCGCAACGCACGTGCCGGGACCCCTACCGCACGCAAGCGGAAAACAAATGAGCCAATTGGCGACGCTGCGGAGGGTGAAAGAGCATCGCCAATTGGCTTATTTATCCCCCGCTTGCGTGCGGTAGGGGTCCCGGCACGTGCGTTGCGGCTGTGCGGGAAGCGCGTGAAACGGCCCTAAAGGTGTTGACGGGTGTACCATGACGCATGCACGTGCATACAGTACCGTCACAAAAATGACATGAGCTTATGTACGGGACAGCGCCCGTCCGTGTGAGTGCCTATGTGTCTCCACTAGTGCATAACGGCGATGCAAGAAAAAAAAGATGAGAAATTAAGGTCGGCTTACGCCCAGCGGGCAAAATGAGAACTACAGAGCCCGTAATTATTCTGAACGTCCGAGCACGAAGGGAAAAATAATAATAAAGGAACCTTAATGAACGAATGACAAAAAAGGTGAAAAACAAAAAAAGTCGGAATGAAGTGCGGGACTTCGCGGGCGACAGTAATCAGCGCGACCACTGGAGAGCAGCGGGAAACAAGAATAAGGTACGACAAGTCAGCGAGGGGTGGACGCAGTTATAAAGAGTACGGACAAACAGCAGGGACTATAAGAGCGAGCCAGATCGGATGAATAAGTTAAAAGCGGAAACCGGGCTTGCGCATACGGGAACGCATTCGAAGAAAAAGTACGCGTACGTGTTGGAGCGCAGTGAGTGCGACAGCTACAGAGCGATTAATCTGGGTTTACGCTGACAACCTACCCGCAGGCGCGCTGTTTTTTCTTTTGTTGTTGTTGTTTTGTGTGTGTGAGCCGCGAATTAAAGAGTCGGACACGTACGTACGTAGACACCATACACGGACCAGCGACGAGCGAGTCAATTTATTACTCACACGTGAACAGGCCGCATTTAAAGGTTCCGAGGCAAGCGCAGAGCCGGTCGTTTAAAAAGCCACGGACGGTGAACGAACATTTGTTCAGCGAGAATGGAATGTCACCGCGCGGATTTTCCGCATCGTCCGTCGAATCGCTCTCTCGCTCTCTCCCTATCGCGCTCACAATGAACGGTTTGATAGGCGGCCGGTAATTACAAAAGTAAACCCGCCGGGCGGAGACTGAAGAATACTTATCGATCTTTCAATTTCGATCGACAATGAGTTCGGAACACTGGCGTTGCACGCGCTTTTATCTTCGAGCTTTTGAAAAAAAAACTAGGTAAGAGAAAAAGAAAGAGACCACGTACCACTTGCGAAGCCGCGGACGACAGTATAGACTCATCGGCAGCCAGAGGTTATTGTGTGCGACACACACTTTACTTGCTGGCTCTGTTCAGCCTGCGCTGGTCGCTCGCTTCATTGTGCGATAAAAGTGGTTTTCGGAACTGGTGGAAACTTCGCGCTGGTGTGGTGACTTTGTACATTTTGGGGACCGCCAAAACGATTCGTTCGAGATTGGGTCCTCCTCTTTCCGTTATTCTTGCGCGGGCGTTGCAGCGAACGAATTCGTGTTCCCTCTCCTGTTGTTCGTCGAATCTCGCTGATTCGAATTCATTCGAAACGAGAGATAGGCATTGCCCGTACACTCCATGGTGGTCTTGCCTCGCCACTTACACGCAAGAGTGAGTAAGTGCAAGCGAAGGGCTCAGTGGCACAAGTGGTCCGGCTCTGGACTTTTCTATCTATTGCAAGCACTACCGTTGGCCAGAGGAGTAACGAATGGCTACGATTGTGTTTTGACAAGAGCTTTCAGTACGCAGAAAACCGTGGTGTAGAGCAAAAAATGTTCGCTTTTGTTCATTTCCTTGTTTCTCTGTTTTTTCGTTATGCAACTTAAAACAAGGCGCAAACGTTTCCGTGGTGTCATCAACCACTGTGTTTGTCGGGGGCAAAAAAAAAATTAAAACCACAACAGGTATTTGTTTTAGTCATGGAAGCTTCGAAGGGTCTTGACTAGCCGAGTGCGCTCGCTTGGTCGCGAGGCATTTCTCGAAACTCGGAGAGTTGGTATACACCCACGTCCATTCAAATTGCGTATAGATGCCTCTCTGCATACAACATCGTCAAGAATTTGCAGATATGGGTCAGTGCGTTAGCTAACTACTTTCTTACGGAATTAGGTATAGCGACGCACGGACGAACTCGGAAAAGGGATATTATTCATCTTGTTGTTGCGCACATGCTACCACATATACAGATGCTTCGCATGTCTCCTTCCGACTCTACTTAAGGAAAAAGACGATTGTTGCACACGTTTCCGCAAGCCATGCGCGGCCGGTAAGCATCTAGTGTTCCCGCCGCAGCCAACTTTATACTTTTCAGAGGCTTAAAAAAATTGTGGTAAACATTTTGAACAAGAGCACCACAAGCAACCAGAAGACAAGTATACAGAGACAAAAGCTATAGTCGTTTCATACTCTTCGCTCTTTATTTCAATCTAAAGAACATCAAACTTTCTATTCCGTACAGTAATAATTAAGTGACAGTAAAGAGAGAGAGAAGAAAAAGGTTAACCAGATACTGGCATCCGGTTTGTTACCCAGCACTGGGTGTGGGGAAATAAGGGCAAGAAAAAGGGTGTACAGAGAGAGAGAAAAAAAAACAAAAGAGAAAAAGTCGCACGTGCACTCAGGTGACAGTAAACAATAACATCGCAAATAATGGGAGTATATACTACGCATTAACATTTCTTAAGCTTTCGTAGGGACGAAAGTATGTATATTCCCTGTACTACTTTTCCAAGTAGATAAAAGAAAAAGAAATGGCAAAAATTGGAAGGTTGCAGCACTTCACTAGAAGAACCCCTACAAAAGTTGGGCTTAAACTTGACACTTCCGGTGATTCTTTCATTTGGCGCAGTCGCATTTGGATTCAGCCACAGGAACGTTTTTACCGCTGTTACAAATTTCCCACGAGAATCTAAAAGAATGGAATGCTAAAAATAGGTAACTTCAGTTGTTTTACGTATAATTCTTTTTCTTTTTTGTATGTTTATATGTTTTCTTTTCAAGGTTCTTCTTTTTGAAATTTACCACCTTTTTATTATTACCTATATTACCTAATTAATCCAACCCTCTCTTTCAAGAAGTGAATTAATTTAAAAAGCAAGGCACCGTCCCATTCATGGCCTATCCCCCTAGGTGGGTTGCGCCAAGATGTTGAGGAACCAACCAACCAACTTTAATCAGTCTCCTCAGGCAGGCTAAACGGGACGGAAGGACGCAGCCGGTCTGCAGTCTGAGTGGAGGGGACAGTTTATAGGCAGTGATATAAAATGCATAACGATTGCGCTCACATTCAGCCCATATAGCGCCGTGCCTGCGAGGTTGCTCAAGTACCACCCTTTATTTTGTCAGAATGAAGGCTACACAGGCAGTCATACAAACTTGTTGACTTACGTCGGTAAAGCTTCCGTTGCCTTCAGTGTGTTCGACACACGTGTCCCTTCTCCCAGTGCAGGGTAGAAAACCGCGAGTGCGTGTGGTTCTTTTCCTTGTTTTTTTTTTTCTTTTTCTTGTGTTTTTTTTTGTAATTAACATATCTATTTTCTATCCGGCCATTGAACAGATATACTCACTGGACTGTATACGTTCTTGGCATCGCGCATTCTGCTTTGGATGCGACGTACGTTATACTTCAGCGCTCCCTGATCGAACCTTGCATAATCCACCATATTTTCCTACGGAGAAAAATAGGTATGGGGTTTCCGAAATGCCAACGAGAGACCTGCGAGGTCCGAACAACTCTCTTCCAATTGACACTCTAATTAGCCGGTAATAGTGCTCTTAATCGATACAATCAGGCGTTATATATCGATCACAAAATTGCATACAAAGCAACAAAAGATAATGAAAGGGGAATAACGATGGCGAATGACGGCAAATTGAGCTGTTGCTTTTTTGCGGAAGATATACAGTTTCCAAACGCACACAATAACACGCCGACCCAAGGTAAAATGGTAGTCTGGTTCAGCGCGACCTGCAGAGAGATACACGCATGCATGTACAGGGGACGCGGACGAACTAAACAGATTGGCAATTTGTCATTTTTCACCGGCGACTTGCTGCTGTTTTGCACGTCTCGTTCTGTTGTTGTAGCTAATATCTGTAAGTGGACATACCGCCATGAATTAAAGCCCCACTGCTTATCGTGCTCTTTTTTTTTATCATTCGCTTAACTGGTAAATGTTTTTTTTTTCATTCTACACGGCTTGCAACGTAGGCCGCCTCGTCCCAGCAGCACCCAGGGCTGCATCCCGCACGTAATAAATTATCAGGAGCCATTTTTCACCGGCACGCACGCAGCTAGGAAGAAGACATAGCAGGGGGGGGGGGGGGCACGCATCGCACTCTGATAAGGCATTTCGAAAGCCGGGGTGCAATAGGAAATGGCCTTAAGTGGGCTGGGAGCGAGGGGGGGGGGGGAAGCTTGCTACGGTGCGCTCATCGGCGTCATGCACTGCATACATGATAGTGGCAGTGCGATGCGCGTGTGTTCGAAAACTATAGAGCCATCACTCTATCTACCCTCCCCTCCCCCCGCACACACACCTGCAGGTACACACATACGTTACCCGCCCAGCCATGCGTACTGATGCGGTGCAGGCACCGTGACACGCACGAAGGGTGTATGTGCACGTGCACACTGCTTTTTCGTGCACGGTCACGTACGTGCACCTTAGAAGTGTGGCAGCTTGGGCTAGTTGGTAATGACATGTGCCCGTCCACATGCTCGCACTACTACTTTTTCTGCCTCTTTTTTCCCCCGTGTAGCAGTGGACTGGAATGGCCTTCCCTGTGACGTTCCAGCCATCACGTGTCCATCAACATTTAAAGAGAAGGTCACCGCGCACATTTCCATTTGAAAACCTGTGTACATTTACCTGTAACCCACCCCTTATGTAATACCCCCTACATGGGGGTCTTTAAGGTATTAAAGTGATGAGTGATGTGATGTGACATGTGACGATAGTTATAGCGCTAGGACGACGACACAGAGACAAGAAGCGCTCGTGTCTTTCGCGTCCTTCTTGCCCTCTGTGTCGTCGTTCTGTTCTCGCGCTATAACTATCGTCATCGATACGGGCACCAGTGAGTTGTTATCGAAAACAGAGGTTCTCCCTTTCTCTCTCTTTCGCAAACACACACACACGCACGGATGAATTCTCAAATGCGGTGCGTCCGCGTGTGTATTGCTTATGCGCTCACACACACACGCTCACACGCACACAAACGCTCACGGATAAAGCGGAGGCGGCCATCTTTCCGCTGGAGACCTGTGCGATGCATACACATGTGGAGCGCACAACGCCGCCGCTCCGGGGCGCTCCCGCAGGCTGGGCACGCACGCCGCGACCCTGTTATTACCGCGGCGCTCTGCCGGCTTGCAACTCATAATCGGCGTGCGCGCGGAGAAGCGCACGCCCGACGTAGAGCCTGCGGCAACGAACGATAATCACGTCCCAGTCACGACGGCTCCGATATACTATATAGAGGCGCGCACATAGAAGCAGAGAGAAATTGAACACGCGCACACATAGAAGCGGAGAGCAATTGAAGAGTTGAAAGAAAGCAAGGGATAGTACGCAGGAGAGAGCGAGAACGATATAGCACGCAATCACGTGACAGGGAGCGAAACGGGAAACAACGACAACCCGAAAATCCTTTCGGGCTCAGAGACGAGGCCTGGCCAAACACGGCCCGTACTGCGGAGAAGAGCAAACGAAGGCGAAGCAGGCAATAACAAGGCGACCTCCTCGCTGTTGTCTCAGACCAAACAGAGAGCGGAGAGATGAACAAAGTAGAAGGATAACGCCTGTAAACAAGAGAAAAAAATGGGGAAAGGTCGGCCGAGTTCGGGAAAAGGTGTCCCCATATATACGTGCAAGCGAACCTTCCAACGAACCGTACGGCATTGACCGCGGCAGCCCTTCGGGACACAAGCCATCGCTGCGGGCTTTTCCTCTTGGCTTCTACATGCGCCGTACTTCTATTCTCCGGCCGACATAGCTTTGTATCTCCGTACTTCTATTCTAGCTTTGTATCAAAGCTAGGTCGGCCGATACAAAGCTATGTCGGCCGACCTTGCTTTGTATCTCCGTGCCCTTTTTCCTTGAGGTGTGCTCTGTATAAAGCAATGAAAAAAAAAAGCGGGCCACATGCTGTCCAGTTATTCGGGAAAAATAGACGGCAGCCGCTATCTCCGAGCCCCAGGGCGCGAAGCTTCTTGCGCGAGAATGCGGCCCGCTTCGTCTTCTCCAGCCCGAAACTCGCAGAGAGGGAAAAAAAAAGCGAAGGCGCGCAAAGTCAGCGACCTTTGCTCGCCTGAGCAAAATGGGCCCCTGGCTGCCTGCAGGCGTGTACACCATACACGCTCGCGGCAAGTTTACCCGGGCGTAAAAACCACCAGGCTATAGCTGGTCCCTCGGCTATACTCGTGTCTCGCATAGTGCAGCTGCGGTATGTAAGCGTGTCTCCGGACTCTCGTCCATTTTTAACTTTTTTTTTCTCTTGCTAAACGAAAGCGTCGCCCAAGAGCAATTAACCAGTCGCTCTCCGCACGAGTCTCCCTTTCGCCCTCGTGTGGGAAAGCGGGCGATTAACTGCGAACAACAACAACAACAAAACTAGTAAACAATGAATGTCCTTATAACAACAGGGGTTTGTCGCGTCTAACGTGATGCTCATGTTAGGAGAGTTCAACGTAAAGCGCCGAACATTGCCGCGTGGATGCGTTTTGAATATCTCCGACAACAAGGCGAGCATGCGAAGACGCCTCGTCCAGGAAAATGGCCAACGAGTAGTACCTGACACTGTGTTAATTTTGCCTAATAGTGTCACGGGGATTACAAACAGACGGAAGCGAGAAACGAGTGCATTTCCAATATTTACAGGTAGGTGTGACACACCAGGGCTGCCAGAATCTCACGCATCTTCGCATCTTCTTCATCGCATCTTCTTCGTTCGCATCTTCTTCGCATCTTCTTCATCGATTCGTCTACGACGGCGGAGCCATGCCCACTTAGTGCTAATAACAGTTCAACGACATTGCAGCCAAGAATCAGGAAGAAGGAGTACGATGAAACTGCATAACAAGAAGCACTACTTGCACTGCTTGCAACAGAAAAGTAATCCCGTAAGGAATATCAAAACGATGTACAATTACCGTACTCGTGGTCAGCTTTATTCCTTTGGCCGCAATACTCAACTCTCCTGCATGAGTAAGGCTTATGTGTATATGTGGATAAAGAGCCCGTATGTTTATTTCCAAAAGTACACTGGACCTCACGTAAACGCCCTTCAAAGACAGTCCTCATGGGCAAGAATACTTTTGGTCGAATTGGGCTTCTTTCGTTTGAAATTGTGGTTCCAGGAAAACATTCACACGTAATGGAGTAAACATTTCATCTCATCCTAGAAAGAAACACGACCCCTCCGGTATCGTTTTACAGCGAAAGCTGTTATGAGATCAGAGCACGGGTCGCGTAGGCGCTGTCCACCGCCGCTGTCATCGCCGGTGTCCGTAACCACTATCGCATGAAATAGGGAAAAAAAACTTTGCAAAGAAAAACACCAAGAACACGGCGGGATTCGAGCCCATGCCCCCTGAGTGCCAGCCCAGTGTTCTACCACTGAGCCACGTCAGTTTTTTTTCTTCTTTATTTCCGGTTAAACTTCACACACGGAGCATTAGATAAATATTTTGCAATACAAAGAAACAAACAAATTACTACGACCGTCAAGCACTGCTATAGCACATCACGTCTTAAAATTCATTCATGGACAATATAGAGCGTTTATCCTTTCTACTTTTTCTAATCATAAAAGAAAACATTTATTTGTTCTTAGCACCTCGAGAAACCTTGAGACAGTTTCTTTAAATTGCTGTTCTTGCGACACCTTTGCGAAGTGGCCCTATAGGCCGACTTGATGCCGGGAAAGGAATCGCGTTAATACGAGTAATAAAGCGTTTTAGAACAGCAAAAGAACAACCGGGTGTCACACAATGCGATTTCCGCCACGTGTGGGTCTTCGAATGTTACAACCCTTTACAAAAGCTAGAATATTGTTCACCTATTAACTGTGGCGCATACCCACTGTGGGCGATTCTGGAGATTACAAAAGCTTCTGGCATAATTCTTCATCGTCGTCAGTCACAACACACACACACACAAAAATTGCACAAAGTTCCTTGCAACTCTGCAGCGGGCACCACGGTTCCTTGAAGAATCCTCGGACGAAAGATAACATAGTGAATGCCTGCCTACTATACACACTGATTTACGGCGTAGTGGGTACCCTGCAAATATTCTTGCAGCAGTTACCCAAACAGTGTTAAAAAAGGGACTCTGAAAGGCCGCTCTTCATGCTTTCTCTTCAACAGAAACAGGGTATACTTGAAGAACAGATCACACCCTGTTGAAGCACGTGTGATGGCGGCTGCCTTGTGCTCTTCCAGATACAGTAGCACCTATAGCAGGTACCGCAGCTCCTACAGATACAGTAGCGCCTATAGCAGGTACCGCAGCTCCTCCATATACAGTTAGGTGCATCAAGGTTGCAAGACGTCCGTACGCGTAATGGTTTGATTTGCTGTATATACAGAAGCAGTGATTGCTCTACAGCAAACCCTCGCTTTGATGATTATAGCAAGTTGTGTCCTGGTCGTGCAGTGGATATTGCTCGACGAGGACTCGTGTGGCTGTGCAAAGCAGGCACCAATCTACCACGCATGTACTACCAGGAAGTAATTTAAACATCCAACGATGATTCTGTAAACCATCAATACAGTTTAGCCCCGCTAAATTTACCAAGAGATGCCAGCAGCGCACAGATTGGATTCGGGGATAATGAAGTATTGGGGAGCTTCTTTCTTTTTCAGCACCATATCAATCCCCAGATTAAGTGACAAGTAACAGGAACGCAATGTATTTCCCATCTGCGATTCCAGAGGTAAATTTGACAGCTTTGAAGTATCATAGAAGTCAAATGTAAGGAGCTTCGCAATTTTGCCGGTGAACAAATTGAATGCAAGTGTCAAACTGCCAAAGTGCGCAGAAAAGTCCAAATGTCCGAGTTGACCGCACTAAAAAAAATTATACCACTTAATATGCGTCAAGATAAAAGCACGCACTGAACTATACACGACGCATTCTGCATTATTCTGCGACAGTGGCTACTGCATGAATACGCAATGCAGTATTACAACAGCTGGTGGTGAGATACCATTGATTTTTCGCTAGCCTAATTCTGAAAGATGCAAAGTAGGCAGCACAACCCGTAGCAGCTCTCGCCTGTATACGCAACGATAGGGAAAAAAACCGCCTGGAGAGAACCTGACGCACTGCCAATATTCGCAAGCTTTAATACCACAATATGTATGCACGAAGCTATCCATCATCCGAGGATATATCCGTCAGAGATTTTTGCGTATGCAGTCACGTCAGAAGTGCGAGTGAACTCCTTCGAGATGCCGATAAGCAAAATTAATAATAATAGCATGCCTCATAATACTTGGTCGCTCTTCTGAACTTGGTTGGGAGAAATAGAGGAAGAAAAACTTCAATGATATGCCGGAAAGTATAAAGCCTGTGTGACAGCGTGGCTTGCTCCCCAGACTCCGGTTGGTAAATCCTGCAAATCCACGAACAACACATGCAATCAGAGGCACGTACATGCAGAAAATAGGTATCATTTGCTGCGAGGCGTCGTCTAGGCCTGTATAGTTCGGCGTCCGAACCTAAACATAGTATTGTGGATGGCACTACTGTTGAATCAATTGTTGCGTATAGGTTCGGGCCATTCATTTCTGTTCGTGATTGTCACTTTTTTTTCTTTTAAATGCTTTTTTTCTCTCTGTAACCACTCTTGCAAGGGCCATTGAGCCTGCGGTATGTTCAAATAAATAGAAAAAAGCATGCGCCCTCCATTCAGCTGGAGTTTCCCAGTGCGAAATGCTCGTTCCCAATTAAGTCTCGTGACGAATTCCGCATTAATGGCAACGAGCTCTTAGAAAACAAACATGTCGGCAAGATTTGTATACGAAAGCTTTTCTACCCAACTCGCGCCTCCTCCCCCCTCCCTTTTTTTCCTTACGCTTTACTTCGCTGCTGAATTTCGGTGCAAGGAATTTTGGGTAATGAAGCATCGCGCACTAGCAGTTGTGGCTAGCTAGCATTCACCTTTGAGAATGCCAGAGTAATGAGAACAGTTTATTGCACATCGTTAGAAAAAAAAACTGCGTGCTCTCCCGTGCAATGTTCACTGCGTTCCTGCAACTATGTCCATTTTTCTCTCTGTTCTTTTTTTGTTATTACGAATAAGCAAACGCACGCTTCGGGGGCTTTTCCAATTAAACAAGTCACGTTGTCGCCACTCAAGTCATCAGTTGTCAGTTGGACGCAACAAAAAATGCAACAAGTATAATGAATACACGTATACGCAAGACTAGTCGCATCACAGCATGAAAGACCTGTCGTATAAATTTGTTCGGCGACTCGAGCAGACAGGTCGAGCTGAGAAAAAATGAACACCCTTCGCATTCCCGCCGTCACTGTCTTCTGCGAGCAGCCAGTCGTTATACCGGTGTCACTTCTCGTTCACTACGCATGGGCGCCCCTCGACCTCGTTCGCCGTGTAGAAGAGAGAGCGGGTGAAAAGCAAGTACGCACGGTGCACGAGCATATTTGATGTCGAGGCGCTCCCAACACCCCGCCAAGCAACACGTGAGCTGTCAACTGGTGGTGGCAAGCGGTTTTTCCCTTATCGCCTACGCACGCGCGGTTTGTTCCGGAACCCGACGACCAACGCAAGGTGCCCCCCCCTCCCCCCTACTCGAAAGGAAGCCCCAGTCAACAGTAGGAACTGCGAGCAAGGCGCCAGGGTTTTGCACAAGCGTCAGCCATCGCGTCGTGCATCTGCACCTCTCTCCTTCTCAACTGTGTTGCCCAATGCTCTCTGCAATGTGCCGCAAACAGCGCCAGAAACGGAGAAAGAAGAAAGCGCTAAAGTTTACACAAGTAAAAATTCTCGGCACTCACAAAGATGCGCACGCACAAGTCTAGAGTGTGAGGGGGCGTGCAGAGATGGGGGAGTGTGTATATGGTGTGGGGACAAGACAGAAGGGAAGTGTGGGTGAACGTGGAGGAAGGCTAAAAAAGCAATATAGGTTCGCAGCGCCGCCACGCGCAGTGCTGATGGATAGAGCGATCTCCCGCCGTCCGTTCGGCGTCCTGAAGCCGTCCATCGTGTCCCGCCGTCTCCGTGCCTCCTCCGCCACGGTCGGTGTTGCAACTTTTCTCGGCAACAGAAGTACGCACGCACCGGGGCAAGGCCGGCGTGCCGACAGTGCGGACTCTTCTTCCTTCGATGGCTTCGGGGGCATCCTCTTTGCTCTAGAGAGGAGAATAACACGCACGCACACGCACACACTCCACCCATGCTCCGCAACCCCCGCGCAAACAACGCCCCGCCGTTCTGCTGGGCAAGGGGCTCGCTCAGGGCCCTGGCAAGAGCCCCCCCCCCCCCTTCCCCGTCCCACTCAACTTTTGATGTCTCTCTTAGCAACAGCCTGCTGAAGCTACGAGCCCCCCTCCTCTTCCCACCTCTGTGGTGCCCCCCATCTCCTCTCCCACCTCAAGGTCACGTACGGGGCGCCTTACCCTCACTCTCGCTTGTTCTGGTTTTTCTTCAACTTCGCTCCGCTCTCTTTCATTTAGGGGAGAGGGGAGGGGCAACTATCTCCCCTCAGGGCCTGCCTAGCTGGGTTCACCATGAGTGAGTGGTGTGCCGTGCCCCCGACGGCGCCGGGCCTTGTTTTCTTTCAGTTCTTGCGAAGGATCTGCATTTCTTTGTTTTTCCTTTCTTTCTCTGCGGGTGTGTAACGATCTTGTTGCTCCATAGCTGGTTCCGAGGCGATCGTCTTCGGACTGCTGCGAGGCGGAAAGTGCAACAGCCCGTGCCGAGTGAAGGTGTGGCGCCTGCATCGCGACTACGGACATAAGTGTGCAGCGTTTCAAAGACGAGACCCGACAATCGTCCGTCGTATCCTATCCTGCATTCTGTCTCGCCAACACGTCCCCTATCTCGCTCAGAGCAGCTACAGCCTTTCAGCTGATATCAAGAGGCGCAGAGACACTGTCCCTGCAGTAGTAGTAACGAGTCGTGTCGGCGCCTCGAAAGATGGAACACCAGTGGAATGAGCAGTGACACGGTATAAACTACGATGGATTATTACGATGTATAATCGTCTTGGCCGATTGGGTTCACACCATAACAAATGCATGTTTGTAAGCTTAATTGACGGGTGTGTGTGTGTGTGTGTGTGTGTGTGTGTGTGTGTGTGTGCGTGTGTGTTACATTGCATCACGAACTTGCACCTGAAAGGCTACAATGTGCGAAGGCTATGCTTACAAAGAGAACGCGATTCAAATGTTTTCTTGATATGCTTCCTATGCGCTGTTAAGAACTAACATTGTTAGACTTGCTGACCAGGTCACAAGATGGCTAAGTCATATTGAGAACACATGGCATACATGAGTAACAACTTTTAGTAAGGACAGTAAAAATCATCTACACCGTCTTGTTCCGGTCCCAGAGAAAGTATATATAAATAGATATATTGCGAGCCCAACACAGAAAGATGTTGCGAGGAAGCATCCACAAAGGAAGAGGAAGTAGTGGAAAGGAATGTAGGTTAGCCAGTTTTCAAATCGGCTGGCTACACTGTGCTGGGAAGAGGGAGGTGAGGTGAGTAAAAAGTGGCAAAGGAAGCATCCACAAAAATATGTCATGCACTACCAAGGCGGCTGTGCTGGTTTGAGAGGTCCCGTCGAAAATTGGGGGATCCTTATGCTTATCACCTTTAGGAGTAGAATGCGCTGCTGATGTGTGTGTGTGTGTGTGTGTGTGTGTGCACGCACACACACGCACAGAAAGAGAGAGAGAGAATTAATTGCATTTAGTTTTTGCGATTAACTTTAACATGCTAGCTCACATTTACACAGACTGTCTATCCCTTCTAATGAAACTGCCAAGTCTCACTGATAACGACGAAAGAATTTGGAACATCAAGCTGCTTCTTAACCACATATTCTCGTCAGGGAAAATTATAAAACCGTATCAAGTACCCGACTATCTGAGAATTTCAGGAAACGAACTATATGACGCAGCAGCTGCATCAGGAGGGAGAGATCAGACTCAGTGCGTTACGCCAAAATATCAATTCGTAGAGTACGAACTCAGTTTCATAAAATCTTGAATTCGTATTGCCACGCCCATTGGCAGACTGTTGGATCTGAGACGACAATATATCATTCGATCCCAAGTCTGTAAAAAAATTCTCCGTGGTTCCTCCCTCCTAAAAGCCTAACACATTTATTGTCTGGTCATGGACACTGTAGTACTTTCTTCATCGATTTAATACAACTATATCGTACAGGTGTATGTGTGGCGCACCTTGCTTCAGCTAGCTTCAATGAATGTCCAAACACACAACACATGGCGACCCATGTACGTGTGCACAACAGTGATACAACACTACTCGCGCATTATTATGAGCTATTGGTCAATAAAGAATTTCATTCGTATCTACTTCAGTTGGCGTCCGTAATGCGCAACTCTGTCGCTATGGCACCCATATGACGCACATTAAAGATACGAACACTTTATCAGGATATCGCTTCATACTCCGATTGACCTCGCTTGTTATCGTATCATTTTTTGCGTGGACGCCTTTCGATTATAATCGCAGTTACGCCAACAATGGTAGGCAAAACTCCTGCGACTGATAACGATATCACCATTGCTACTTCTTCCCTAAGTACATGAACCATGGCATCCGCTGATGATGATGTGTGGGGTTTAACGTCCCAAAACCACGATATGATTATGAAAGACGCCGTAGTGGAGGGTTCCGGAAATTTCGACCACCTGGGCTTCTTTAACGTGCACCATAATCTGAGCACAAGGGCCTACAGCATTTCCGCCTCCATCGGAAATGTAGCCGCCGCAGCCGGGATTCAATCCCGCGACCTGCGGGTCAGCAGCCGAGTACCTTACACTAGACCACCCCGGCGGGGCGCCATGGCATCCGCAACACTTGAACGAGTAGTTATCCCTTTGAAAAGCATGCCACTCATTTCAACTGGCACCTTGTTTAAGTTGACAATGGCAAACAGGCTACACAAGGTTTCCTGTTGCATCGCTGGCCGAAACGATAGCCTGCCATGCCACTGCACATGGTGAAGAAATGGACTTCTGAGGTACTATACTGTTACCATCCGCATCAATGATTACCTTATCCTCCAAGCCACTGGCTCGCGTCCTACCTCGCCGTTTTGTTCGTACTTTCTCGCATTCAACGCAACGCATTTTAAATAAACACTTAGACATACAGACACACACGCACACACACACACACGCACGAACCCCAAACACTGAATTAGGAAAAATACCAGTACACTGCTGCTGCAACCTACACCTTCCAGAGAAGCTAATTGGTTTATTGCTTCCACTTCCATGCGGCACTCATTAGGTTTTACCCTTGTTATTTTTTTAAAACCAATTGGCTTTAGAAATTGGGAAATTTCGTCTCGTCGTCCATGTTAGAGAGGCTTGAGCTCGTTACACCTCCTGGTGGTGCGGGCCACCCCCATTTTCCAACAGCTGTTTTCCTATATATGGGGCCAAAAAAAAAAAAACGCACACACACAAACACCGTCTTTCCCGAACTCTAGCGTGCCTTCGCATCTCGGTGGATACCTAAACTGTACTGATTGAGAGAGAAAGAGAAAGAATATAAGAAAGGGGGCAAGGTTAACTAGACTAGGTCCAGTTGGCTACCCTATACATGGGGAGAGGGGAAGAAAAAAGTGAAAGAGAGAGAAGGAGATGGACATTGCACACATCAGTGTACGTAGAGGAGGCTGGGTGATCGTCCCTTTATTAAGAAGATCATGGCTGTGTGATCTTCAAGTACATCAACCCAAAAAGCCACACAAGCCCTTCTAAAATTCTTGAAGGCAACATCACTGGGCGACCACCTGTGAAGCCCTGCACTGTGCTGCAAGGAAAGCCAAACTAAAAACGCCCTCCGGCTCCAATCTTCAATTGTATGTTCCTACATGCACTTACTGAAGTTGCGACGAAACCATCACGCACCTTCTGTGTGAGTGCACCCATTTCAACGCTCAAAGACAAGAACTCACTGCAGCTCTGGATAGACTATAGACGATCGGCCTTTGTCGGAACAAATAATTCTGGGTCATTGGCCGAGCCCATCCTCAGCCCAGAGGGCTTTGAAAGCCTTGCTGTGCTTTTTGCGGACAACTGGCCTCAGAGACAGACTTTAGTGTCTTATACTCTTTGATGTTGCCTTTCCTCTGTCGCAGTTTTTTTGTAATTTCTCTTTCTCTTCGCAACATTTCTTTTAAACATCTTTCATTCCCTTCACCCCTTTCCCCAGCACAGGGTAGCCAGCCGGTCTAAGAACTGGCTAACTTCCCTGTCTTTCCGCTTAAACTTTCTTTCTCCTCCTGGAATTTTCACTCACGGCCAACTCCAACTTTTCGCCCACGATTAAAGGCGCCGCTGCCGACTGACACTAGAAGTTCAACAAGACGAGCTTTTTAACACTCTCCCGTTAACATAAGGGACATACATTGAACCGCGAGGGGGCGATACATCGCCGGGCGGCGACGCCATGTTGGCAGTACGGCCATTCGCGAGCGCAGTACCGACCGGCCTACGTTCCGAGTGCGCTCCATCTTCACTATACACGTGTCGTAAGAGAAGTGCCGCAGCTCTCTACTGTGCAAGCCACGCTCCTTAGCTTACAAGCAGCAGCGTCTTCTGCGCGGTGCCCATTTATCACGTGAAAAGTCCTCGAACTGGTTTATTTACGTCTGCGGAAAGGCGGTATACGTGCCAGGGTTACACGCCAGCCAGCAGGGACAGTGATGAACTGTGCCGTACGTGGTTGTAACAACAACGCGAAAAAGAAGCTTAGGGATGGGAATGTTACCTCAGTAGATGTCTTTTTTTTACACCAATGGTGCTGAAAAGTCAATGCCAGAAGGCCGTAGATGTAACAGCACGGCGAAGGATGGAGTGGTTCCGCCGCATTAACCGCCGAGACATCCAGCCAAGCCGATTCGCGACCGCGTTTAACGGATTCGCCGGCGCTAGCACGACAGAAGAAGCGCGATTAGAAGTAAACGCAAAATCGGCTTATTTTTCCGAGAACAGCGATCTTGCTGTGCAGCAGAACGTTCACGCCTGCACTTAACAGCTGCGATAACTCGGCTACAGATGAGCACGGTACGCAGCGGTTGTTGAGAAGAAAACAGCTACTGCAGCAAATGATGTGATCCCTTTCCTGCCATTACATCCCGTTACCGTGTTCACAGTACCGACACAGCGATCGCACGGCACAATAAACGTGATTACAAGTGGAAGAGTACAGTTACCTTTCCGGCTACCACTGTATAATTGCACTGTTTGGGAAAACCTTCACGCCCGTCTGCTGTACCCATCCGCACGTAAAACTGTTGTGACCCTCCATGGATTTGTAAACATTTAGTTGCTCACACGACACAAAACTTGTCGCGTGAACGAGGTAGTCTTCGTTATGTCGGTGAAGTCGACTTGTGCCAGCAGTTCAACAACGCGTTAGAGTTCAGCGTCTTGAAGTTCGAGTAGGTCTATGCCGCCGCACAGATGCACTTTCTTCAGGTAGCGCATCCAGGTTTATCCGACTCACGCGCGTACGCACTTAAATCTATTGCAGCCCACAGGTGCACCAAAAAAAAACTGAGAAAAACAGATAGCTCCACAGTGTCACCGCAGCCACCGTGCGCGCATCGAACTACTGATACCGCCAAGATGACGTCAAGTGAACACCCCCTATACGTCAAACAGAAACGAACCTGCATTCGCTGTAACAGCTGGATCTTTCGGTCACATTGGTCGCTAGCTGAATGCAGATTATTTTCATTCCTTTCTCACCCCGTCTACGGTACCATGTTCCACTTATCATTCTTTATGCATATCGTCCAAGCGCTTGTTTGCTTGTTGTTTTGTTTCTTTTTTGTTTTCTTACTCAGAAAGGTTTCTTTCTTTGATGCTGCGCAGGTATCGTCGGAGCATTTCATTCTTTTCTAAGCGTTCCGGTAGCTGGGAACAAGGTATATGCAGCAACCCTATCAGGACAGTACTTCAAGTAGCTCTTTGAGCAAACGCAGCCAACTCGAATGCACCACCGTTCAGCCCGAAGGGTCGTTTCGGCGCAGACTACACGTATCTTGGAAACCTTTCACGACAGCCCACATCTCCACGGCAGGGCGTGTACACTCTACACTGGCCACGTCGCGACAACAGAGATCCCGGGGAACGGCCATCGTCGTGGGGACTGGCATCGCGGCAGCGGGCCTGTTCAAAATACACCGCACCAGCGAAAGCAGCCGACCGGACATGAATCCACAACAAAGGCTGCGAGCAACGCTGCTGACGTACGTTTCTCGCCGGGGCGCGCCCGTTCGTTCTGCTGCCGTTCCCTTTCAGCTGCCGCTGTGGAAGGGAAGCCCAGTGGTGCGTCGAGACAAGGCGTAACACGGTGAACAAGAAAGGCGAGAGGGGCACGGACGCGAAAGAAGCAAGATGCGACGAAGGCCGATTGCGAGACGCCGGAGCAGACAGACGTGCACCGGAAAAGTGGGAGGCAGAAGAAGGTTCAGGCGGGAACAAGACCGGAGAGAGAAGGGTATCTGCTCTCCAACTGTGTCGTTCAAAAGGGGGAAAACAGGAGGGGGAGGGGGGTCTCCTTCAATACCCGTCATCAACAACAACAACGGCAACAGCGGGTAGCCGCCGCTGGTTCAGCTTGCTTTAACGCTCCTCTTCCGAACAAGCTTCGCCGTGTGTTTCGACGTGCGAACAGTACGACACATTGCCGATCTTTTCCTTTTCTTCTCGGACCATGGAACTAATGTGGCAGCCGCGCTTCTTGCAGCTAAATAAGGCTCAGCCGCTCTAAAAGGAGTTTTATCGGGGCATGGGGAGGAGAGGAGTCTCGAGTAAGAACATACGAAGGAAGGAGACTTTGTTGTGGAGTATTTGAGGTCACTCTGAAGAATCGACAATGCATCCAGGGCACGCGTGAGAGCACCGCGGGAGAAGAACACCACGAAGAAATCGGAGGGCAGCGGGGCAGGGCTTGTAAGTCATGCGGCTCTGAAGCGCGCGTAGCTTTGGAAAGCCAGTGCCGCCGTTCCGCTTTACCCAGAACACCTCGGCTTTACTCTAGGAAAGAATAACAAGCGGCAACACGGCATAGGGCGGCGCGCTATATGCCTGAAGATGTCTGGCGGCCATAAAGAAAGAAGAGCAAAGCGCGCCGGCAGCCTCGTGCGCGATGTCAAAAGTCCCGAACGGTGAGAAAGGGGCATGCCTGTTCGGCAGGGCTCCGTGCTAGGCGAAGCCGGGGAAAAAAAACAACATATATGGCCAAGGTGGCAAGGCTAGCAGTCGGCCCAAGTTTTATGACCAGTGCTAGCTATACTTCAACTGCGCTGACAGAGTTATCTTTATCAGGATCTTCCACTGCCTACGGAGGTTCCTAAGGTGGCTTCCTCGTTCAGTCGGCGATGTTGTGCCCTTTCCTCTGAACACACGGCTGTTATTACGACAGGCTTGGCCGAAGAAAGAGAGAGGTGCCAACGAAGTGCTATTCGGCCTAAAGTCTATGGTTTCCAAGAAGCTGTCGGTGCCACTTACTCGTCCTTCTGAGCTGCTGGAACTTCTCGCTTGGCTTACAGACACCTCTGCTGAGCTGGACAAGATCAGGCTGCAACAAGTCTGGTAGGTGAATTACAAGGGATGAATAAATGTGAAAGAGGAGCGTAATTATGGTCAGGTAACGCGTGTGCAATTTGCCGGATGCAAATTACGAGAGGTGGTACGCTGTGCCTCGGCCATTAAGAGCAGACTTCTTTTGTACATTTACGCCGTCCCTCGTGAAGCCGAAAAGTGACGTGCACCGTAACAAAACTTGTGATTTTCACAAGCCACGCTTGTACGGACGCGGGACCAACATTCAGTCGAGCGGAAGAGCTTAGGCGCACTTAAGGACCACGCTTCTTTTGTAGCAGATGGCGAGTTTGACAGCCGAAAAGGTACTTGTAAACGGAAACAACCTCCTGACAGCTATGTGAACAGGTGCAGCACTGTATACTCTACTCACCGAAGATTTACTTGCGCCATATACAAACGTCAGAGTGGTACAAAAGAGTGCAAGTGAAAGCATGAAAGGAAAGAGAAATGAGGAAAGATAAGATTGTTACTGACATGGCATCGTATGAAGCGAACTGATCGCGTCTTGGCGCACACCCTTGCTTGCTTTTTGCCTCGTCTGGCCGACATTTCTTTATGGGATTGTACCACCGGGAACTTTCCCCACGGTGCAACGAACACTACATGCCTGTATCCTCGGGGAAGCGCATATACATCACACAGGGCGCGTGTGCAGCAGCGGAACACGACAGCGCCAATATTCTCGGGGCACAGGATCGATGGAGGGAATACCGGGAACCGAAAGGCAATGTAGCTCCTTGACGCCCACCTCTCGATCGACACCACGGGGCGGTCTTTTAATCAGAGAACGGGCTTTGTGGCGCAGCGACGGTATATGCGCAACGGGAACTGCTCCGACAGTCGCGACACTATAAATTCCGATATCAGGGCATGCAGAGACCTCGCTACTCGAAGCCTATTATAATTCATGGGCCACGATGAAGCGAGAGTTCGATGAACCACGCAGAGTCGCGAACAGTTCTATGTGTAAGCAATTACTACTGCACTACTCAGAAAACTTATACACCCATAAGCGGAAAACTGATTTTATCAATTTTAATTGGTCGACTTGGCTGGCTGACTTTCCGTCCTTTTTTGCACTGGACGGCTGCGCTAATTCTAGTACACTGTAGCTGTGCTTCCAGGTTGACCAACTCAGACTTCTTGCATACCCATTGTTGCCACCTGGGCTCAGAAAGGCCCGCCTACACTTCCTTTTTTTCCCCTGCACCTCTCAAAAGCGCTCTCGTACTTGCACTGAAAGCTCAGTGCGCAAACGCTTCCCTTTTCATTCCTTCTTTTCTAACACTATGTATCAGCATGCGACAACCGAAGATGAAGGTGTAACAAAGGGGCCCTGCGAGAACGCCACCTTAAATTGAGTCGTCACGCGCGTTTTTTTCTTCTTTGCTCTAATAGAGTTTTGTTCTCGTATTTCTCATCATTGAACGTCTTTCGACTCATCAAACGTGTTGATATCGCGTACGTCTCAGCAGTATGGCTGCGTAATGAAGCTGCCTGTGCGTGAAGAACCCCCTTTCACGGCGCAAGCAAACCGCAAAAGCTATGTATGCAAAGAAAGCCACTCCCATTCTGTGGCTGCCTAGTCTACAGCACCGCCTGTAAACTACGAAAGACCTAAAACACACAAAAGAAAGTTCACGGAATTAAATCAGATAAGGACAGCTAGTCCTAACGAGCTTCATTCTCTCTCTTCCCTATCGCTATAGCGGCGATGACCCCCGAGTTGATATGTATACGGCAAAGAAGCAAAGTCGCAAACGTTACCAATTCAAGAACGAGCTGGCCGCTCCCTGCCCGATTCTGGAGATGCTTATCCTATACCGTCGGTGCGTTTAAATACTTGCACTTGCTGCTCCCAGCTCGAGAACTCTCGACTGTAATGTCAAACGCAGTGGAAGCGACACGACTGCGAAATCAGCGCCCCCAAGCGGTACGGCATGGAACGTGACAGGAATGACGCAAGTTCGGCTGTATATACGCACTCAAGAAACGGAAGCTACGCCTCTCTTTAACAAGGTTCAGGAGGGCCGACACCGCTTTCAGCAATCGCGCTTTTCGCCCATTCCAGTCTATATACATCATAGTGAGGCAGTTCTAGGAAAAATATGTAGTAATGTTCTTTTTAAAAGTACAACGCCGCCAATGAGAACTTCACTATACGATTGACCTTCCGTTTGTTTTGTACAATCCGTTCCTCCTTTCTTTTTCGTTTTCGTGTGCCTACTTAGTAGGTCAGTATCACTAAACCTCCTCTTTACGTGACAGTGTGTACATTGCTAAGCTGTAGTGTTTTCCGGGATAAACACAAATACATACAAACACATACACAAGTACGAAAGCTTACTAAACTGTAGTGTTTTCCAGGATCAGCTATCAAAAGTGGAAGAGTGTAAAGTCAGATATCATCGCTAAAAAGTAACACGCAGGTATCGTTGAATGTTAGTTCATCTTTAGATTTTGCGTCCACGTAAAAGTGGTAATACCGTGTAAACCGCGAGAGACTGGACAGGTGAGGCCATCTGGAGGCGCAAAGAGGAACCTGGCAAGCAGGAAACTTATTCTATTTTTCCGCTGACGCTCATTCGCGATAGCTATATTGCACTGACCACTCTGCGTAAACCTCAATGCTTTGCATGCCAAAATACACCAATACTATAGCTGACTTGAGACACACGAGCGAACATCGCTGAAACGTGCATCCTCGGGCACCTCTGTAGTGCTGCTTGGAACGACGTCCATTTCGGAATCACTGTTCTGCAAAAGGTCTATCGAAGCAAAAATAATTCGCGACATCGCGAATCGCGGAGATTCCAAGCTCCAGACTATCGTATCGAACCCGAGTCGACACTTTGTAGGGCGACGACAGCAATGCAGGTGACAAGGCATGACTGAATGTGTCCGCCCAGAAGACGAAATGTTTGCGGAGCAGCTGAGCCTGACGTCACTCTATTCTCTGGAGAAGTGGTCAGCTGTGGCGTGATCTGGAGGTGACCGTGAGTTAGCGCCACTGCTGGTGCTACCAGCGCTAAAAATGGCGGGATTGCCAGCCGTTTTGAATAGTGCTAGGTGCCAGTGATATAAATCAATAAAAGTGATAGTTATTCATCCATCAGTTACGTTTGAGGTCGCGAATTGCTGCTACGGGGTCTACAGCTACTCGCTGATGCAAAAATCTTGGCATGAGTAAATTTGATGTCAGTGCTCCTTTAACGACCCCAGGCAGTCGAAATTTCCGGAGCCCTCCACTACGGCGTCTCTCATAATCATATGGTGGTTTTGGGACGTTAAACCCCACATATCAATCCATTTTTCTCGCTTTGGTTTTTCACTTGCCACTTTCGAGACTGCAGGTGATCGCGGGACAAGGATGACAGGAAAAAAAAATGCAGGCATGAGAGAGCGGCGATTCGTAAGCCTGCTGCTCACGGCAACGGTTGAAGTGATGAAGGCATATTCATCGTAGCGATCGCCAACCATTAGAGGCGTAAACAGAATTTTTTTCTCGCGATTTACAACCATACTTTATGTATGTTCTTGTGTGCACTTTTATATGTGCGTGTGTATACTACACACACGCAAGCAAAATAGAAAAAAAATTTGGAAAAGAAAAGTTGAACCCCCCCCCCTGCCTTTGGCCGCGCCCTTGCCAACCACGTATATCAAATTGTTGGGCATCAATATGACCTCAACAATCGGTACTGATGCACGCATGGCATCCACACGTGAAGTTTTGTGAATGTCACAAACGTCTGGCACTCTCTCCCGCTCGCCCCTTCACCTTTGTATTCGGAAAAGACTTCCGAGCTAACCTCACCTAACCTAACTACTCGGCAACGGCGCCGCTGCGTCTTCCCTACACCTGAAGCGAGAGACACGTATGTGTTCCGGGAAAGATGACCTACAGGAGAAGCCTTGAAGAAGTTTGACTGCTTGGGCAGTTGGCGTTCATCCAGCGAGAAGTATACGGTCGTCGGTGTCGCGAGTCTCGCGTATACGCGGCGAGCATCAAGTGTCTTGTGCAACCCATCAAGACGGATCGCCAGACTAGAGTTACTGTATATGCTACGTAAAGGTAGCATAACTCTAGTATACAGTAACTCTAGTCTGGCGAGACCATCGGAGGCACCCCATCAACTCCCTTACGTGAACCACAAGCTGGATAGAACTTTTATTGTGATTTTTTTCAACCATTTCATTTTATTGCACCCAGCTTTTAAATATTGTCTTTGTGTGCGCTGCGTCACACGAGAAGCTCTGAAGCGAGAGCACGGTCTTTTTGTAATTCTTCTTTGTATCTCCCTTAGTTTACATGGTGTCGTTATTTTATTATTCTTCCGCGTTGTTTGCTTGTATCTCTTGTAGTATTCTTCTAGAACACAGTTTGTCTTTGTTTGCAGCTGTCCTTTTCATCGCGCATATTTCTGTTCTTCCTCTCAGTTCATTTTTGTTTACTCCTGCCTTCGCCCCTGATGAAATTAAGTGGCTGTGTTTGAAGAAATGTCCGTGTCTGCTCTATGAGTACGTCAGTCAAGCCCAAACATCACTACACGTGCAACCCCGCGCATGGGTTAAGCGGCCTGCAAATAAATTTGAAACGTACCACTTGAAGGCCTTTCAGACGTCGCAGGCCAAAGTGAAAAGTGGAAGCTTGCGAGTAGTCTGCCACACGCCGCTGTAAGATCGGCGGGGCCTCACTAGAAGTCTGTTAAGTGTCAATATACACGCATTTCTGGAGTATACATAAGGATTCTTCATGTTATTTCATCGCATTTGCAATTCGCCATCAGTCGCTGATAACATTGTCAAAGTAATAAAGATCAATCCGTGACGACTTATAGATTAGACACTGTTCAGAGCTAACGAATACAGATCATTGCTTCTTCTTCTGCTTAGAATAGTGTTCTCCTTATATGAACCAGAAAAATAATTCCGAGGAGTATAAGTCATACATGGGCACAGAGAAAAATGGCCCGACGAGATTGGCAGCACACATCCGCAACACGACCCTCTGGCATTTGTCCCGCGCGGTCTAAAACCAACACAAAGCTCCCCCAATTTTGTTCTTATTTTCATTTTTATTCAAGTGCACTGAGCGCAATACATTACGAGCCCCAACCCAAAACCCCGACGGCTTAAATAAAAAAAAGTATTCAGGGCATCATTGGACAGCGAAGCCAGTGGCGAATAAACGCCGCTTTTTGTATACAACATGCATGCGTGCACCGGGAACGCAGATGGAAGGCGCACAAAAGCAATAACCCGGTTGAATAATGCATCGAGACGCCGTCGGCGGGCCGACCGGTAAATACGGAGCGTATCATTTTGCCCCGCACGAGAATGCCCGGAATCAGACGCTTGTTCGGCTGCGATTCGCCGTTTCGCAGTCCATGCTTTATGCAAAGCGCGTGTCATCGGAAAGAGCTGGGAGACAGCTTGATCGCTCAATACATGGCCGCGATCGTGTCTCGGCTCGAGTGGCTCGATCCCGCGCTAGAGATTTGTGCCGGCGGCGATTCTATACGTACGCGCAAGATGCGGGTTGGATCGAAAAACAAGCAACCGTAGACAAGACAGGCGCACCGCCGCGCAGCGACTTGACTCATCCTTCGTGGTTAGGCATGTCTGGCGCACAGAGACGCTCTCCATGGATACGTTCAAGTATATAGCCGGAACAAATCTCGTTTTAAGTGCATGCGTCCTGACGAATGGACGTGCAGCTTGCACAAAAAGAAAAGTAACGACAGTGCGACAACTATGATCATCATTAAACTAACCATATGTCCTTGACCCTGTTCTGACTCTAGTTGTTCCTCAAAGCCCTCATTGTCGTTAGTAACCTTTACCCTTGGAGTAGCTGGCTGTAGGGCCGCATAATCCAGGCCGACCTCACCACCACTCTCTCCCTCTGTAGTGTTCGGACGCAAGAGCTGCGCAAGGATTTTTCTTTACTAGAGGACAGGTCGTGGCCCCCACGTAGAGTAAGTTCCTTAAGAGGGACAGGGGACATACCGCCTACTTTGGGTGAGATTTAGTTTTTTGTTTAGGGGTAGGGGTGACCAAAATGAGGGCCGAGTAAATTCTTTTCTGTGGGGAGGGGCAGCCCCCTGAACTTTGCTCCATCCCCCATATAGTGCCACCTTTGTTAGGTGTGCAGTGTCTGAACAAATGAGAGCAAGCAGGCAGCCTGCATACATAACGGACAAACAATATATGCGAATAAAACAAGAGGCGTGTGACATATACATGTACGACAGGTTTCAGGCAACAGTGCGAGATGGGCAACATAGAAGCACCTGCGCATTCCTTTGTTCTCCACTGAGATCTTCAAGCTCTGCAGGACACCTTCCATGGCGACCATTTTAAGTATATTATTCCAATTACTTTACACCATTCACGATTCGTCGGTGGTCAGACCAGCCTCAGGTCTGACCACGTCACATCAGGTTTGACCGGCACGTTATCACAAGGATTGGCCAGTTGTGAGCGCCGGAGGGCAAGATCAAAAGCAAAAAGACTCTGCTTCATCCATCCATAAATAAGTAGAAGGCTGAAAATTCAAAACACACGCGCCTCGACAAATGATGTAGAGCAGAAAGATTTTCGAATCAGCGTAGATCATCCAAGGGTATTTGCCCTTGAAACGCGACATTATTTTTTGCTCCTTTGTTTTTCTTTTAGTATAACGACTGGTATGAGCAATTTCTTGTGGGAACCGTACCATCACACTACAACACTGGCCTCTCAGGTGCAATATCGGCCCTGGTGTAAGTGTTCGAGTAAAAATTACGCCTATACAACACGAACTGTATAGACGTTGGAAAGAAAAGTGCATGCATTGCAGCCCTAAATTTACATTATTCACACCAGTTGGGGAAATACACTCTTGACAACATTGTTTTGTTCGCCATTACAATGCAGCATGCAGTTTTGCGAAAATAAAACCGCATTTAAATTAAGTACGCAATCATTTTTCTTTAATTTTGTGCCCCATTTGAATCGCTCCCGCTGCTGGGAAACTAATGTGCACCACGTACATACTGTACACAACATACTGTACTGTACTGTACAACGTACTGTACATACTGTACGTGTATGTACGTACTGTACATACACGTACACAAGAACCACGATGCGTTCCGCAATGCCGAATGAGTTCTTCCGTCAATATAAGCGCCTGCTCGGCATTCCTTATAAAATGCTACAGCACTTCTCCGGATCCTCATCTGCGTGCACTGCACACTATACAACCACTTCGTACCGAATGACACTGGTGTAGGGCGAGTGGAATCGTGACGGCCTGTATTGCTGTCGTTAGCCATTCCCGCGAATTAAAGAAGGCGCCAGCGCGGTGATGGAGACGAAAATGAAAGAAGCACTCAAGTTTGTTGTTGTCATTGGACAATTATGGCTGTAGCTATACCATTCCTCTTCAGGCGAGAATAGCGGTACATGGTCGACGAATTATTAAAATTCACATAACATAATTCCAGAGCACTGAACATTACAATCCAATAAATAAAACTAAGTATATTGTGCTGTTTGTGCGAGTTTCAGGAGCTACATGTAATTTGTTTGTGATTAAATACCTGATAATTCTGTCGTCAATCACGTTTCGTTTCAAAGTAAAAAGAATGAAATCAAAGGCCTCTCATGAATGTGAAATTAGTTTTTAGTTGCAATTATTTCGAGAAATAGAAATTAATACTTTTGACGATGGTTCTGGAACGCGACACGTCGAACGACCCATCGAACATCGCAGTGTCTTCAGCAAAGTGATCGGCTACGGTGACGCAGCACACAGAAGTCAAGTCACGTAGAAGGTTAATGCGTCTAACGAACAATGTATTTTCTTCTCTTTTGGCCACTAGTACACATAGCTAAAATTGAGAAAAGAAACACACGTGCAAACGTAGCTACCACCACTGAAAGGGACGTGTTGGTTAATACATTTTCTCCAGAGACATTTCAATGAATATCTGCGTATTTCAAGGCATTATATGTGCGTATCAGACGGTGAACACGGTCTCTAAGTAGGGTCAGGCTGCCTCGTTTCGGATGCCATGCACTGCGATTCATATCAGGAGCTTCAACGTGTGAATTCGAGGACAACGGATAATTATGATGTCGATCATTAGTAATATTTGCCCTGCCCGTTCAAATGAACTGGTAAAAGAAAAAAAAAGGCAGTGAATGCACGAATCAGAGGTATCCCGTTACGATAAGCAATTCCGTTCTTCCATATAATGAAACCGATTGCTCCCTTTCAGTCGTGTGCTACGTGACCTCCTTCTTTATACATACTAACCCCATTATGTTTACATCTTTCGTGCGAATAATAATTTTTGATTGATTGATTAAAAAATTAGGTGAAACCTATTAGAAAGCAGATATTTCCGCTTTTAAGCAATTCTCCTTCCGTTATCCTTTGTTTCCTCTTTACCATTTCTATTCCTGCCCGGTGCTGGGTGTATACAGGGAACAAGACATTTATTCATGTCGTAGCTAACGCGTATTTTATTATACCATTCTCTTTTCCACCCAGTCCGTTCAATGCAAGACTTCCAGTTCCTTTTTTTCCGCATTCTTTGCACCGGTAGGAACCGCTTCAGTTAAGCCAGGCTCGAGTTAAAGCACATTTTTGATGACACGTACATATGACGAAATGGTACAAGTGATTATGATATGTAAAGAGAATATGTAAGAGAAAAAAAGAAAGGAGTTATAGCGCCTTTCATTTTTATAAAAAGCTGCCATCGTTTCCTTTCTCGTGACATTCAGTATATTGTGAGCTCGACAAGTGAATGACTATTAATTCTCTTTACATATCACCATCACTTGTAGATCCTCGTAAACGGTCGAACGGATAAACAGACCGACTAATATTTTGCTTTCGGGTTCCTCCACTCACCGCTATAGTGTCACCACGTAGCGTCCATTCTCCATTCTAGAGAACGCTACAAAATTGATCTTGTAAAACATTCTTGGATTTCAAAACAGAGCATATACCAGCGAAAGACACGTGCAAGAACACTGTTGTCTGTATTCCGCCTTTAGCGAATTTTCGATGTGTAGTATTTTTTTCTTTATCTTGCCTCATTCGTGCAGTGCAAAAAGATTTATTTCGCGCACACTGTGTTTAGACAGCAGTATGAAAATTATTTGTCGTGTATACGCCTTCGTCTCGTACTAACATGAGACGAGCGCGAAGCGCCACTTTTCTGACATCATTCCAGAAAAATAGGAAAAGAACACGCTTATAATTTCTATGTAATGAAGCCGATTCCTCCTCACAGACGTCTTTCTTGGGTGAGACGATCGAGCGTCATAATGATAATGGGTTTGCGGAGTCGCCATATGACAAGCCCTCTTGTATTCTATACACGTCATAGTTTAATTGTGTATGCCATATATTTTCATCAGGTGCCATGTCAGCGCGACACGGTATTATCTAGATTAAGACTCCCTCGGGACGCTGCCGACCTCACGACAGTAAAGCACCAAAAGTAAGGGGGCGCCGGCGGGACAAATTGCCACCAGGCAAACTCGTCTCACAAGCGCCGAGGTCCTCGAAGCAACAACGGTTGATGGACGCCGTGTTTGCCTTCGGCAGCGGGGCCACGCTTGCAAGATATATGTGTGTATGCAGTCCCCATTTGCGTGAACGCCATCAGAGACTCACGAGATCACTACTTCCACGTGAGAGCTTGTGTGCGTGTGTGTGTGCGCACACGCACGCACACACACCCACGCGCACGCACGCACATGCAGCGGGCATGCACATGCTCGTTCACGCTACCGTAGTGCAGGCGAGTATAGTCGCTACACCCGACACCTTCGACAACAACACAAGAGGAGCCAGGATAAGAGAGAGAGAGAGAGAGAAGAAAAAGACGCCGCGCCACTTCAGCGCAGCGCAATTAGTCGAAGATCAGAGCAAGCCGCCGCCTTTTTAGGGACGCCGCCGCTAGTCTTGGAGAAGCACTCGCCCCCTCAGACGACGCTGCTGCCGACAATGGGGGCTTATGGCCGCGGTACAATTAACCAAGCGCCCCTACTCTCTCGCTTTCGTTTTCTTTGTGCACTTGGTATGCTTTCTTATAGCCGCCTGCCGAAGAGCGCCTGCCAGGACATCGGAGGGGGGGGGGGGGGGCGGGGGGGGGGGGGTGAACAAAGCGCGCGCAGCTTTGACGCGGACGTCATGGTGGCGCGCGAAACAGTGTGTGTTGTGTTCCCAGAGTGGTTGGTGGGAAGCGAAGGCTTCCCGCGCGAGAGGACAGGTTTTGAGCGGGGTGTTGCCTAGAACTTGTCAGCCGTGAGTGGCCAAGACGTAGAGCTCATGCACGCGCAGTGCTTTTCTGGAACTAGATTCTGCGCTTGCCCTAGATGTGAGGTTGAGAAGGACACATCTTCTGGGTGTGGACGTCATGATAGTTGAGCCAGAGGCGGATGACCGATCTGTATACGCATATATAGTTGCCTCGACCATATATGCATACTTAGGTAGTTTCCTTCATATCGTTTCGAAGATCCAAGCGGTGACGAAATTCATTCACTGTGACATACATTTCGCTCTCAGCTAGCGACGACAAAACACCATGTGGTATAGTAATGGCGCTCGTTCACCTTGTAATACTTGCCCTCTCGAAAATAAGAGCGTGGAATCGCCTAATTAGGTGACATGTCCTAAAAACTCTCGCGCACGCCTGCCGCGATCTATTAACTGAACGCATATACACGAGGAAACACTCTTTGTCATATACACAACTTATTAAATTATACGTCTGCATCAGCATTGATAGAACGCGCGTAGTACAAAAACGTTTCATGGGCAACATTACAAATGAGAGAGTTTTGTAAAGTTAGTTCATTGTGAAAGACGAAGACGCAAGAAAACACGCACTCACATGCATATGTAATTCAGCACTGGCCCTGAGTGTGCGTTTCTTTTTTTTTATCTTCGTCTTTTGAGCTGATTACCTGGCAGATGTCGCACCAACTCGTACAAACCTAAGGCCCCTATAGATTTTATCTAGGGACTTCATACAAACCAAATCACTCACCGAATTCAGGTATATATGCAATCGACTGAGGAAGCGCGAGTGGATTAGGACGAAGAAAGAAACTGACACGAGATTGTGTGTGCGTGTTGTGTGGGAAGGAGGTGATATATAGCGCAAGACACCACTACAAACACGCAAAATAACATCGACGACAGCGTTTTTAGCCACAAATCTGAAGCATAAGTGCAATTAAATACGTCCCGAAACCGTGCACCACGGCAATTTCACATCCATAAAGTTTTGAGTGGCCTGTCATACGCTTTAGTTGGTTTCTTCGTTGGAATGCTCATTTGTCTCGGAACTCGCTCGTACATGGCTCCCATAAGACGGACGATTCCATCAGCGTTATCATTTCGTGCGCGCGGGAACGCGTTTCACTTATGCGCCTCCACTGCATTGGGCGTGACAGCGCAGTGCCAGCCCAAACGAGCGGCGCACAAAAGGAAACTCAGATATGATCAAACGCGAGCTTATTGTCGTCCTAGAGCTCAGATTTGGTACAGGGTTTAACGACCCCCGCCCGCGGACATTGTTTCGGGAGACTTGCTCGTGAGATAACACCCCATCACTTTTATTTTATTTTATCTAAAACTGTATATTATTCTTGTCTCTCGGTTTGCCCTTCCTCGTGGAATGCGTGTTTCTCTCTCATTTCTTCCGACAGAACGATAAGGAGGACAATGAAGGATAATTTGAGGAATGAATTGTTTTTTACATATATATACACAAACGAGAGCAATTTCGACGAGTGCTCAGAAGCGCCACATCGCGAGCACCAAGTATACTTCATATCGTTGTGTGCTGCATATGTATAAGGACGGGGAATCCACAACTCAACGAAGGTCGGCGAGAGTTCATGCTCGCGTAGGCAACTATATATGAACAATCGCGTTACCTATACACCTTTCACAGGAAAGAAAAAAACACCGCCATGATGGGCTGTGCGCGGGAGTAGAATTAAAGGCTAAGGGCGGCCGCGTTGTCAGTGCATTTTCGAGGGAACGCGCCAATTCGCACAGCCCAAGGAGGGCTATGGCGGCGCCCAGGGAGGCATTTATGAAAAGGTGAATACAGGCCGAAAATGCTGCATGTCGGTGGAAGCGGAAATCGAACGCAGGCTGCGATACGCGTTCTACAAAGCACGGCCGCAAGTATAGCGCGCGCATGCGAGCCATCACGTAGGTCCCGAGAAAGCAATCATAAACATGTTGTAGTATATAGCGAGAACTCGAAGAAAGAAAGAAAGAAAGAAAGAAAGAAGAAAGAAAGAAAGAAAGAAGAAAGAAAGAAAGAAAGAAAGAAAGAAAGAAAGAAAGAAAGAAAGAAAGGACGGTCGCTAAAACACGAAACCGCCCACGAACAAGTTATCCGAAAGCAAGCAGAGTTCTGCAACGGTAATAGTAACGCATTAATAACAATAATACAATTGAAACATGCATCACCAACTTCCAAAGAAATGAATGGGAAAATGAATATTAGTAGCTTCCTTTAAAAGAAATAAGCGATATAATTTTGCACGGGGTGCAATGAATTTAGCTAAGATTTATTTATTTATTTATTTATTGATACTGCGATCTTTTACAAGATCATAGCAGGGGTGGTACAAAACATAAACATAAACATCAGTGGAAACAGACAAACAAACAATCAAAAACAAATGTAATACAAGCTTATGTAACTGATAGCTGCAGTGATTCTTCGAGACAAGAGAATCAACAAAAAGCAAGGTACAAACATAGATAACAATCATTTCTGCAGTGACTCTTCAAATGCAGACAATGTATTTAGGGTAACAACATCGTTATGTAGACTGTTCCAATCCACGATAGTCCTCGGAAAAAAAGAATATTTGAAACAATTTGTTCGTTGCATCAATGGAGAGAGAGTAAGATTGTGTCTCTGTCTTGTTCCGTAACCCGATGAAAAGTGAACGATATGTGATGTGTCAACTGCATAGTGACCTTTTATTAACTGGAAAAGAAATTTTAAGCGCAATATTCGATTTTGGTCCGGAATGTTTGGAAATTTGCTTTCCAAGAGAAGTTTGTAATTGAAGTGGGACCGTACGAGTTATAAATGAACCTAACAACCTTTTTTTGCACCCTTTCAAGTTTTTGGATATCAGTCTGAGTGAAAGGGTCCCATATGACCACAGGATACTTCAGTATAGGACGGATAATGGCATTGTAAGCGAGGAGACGAATACTTGGTGTGGTTGATCTTAAAGAACGCCTTAGGAAAAAAAGTTTACGGAGAGATTTAGCTACTACAAAATCTATGTGCTTTGACCAGGATAGATTTTTTGTAATCCAGAAACCAAGGTACTTGTATTGAGTTACTTCTGACAGAATTGTATTGTTGGTGGAGTACTGGAACAAAAGAGGTTCTTTTTTAAGGGTAATTCTCATAAAAACTGTTTTAGCGAAATTGAAGAAGCACGAATGAACAAGAACCTGAACAGCGCATGCAGACACTGCTCAGTAACCGCAAGTTCGTTTCGTCTTCGAATGCTCAATTTTTCAGACACTTATGGCAATCGAGTTAGTCTGAACAACTTAGTTTCTCTGCACTCTTGCACGCTTAACAGACTCTGCAGCAAACGTGTGGCATGCTTGACAAATGAGAGATACCCCACTCCATGTTTCAGCCGCAATCTCGGGAAAATGGCGCAACGGGTGCTTCGCTTCCACGAATGAGTCCGTTTCGGCATTTTTTTTCTCATCGGCATAATTAATGAATGAGAAAATAAGCGAGAATACTGAAATTAGTTGCGTACCGTATATCAAGCTAACTTAGCCGGAGTGTCGGGTTCTGCAATCTTCTTCCTTTAACAAATATATACTGCTGCGATGTACAGAACGGCGCGCATGTACGTCGTTCACACGTGCACACATCTGTATGCATTTGCAATGCACGATTCACCCGCATTCAGTTATTTTTTGTCCCTCTTCGCAGGACGTTACCCTTGATTACGGATGAGAGCGCGTTTCTATTAAGCTTGGTCACTCCATAAAAACACACAACTAGGAGCCCACGGTAAATCACGCGGTTGATGCCCGCGCCCTCACTAATGTTCTCGTGCGTTGGCGTTTAATGTCCAGAGAAGGAGCTAAGTTGTCCACCCGAGTCGTCTGCCAAGTTACCGAGCAAAGCAGCGTCAACTGCAAATGCGGAGGGCGGCGCTGTGTATATGAGTAAACTTGAGTATAAAGTGACAGGAATATTACGATTAGAAAGACAAGCGTGAACTCAATAATACAGAAATTTCGAAAAAAAAGGCAATTTATAAATGTGGTTCAACATGGCATCACTTAATGAAGCCGAGAACACGGTGCGCCTGTAATTAATATGTTAATAAAACGTAATAGTAATTATTTGTGGGGCTTTACATACCAAGGCCACGGCATGATTATATGAGGCAAGGTGTAGTGAAGGGATCCGGAAATTTCGCGTCCATCAAAATGCGATCTCCGCGGCACGGATCAAACCAGCAATTCTCGATCGGGTCAGCATCCGAGTACAGCAACCAGCGAGGTCGGCAAAATATTCAATCAATTATTCAATCAATCAATCAATCAATCAATCAATCATTTTATTTCCTTTAGATAAGGTGGAGTACAGGACTAAAAGCTCAAGAGCTTGACGAGGTCCTGACCCCGTTCACAAGTTGACAAAGCAGCAGGAATGGTATAGTCAATCATGTACAACAAATATGAAATAAACATACAGGTATAACATCACAAAAAAGTACGACAAAAAGTTTATGAAAACAGTGCTAAGATAAAAAGAGAGTAGTTCAAATGTATGGTCATGAAGTGGCATGAACTTGAAAAAGAATGGGCATAAATGCTGAGAGAAGTATCATTGAGGATAATGTATCAGTTGGGCGAAGTGTTTAATCTGACAATTTTGTTTAGAGGAAGGATCGAAATCTTCGCGGTTTAAAAAATTTAACAAAGAAGGTAGTCTGTAGGACAATGATTGCTTGTCATAAAAGGTTCTTGGGGTGGGTATTCTCGTAAAATTGATTGACATGTGGAGATTAACGTCCCCAAAAAAGCACCATATGATTGTGAGAGACACCGTAGTGGAGGGCTCCGAAAATTTCGACCACCTTGGGTTCTTTAACGCGCACTGTTGTGCCTCGCCCAAGTTCCACGTGGTCTTCGCGGCCTGCTGGCACCTGGCAGCTGTTGATGAGTCAACCCTGCACCGGGACGGCGACGGACGCGGACAATCGGAAAAAAACCACGTCGCCGGCTCCTCTTGACACAAAAGTCGTTGGCCAAGCTTTTGTCAGCAGCCGAGAGCAACACTCCGAAGCAGCGTCGACCCAGCAGCTGTACGGGGTATTCTGCATTGCTTGAGTCAACCTGGCTGCATCAAGGAGTGACTTTGCGCATGGGATTCCACGTCATCTCACTGTGGTGCCACGCTGGCGCGTGGGGTCTCCCTCACCAAACAGCGAACTGGGCATGCCTTGCCCCTTTCCTAGGTTCAGAGGGAGGCGGTGTTTGGCTTTCCCTCTTCGGGGACGGAGAGGAAGACGACGATCTCATTGGAGTATCCTGCGCATAATTTTCCTTGCAAGGGATCTTGGGAAGGCGGACGATGTATAAAAACGCTAGCGCAGAGGCGCTCGTGTGTGATTCTCTTTTCATGTTGTACCACGCTACCATGTAAATACTGTATATAAACATTTTTTCTCCTTCTCCGGCTTCTCTACTCGTCCTCTCCGGGGACTCGGATGGCCCGAGTCCGCACCACGCTACCCAAAGGCGCAACAGTGGCTGGCAGCTTATGGGATTCGCCTGCGTCGGCTGCATCGAAGTGGTGAGTGCCGCGTGTTTGCTCTTCTTTTCGCCAGACTCGTTAGCGCAGATGGTCGGTAACGTGGTAGGGTGATTTTGGTAAATTTTGATTCACAGACCAAGAATTGGGTGGCTCGTGGGCAAAATTACCTTAGAAGAGAAACGGTGTGCATATCTAAGATGGAGAAGTTTAAGGTCCAAGAACTCCTCGAAATTTGTCAGGAGCTGAATATTTCGGTCGGCTCGGTTAAAAGAAAACAACAAATTTTGGAGCACTTGGGAAAAGAGGAAGTGAGTTTAGAAGAGGCCATTGAGGCCAGAGAAACCATTTTGGCAAAGAAAGAGGAGCGTGAGCGCTTAGCCCGTGAACAGAGAGAGGAGGAAATAAGGAGGGATCGCGAGAATAAAGAACATGAAATCCGTCTGAAAGAACTTGAGCTTCGTATGTCCGTGGGAAATCGAAATTCAGGGGGTGGAGAATCAAAGATAAAGGATCTAATCCACACCTTCAAGGCGGGTGACGACATTGCATTATACCTCGTGCATTTTGAGCGAGCATGCGAAAATGCAGGGTTTAGTAGGGAGACTTGGCCACAAAAACTGATATGCGTACTACCAGGCGAAGTATCCGATGTTATCGCAAGAATGAATAAAGAGGACTCCGAGGTGTATGACAGGGTAAAGGCTGCATTGCTACGAAAATATCGCCTATCGACAGAGGCTTTCCGCCTGCGGTTCAGGCACTCTAAGAGGGGCAACGAATCTCATTCAGACTATGCCTACCAAATTAGAGCCAACTTTGAAGAGTGGCTCAAAAGCGCGCAAGTCTATGGCAACCCTGACAAGGTCATTGAGTTGATGGTACTTGAGCAGTTTTACCGGGGAATTCCCGAGGAGGTAAGGCTTTGGGTGCAGGATAGGATGAAAGACGTAGACATGAACAGGGCAGCAGAACTCGCCGAAGATTACTGCTCACGCCGTAGTCTCCGTAGTACACCACGAACTTCGGAAAAAAGTGAAAAGGTAGAAAGCTGGTCGGGAAACCAGGGACGCAAGAGGTTTGCAAGAAATAACTGGAAACCCGAGAATTCCAAGTTATTAGACAGTCAGCAGGGAAAGGACAGTGAGGGGACTAAGGCGGCACCTTCATCAGGTTCAAAGGCGCCTGGTGACATAGCGCATGCGTTAGAAGCGCGGAAGCCAGTTGTTTGCTACAGCTGCGGAGAAAAGGGCCACATGGCCAGGAGCTGTAAGAAGCACATGGCATTTGCCACAATTCAGGAGTCAGAGGATAGCTTAAAGCTGTTGAAGCCTTACATGAGGACACTCTCAGTGAACGGCCGAATGTGTAGGGTATTGAGGGACTCGGCGGCCACAATGGATGTAGCGCATCCAAGTTGCGTATCTTCCGAAGACTATATAGGAGAGTGTGCCTGGATTCGGCAAGTGGCAGAAAAACAAAGCGTCTGCCTACCGATAGCGAGGGTTGTAATCGAGGGCCCTTTCGGCCAATTGTGTACGGAAGCAGCAATTTCAGCCAACCTTCCGGAGCACTTCCCTTACCTATTTTCAAATAAGTCTGAGGAAATGTTAAAAACACGTGGAAAATCATTTGCCACCGAAATAGCTTGCATGGCCCTTACCCGTTCGAAGGCGCGCGAGCTGACGCAACAGCTGAGCAGCTCACCCTCTGGGGAGCAGACGTCCGAGGGCAGTGTAGGAAAACCTGAGGTAGTTGCGACGGAAAATGAGTCTGCCATGCGAGTTGTCGAGACGGAAACTGGGGCTATGGTCGACAACAGCGAGGAAATATCTCTAACGCCCGAAAACGAGGACTTGGTGACAGGCTCGGTGTTAACACCCGCGTCCACTAGTTGGTGTCAGCTAGCCAGAACCGACCGTGCAACGCTAGTGGTCGATCAAAAGGCGGATCTCGCACTCTCTATGCTGCTAGATGCCATACATAAGGAAGGTAACTCTAGGAAGAACGTTTCGTTCTACACCCAAAACGAGGTGTTGCATCGCAGGTATGAGAACGCTAAAGGGCGGGTCTACAACCAAGTGGTAGTTCCACTAAAATACCGGCGGAACATTCTCGACCTGGCCCACAGCAACGCATGGGCGGGCCACTTAGGTATAAAGAAAACGAAAGCTAAGCTGGCTCAGGAGTTCTACTGGCCCGGGTGCTGGAAGGATGTAGAGATGTTTGTCCGTGAATGCGACACTTGTCAGCGGATAGGAAAATCAACAGACAAATGGAAGGCACCAATGAAACTAGTGCCAATAATCACAGAACCCTTCCGTCGGCTCGTGATTGACATCGTGGGGCCTCTGCCTCCATCTAAATCAGGATATCGGTACGTCCTGACCGCGCTGTGCGTTGCCACCAAGTTCCCGGAGGCAATCGCACTGAAAGAGTTGAGTTCAGTATGCGTGGTGGACGCATTGTTGTCTATTTTTTCTCGGGTGGGTTTTCCCTCGGAGATACAGTGTGACAACGGAAGTGTGTTCACAAGCTGCCTTACGACTACATTCCTAGAACGCTGCGGGATAAAAATAGCGCATAGCTCTATTCACCATCCACAGTCGAACCCTGTGGAACGCATGCACTCGGTCATGAATCGCGTTTTGCGAGCTTTGTGCTTTGAGCATAAAAGTGACTGGGAGGGGTGTATACCAGCTGCGATGTTTTCTCTGAGGTCGGCCCCACACGAGAGTACGGGTTTTAGTCCGGCTGAACTTGTCTACGGCAGGAACTTGAGAGGTCCGCTGCACTTGATACGAGAGTCATGGACTGGATATGGGGAGGACCCTAATGTGGTTTCCTATGTACTGGATTTATTGGGGCGACTGGGGACTACACGCGAAGTGGTGGAGAGCAACATGCGCGCAGCACAGGCGCTTTCCAAGGCCCGTTACGATAAGTCAGCTCGAAAGCGAGTCTTTAGAGTGGGCGATGAGGTGATGCTGTTGTGCCCTTCAAGAAAAAACAAGCTGGACGTACAATGGGAGGGACCAGCGACAGTGATGTCAGTGCTTTCAGACACCAACTACGAGGTAAAGTGGGGCCGGAAATGCCCGAAAGTGTATCACAGTAACCTAATGAAACCCTACATGCGACGAAAAGCAGTAGTAAACCTTGCACTCAATGTTCCTGAGGATGAGGGCGCGGAAATCCTTTGTCTTTCCGATGGCACGGTCAGCAGCACATTGTCAGATAGGGTAGACACAGGGAACACCCTAAGTAAGGCTCAAAAGGAAGATTTAGAGCTTTTAGTACAGGAATTCGCTACCGTTTTCTCCGAGAAGCCAGGCAAAACGGATGTGATTAAGCACGACATTGAGCTGACGGTTAACAAGCCGATCAGCTGTAAGCCGTATCGGGTGTCACCTAGACAGAGAGAGATACTAGAGGCCGAAATTCGCCGCATGATCGACCTAGGTGTTATCATCGAAGCAGACAGTGATTTCACCTCGCCTTTGATTTTGGTTGAGATTCCGGGCCGTGATCCAAGGCCATGCGTGGACTATCGCCGCTTGAACTCTGTAACAGTCGACCAGACTTACCCTATTCCTAACATTGAAGAGAGGGTAGAGACAGTGTCTAAGGCGAAATACATTTCTACGTTAGACCTTGTTAGGGGGTATTGGCAGGTCCCTCTGACAGAGCGCGCGAGTCGATACGCTGCTTTTATCTCACCCCTGGGCACTTTTCGTCCTTTGATGATGAGCTTTGGGCTCAAGAACGCGCCGTATTGTTTCAGCCGCCTGATGGATAAGGTTCTCCACGGGCTCGAGAAATTTGCGCTGCCTTACCTAGACGATGTGGCGATATTTTCGGACAAATGGGAAGACCATGTTGAACACGTTCGGATGGTTTTGGAACGGATCAAAAATGCAGGTCTTACGGTAAAGAGAGAGAAATGTCATTTGGGCTGTGCTGAAGTAAGCTATTTAGGGCACATTGTAGGAAATGGGCGTCGTCGACCGTCCGAACTCAAGGTAGCCGCGGTGGTCGGTTATCGTCGTCCCAGCACTAAGACCGAGATGAGAGCATTCCTCGGCCTCACAGGTTACTATCAGCATTACGTCCCGAATTACTCCGAGATTGCCAGCCCTTTGACAGATAGTTTACGCAAGACCGAACCTGTGAACATTCAATGGGACTCTAAGAAGGAAGACGCTTTTCAGAAGCTGAAGCACGCATTGAGTGAGAAACCCGTCTTGAGGGCACCGGATTTTGCAAAACCTTTCACTATTCAGTGTGATGCAAGCGAACGCGGTTTAGGAGCAGTGCTATGTCAGACGGACCAGAGTGGAGAGGAGCGGCCGGTTTTGTATTTGAGTCGCAAATTGAGCAGCAGGGAAGAGGCTTATAGCACTTCGGAAAAAGAATGTGCTTGCATTGTTTGGGCCGTACAAAAACTAGGCTGCTATGTTGCTGGCTCTAAGTTTATTATAGAAACTGATCACTCTCCACTAACCTGGTTACACCAAATGTCACCTAAGAATGGTCGTTTGCTCAGATGGAGCATAGCACTGCAGCAGCACAATTTCGAGGTGCGCTACAAGAGAGGTGGCCTTCATACAAATGCAGACGCCCTAAGTCGAGCGTTTTGACTCGTCAAAAGACGCGGAAGGTTTGTTTGATTTTTTGTTTACCTTTACCTAGTTTATGTGTACTCTTTTTTTTTTATTCCAATGTGTTACAGTGAGGGCGTAGAGAAATTTTCACTGACTCCCTCGTTGTCCCGAGCTCTACAGTTTGCTTGTTTAGCTTGATTATAATGTTATCTCGATTCCAAATGGAATTACGTATGAAAGAGTTACTGGACACTTGTCCCGATTAGTATGCACATTGTTTCCTTGAGCTTAAGTTATTAAGATAAGATGTTTGCTTTGTAAAATCTGAGGCCTGGCGATGAGAGTGGCGTGCACGCGGTGCTTGTCGCATTGTGTGTGGCTGACAAAGGTCGTTTCTTGGAGCTTGTCACCCACTTTTCACCGAAGCGGTGCGCAGAGGCCAGCTCTTGGAGCATTCCAGTTTGACCAGGCCCTTCGAGAAAGCAAGAGCCTTGCCGGAACGTCGCCGACATCGATCCGGCCGAGCTGCATGGAACAACTCGACCTCCCGATGTATCATCTGGCGGCGGGGGTGCTGTTGTGCCTCGCCCAAGTTCCACGTGGTCTTCGCGGCCTGCTGGCACCTGGCAGCTGTTGATGAGTCAACCCTGCACCGGGACGGCGACGGACGCGGACAATCGGAAAAAAACCACGTCGCCGGCTCCTCTTGACACAAAAGTCGTTGGCCAAGCTTTTGTCAGCAGCCGAGAGCAACACTCCGAAGCAGCGTCGACCCAGCAGCTGTACGGGGTATTCTGCATTGCTTGAGTCAACCTGGCTGCATCAAGGAGTGACTTTGCGCATGGGATTCCACGTCATCTCACTGTGGTGCCACGCTGGCGCGTGGGGTCTCCCTCACCAAACAGCGAACTGGGCATGCCTTGCCCCTTTCCTAGGTTCAGAGGGAGGCGGTGTTTGGCTTTCCCTCTTCGGGGACGGAGAGGAAGACGACGATCTCATTGGAGTATCCTGCGCATAATTTTCCTTGCAAGGGATCTTGGGAAGGCGGACGATGTATAAAAACGCTAGCGCAGAGGCGCTCGTGTGTGATTCTCTTTTCATGTTGTACCACGCTACCATGTAAATACTGTATATAAACATTTTTTCTCCTTCTCCGGCTTCTCTACTCGTCCTCTCCGGGGACTCGGATGGCCCGAGTCCGCACCACGCTACCCAAAGGTGCAACAGCACCCAATTCCGAGCACACGGGCCTACAGCATTTTCACGTCTATAAGTTATTCTTTTTAGCTTGAAGTGATAGAGAAAGACGCTTCACCAAAACTCCACCGACAATGTCGCGTTTCGGGAATTTCCCAGAGATTCAAGCACGCGGCTGCCGGCGTCGCATTGTCTTCTTGAAACCACAGTATTCCCAAACAGTTTTCGGTACACCGGCGGCTTTCGTGAGGCGCGAACGTAATGACACACTGTGCACAGTGTCAATCTTCGAGGAATGGAAAAAGAAGATCAACAATTTTTAGAATCAACGGTCGAACTCCCCTCGGTGTACAAGCGGGATCCACTCGATTATGGTTGTATACCTCTCGCGACTGATGTGAATCGAACAAAGACCGCCGCCACCGCAGGCCAGCCGGACCTCCCCGCTGACGACGAGACGGGGGCGAGCCAACGCTACTCTCGCGTGAACTGTATAGCGTGCGTCGAAGGACACACGCGGGCCCATCTTGCTTTCATCGCTAATAGCCCGCCGCACTCGGTTCCTCGACTGCCCCATCGTTACGCGCAAGTCGAGCCTCTCGTCGCTGAAGAAGGGCAAAGCGGACGGCCGGGCGGGACCTTCTTCCTGGATGCACCGTAGCACGACCACCGCGAATGCTGCCCTCCATCCCACACACGAAGAAGCCCGAACCGCGGCCGGCCCGCCCAAACGCCGAAAACCAGTGCGGCCTCGAGTCCACCCCTCCCCGCTTTTCTCGCTGCACCGTGCACATCAAGCGCGACGCTGAGGAAGTCGAACGACGCGACGCGCGTCAAGTGGGAGCGCTGTAGCGCGGAGCGGATATGGCTTTCGACTATGAGGACTATGAGGCAACTTCTGGCAGACCCGCTGGAGCGGACACAGCTCTCTGCGGAAAGGTAGTTGGACGCGTGTGGAGTGGGAAGTGGGGGTGGGGATCATGGTAATAAGGGCTGCAGCGCGAGCACGAAGCTGCTAGAAGAATAGTGAAAGGAAAGGCGAGGCAAGGAAAGCAAAGAGGACAACACGAGCGCTGACTACCAACTGGTACCAACTGGTGGGGATCAATGTGAGAACATGAACCCTCTACAAGCACAAGGATCTTTAGATGGGTCCAAGAACACATCGGCAGAGTAGTGCGAAATACGGGATAGTGATTATCACACAAGACTTACAGCGATGCGAGATGCACTTGGTAGATGCTGTTTACTCAGCCTTTAGTCGTGCGCCACGAGTCAATATTGAACCAGCTTTGTTTCGAATAAGCCAAACAAAACCAAATAATTAGCAGTGCGTTCTGAGTGTTTCAATGTACCGTATTTGGAGCTGTTCCTGCGACATGTCTCAGGGCGCGGAAGCAGTGGCGTATATCCAGGCGGTGGCACTACGAGCCCATGCCACCCCCCGAAATGTTCTTTTTTTTTAAGACGATAGTCTTTCTTGGGGTCCTTCGACGCAAAAATTTTGGTCTGTTTGTCTGTCTGCCTGTCTGTACATTTGTCTGTTTGTCCACCCTTAACCATATCCCAAACGGCACCAAACGATACCCCAAACGGCCCACTCCATCCGCAGCGCCCACCAATATTGCTCTAGATTTAGCGTTCATACTTGTGCGATTGTTAACCAAAAAGTAATTATTGCGCATATCTGAGGCACCATAACAACACGTCCATATTTTGTATGTGCTTCGTTTTACTAGAAAGGGCATACATAAGTAATTCTAAGGACCATAGCGTTTATCACGCTGCGCTGACAATAGGCGGATAGCAAAACGGCACGTCGTCTGCTACGCTACTTCCGGTTCGAGGCAGCGACTTCCCTTCGCTGCTTCAAGGTGCCCTGCTACGCTACTTCCGGTTCGAGGCAGCGACTTCCCTTCGCTGCTTCAAGGTGCCCTGCTACGCTACTTCCGGTACGAGGCAGCGACTTCCCTTCGCTGTTTCAAGGTGCCTGCTACGCAGTGTAATCAGGGGGGGGGGGGGGGGACACGTGCAACTATGTGACGCTTGTTCAATGATTGTGTTCTTCAATTCTTTTTGGCGAATAGATAGATGATATTTCGCGCATTTCAGGAAACGAAGCGAGACGTGGACATGGACAAAAACGAAGAGCGTTGAGAGATGGTTTTCGAGCACAGCATGCGGTTACGCTTTGAAACACGCAGTAATCTTTTGCAGAATCACCTCGATTTAGTATTTTTCAAGTGCATACACTTACCGAGAACGCATCAAAATCAGTCACACATATATTCACATGCTGTCATAAGTCAATATATGTACGCGTACTTTGCGCGATCAAGTATGCCGAATGGTATATTTCTATTGTTTAATGTGCATCACTAAATCCCGGCTGCGGCGGCTGCATTTCCGATGGAGGCGGAAATGTTGTAGGCCCGTGTGCTCAGATTTGGGTGCACGTTAAAGAACCCCAGGTGGTCTAAATTTCCGGAGCCCTCCACTACGGCGTCTCTCATAATCATAGAGTGGTTTTGGGACGTTAAACCCCACATATCAATCAAATCAATGTGCATCACTAACTGTCTGTCAAATTGATTGAAACAGGTGAGTGCTTAAAATCTCAAATAAGGGTATCGTGCGACATGAAACAATCGAAGTCGCTTTTGAAGCAATGAGTAGCATGGCATGGCGTCTCTGTTGTTTCAGACTTGCAAGCGTGAAGCGCCGATACGTCATGTTATACTCCGACTCGTAGCCTTAAAGGCTATCTTGCACAACTGTACGCTGAGTGCGGATAATTTTGCGTGTATCGAAAAACACTGTTCGAGCGGTTGAGGGACGACACCTCGCTTAAAAAAATATTTAGAAGCGCAAAAAACAAAAAAAAAAACAGAGAACTACGGGCACGTTTCACTTATAGCGTTCGAAACCCATTACTGCAGCCATTCGCTATATCGAGCCCGGAATGATATCTTTGCAACCCAAAAGTTGATAAATCATTTTACGGGTACGTGAGCAACATGAAAACAAGTGAGCGAATATTTCGTGATCTTACAATGGGCAGAAAACCTTTGCATGTGACAAAAACATTGCGCGATATAACCTTCGCTGCAAAAACAACAAGCATGTGTCCGGAGGTGCAAGCCACTTCAATGAAAAAAAAAATCACCACTCGCACGATCTCGTAGTGATTGCATTTGTTATTCAATCATGCTGCATAGCACTCAAAAAAAAAAAAGTCAAGACAGCTTTGGGCACTGACCCCGCAAACAGATAACCGAGCTCCGGTACTTAGCTATATGCTATAAGCCGTTCGTGTACGCAACTTCGTGAAACGGTATAGTGCGAGAACCCTCACGGAGCGAAAGTCCGGGTTGACGGCGCTCTCCGGCAGCTGACCACTTCCCCGCAAGCACGGGCTTACCACGAAACTGATACGGCGAAACTGTGACGGACTCATCTACTCCCGCAGCAGCGGGCCGACCATTGCAAGTTCACTTGCAATGGTCGTTCGTTCCAATGAACACGGGGAGGGTCGAGGTTCGTGGCTATACGGGATACCCAGAACACGAAGAACACCTGCGCACGTATCGCCATGGCAACGGCGTACACAATAGGGCCAGATAGCCGCGAGGATCACATACAACACGGCGTCGAAGAGGATGGCCCGTGCGACGCCCGATTGCGCGCCAGCCGTAATAAGCAGTGTGCGAGCGCCCTTTTTCTATCTGAACCGTGTGGTTTGAGCCGGACCCCTCTCATCGTGAGGAAACATCTCCACGCTCGACTCGTCCGCTGCGGCTCTTGCACGACCGATTCCCCCTCTCCCCCTTTCCCGGCTCTTGCAGCACGAAGAGTGTGTCCAGCGCGTATGGCGTCACTACACTATAGCGTCCGAACGCCCGCTATAGGTGGCGCGCGTGGTGGAGAGTGCCGAGACGTAGCCGGCCACCAACGTCGACGCAGCCGAGTGGCGGGGGTCAACGGCGAGCCCGGCAATATGACCGGCAGGCGGCTCCGTCGTACGCCATGCTTTACGGCCGAGTGCGCCAGCCCGACGATGCGCTGTCGTGCTTGACAAGCCGCACGCGCCCGCACGGATGTTTGTTGCTTCTTGTTCGTTTCGGTTTCGCCTCGGAGGGAGCCGCGTGGAAGGGCGTGGTGAAAACGAGGAGAAAGGAAGCGAGAGATGTCGAAAGAGGACAAGAAGGAAAGCTTTTAAAAGGTGCGGCGACGTCCGCGCATCACGGCTTCGTTGTGACTGGTTGCCGAGAGTACGACTTGGCTGAATGAACGCACGCACTTTATTTTTAATCGCTAGTATCCTTATTTCCCAGAAAAAAAAAACTAAAATACTGGACTCAACAAAAGCACACAGTAAAAGTCTAATCTTCACGCCGTTTTTTTGTTTTCCTCGTAGGCAACAAGTATTGACTACTACCCCAACCAAAAATCTTTCCTTTTCAAATTTATTTTACATGCAATAGAGCGCATACACGTCGTGCAAGACGTGGTGTATCGAATGATGTCTGCACGTCAATGATAGCATGAAAGGAAGACCCTAAAGCTGGCTTCACCGCTAAAAAGGTACTTACGGGGAGAAGCCCACTTGTGCCGTTACATTTATTAACGAGGAAAAAAAATGTTTTTTTTTTCGTATTCGTATAAGTTACTCTTTCAGAATATCAAAAATACCACAATTGCGAGAAAACGCGCAAAAAAAAAACACCGGAGGCGACGCCACTCTCAAGTTGCCGCACCAACCACCCAGACGTCACGACTTTGATGGCGTCTGCTAGAACATACGCAGTTCCTAATCTTAGGAACTGCATGCACAGTTCCTAAGCAAAAATGAAATACTTTGTTCACCGAGAGACCCAGAAAGAACATTCCAGGTTTCAAGAAATTTCGTTGGGGCAACGTAGCCAAAACACGAAAAAAAATAAACTTTAAAATCAGTGACGTTTCGGCGGAAAATTTGAAAGTGAGACTTTTGAGATTCATTTCCTCTTCTATCAATAAAGTTACGGTGGTAAAATTAGCGACACTAGAGTTTTCAGAGTATATTTCTTTAGTTTAGATTTGCTGTTTCACCTAAACGGCCCCAATGTTTAAAAATAAAAAACGAAAAAAAAACCGCCACGCCTGCGCGGAACGCACAGCACAGTCACAGCGAAAGCTGAATTGATTGATTGATATGTGAGGTTTAACGTCCCAAAACCACCATATGATTATGAGAGACGCCGTAGTGGAGGGCTCCGGAAATTTGCGAAAGCTGAAAGAGCGGTCTTCCTAGAGAACTATTCTTTTAAACACTCTTGAGGCGCCTACTGCACTTGCACGGAACTCTCTTCGCCATAAACGATCAAAATTTTTGGGAAGTAGGAACGCACCCACTACGCCATTATTTCTCATTCTGCAGAGAAGCAAGATACCCGCTACAGATCTCTAAGGCGTTATGCGCACTTTCTTGATGCAGTTAACGTCCCTGCCTATTAATTAATAATATCTGAGGTTTAAAGTCCCGAAACCACCTTATCATTATGAAAGACGCCGTAGTGGAGTGCTTCACAAATTTCTACCACCTGGGGTTCTTTAACGGGCGCCCAAATTTGAGCACACGGGCCTACAGCATTTTCGCCTCCATCGTAAATGCAGCCGCCACAGCCGAGATTCAATCCCGCGACCTGCAGGTCAGCAGCTGAGTGCCTTAGCCCCTAGACCACCACGGCGGGGCACGTCCCTGCCTTTCCTTTCCATTTCTCTCTCTCTCTCTTCTTAATGCCGCGGCTGATGACGACGAAGAATTATGCCAGAGCCTTTTTCCAACACTTTTAGGGTAACTGCAAGTACACTTGCTGACTCACTATGTCATTATTCCTTACTCTATGATGAAGTGAGGTACCTGCAACACATGTTCAAGGCATTACGTGCTCTTTGTTGATGCGGCGGCTGATGAGGATGAAGACTCCTGGTTTAGCCCCACGTAATGGATTGAAAGCGTTAAACGAACCACTAGTTACACAGTTAGCATTGTTTGAGGCCGGGTATCTATTTCGCATTTCACCAGTCTACCACACTATATTACTTATGTTAATGTTATTCCTTTGAAAGTAATAAAAGTACATTTGTGAGGTACCCACTATCCACATATTGTAATTTTTGTGAGCTAGGAAAGTGTCCACTGGGCCATTATTTGTCATTCTTCGGAGAAGTTTGGTACCCACTATGCATCTTAGAAGGCATTATGTGCCCTTTCTTGATGCTGCGGCTGATAGTGATGTAGAATCATGGCCAAACTTCTTGCAATAGTTTTTGAAGCTTGGAAGCATTCAACTAACCACTTGTTATATAATTTGCATTGTGTGATGCCTGGTCATCATTTTACACTTCTACACTGCTCTTTTACACATGTTTATGTGATACCTTTGCCGGACATTTAAGTTTACATAGGTTGTGTTTGCAAATGAGTTTCAAGCATTGATGTGACTTAATGGTAGAATACTGGGCTGCCTTGCAGAAAAACCAGGTTCAAGTCCCATTTTCTCTGGATACCTTTAATTTATTTCGTTCTTTTTCTTGTTTTGCAATAGCGGTTACAGACACCAGTGGTGGCAGCAAGAAACTATAAGTCCCCAAAAGCAGCTGTTGTGATCTCGTACAACTTTCCCTGTAAAGTTCTTGAACAAATACAATATAGCCCAATGCGAATTCTGTGCACAGCTTAACATCAGCTGCATGATTGAAGTTTTGAATATACACAGTAGTAGCAAAGTAACAGTCGTTACATATTACTACAGAAACTGCCAGCGCTCGAGTGCTGCACACAACCACTCTATATATTGCAGGCGTCACGAACCGAGAGAAGCGCTGACCACCCCGTTACGACAAGTGAAGTCAGCCGCAGTGCCCATGTACCAGCCCTGCAGGCCCATGAGCTTCGACTTAGGGGACAGCTCGCGTGATGTAGGAAGAAAGTGGTGTTAGAGGCCAGTGGCTCGTGATGTCGGCAGACTCTGCTCATTACCTCTCTTTCGACCTCGTTCCCTCTATCAGTTACACTGATGCCGATGGCGACGCCACTAATTGCAGGAAAGGGGTACTAAGAGCTGCGCTCTACAATTTATGTGCTCAACGTGAAAGCAGTAGAAAGTGCAGAGCAGTAATGCCAAAAGACTCAAAATATCATGATAAACGCGTGGCTTGCTTTGAGTATTATTTCCGCGTACACACTGAAGTACAGTATCGTAAAAGTGGCAATTTAATAAAGCAAAGGACTTGGACACACTTTTGTTAACAGCTGGCTGACACCAGTGTTCCTACATGAGGAGGAGAGCAAAAGGATTTTTAATTGTTTGACCAACACGAGCCCACATAAAACTTTATTTAGATGCCACAGGCTTGCTTTTGTGTCACAGGCTGCTGATAGAGGGAACCTAATTATCTTTCGGCCATCATGAGAAAGAAAGGAACACATGAATGCACTAGTGGAAGTGCTCACTGCAAAATTCTTGGATGTGTTTTCGTTGCCGCCATTAGTTTTTCTTATAATAATGTTTTAGTCTTCCAAGTCCAAATGAGTACAGTTCAAATTCAGCGCACCATATAACATGTGGAGCTGCTCTATTCTATTTTCATAGAGAAAATGTCATAATAGAACCTGAAGTCCCTATGCCGAATCTTCTATGAAAAACAGTGTGGCAATCAGTGCTGCACAATTTTCAACAAAAGTATACAACCTTCATGAAATTCAGCACATGTGTAACTGTGATAAGCTGCTTTAATGAACACCTCATCAACAACTGTACACAACAATATTTATAACATAAACGTGCACAACATTATGCAACACATTTATACTGTTTGAACAATACAAAAAATCTTTTAATTCATTAAATGCTGCTTTGAACACATTCATTGTCCCTATGTGTGTTATCAAAGGGACACTAGGGGAAGACCCATATTTAATTTTTGTTGTTGCCAAAAGGTTAAGCAAGGACACCTACGACATATTTCACTGTTTGATAGTTTAAAAGTGTTTCAATAAACTGGGTCAAAAGAGCTTTTCTGTACATCATTCTGCACAGGGCAGTTCGATCATGCTAGTCGATTGTAAAGAAGTGCTCCCAATATTTATTACAGTAGGTACTACACCATGGTATCATGCCTTAAGCATGCCGTCAGGCATATATTCAGCTAACAAATTTCTGTCCAAAATAGACCCAGCTGTGCAACTGCTCCAGCCCTGAGCTGCTTCCCACAGCGAACCAGTTATGCTGGTGTTGAATATGAGAGTTGTGTCTACCCATTAAATAAGATGCCAGCTCTAAGACATTCTAACGAGTACAAACGCAGGCTCCTGTGTGCAGTCTCCAACCAGACAACCCTATAAATTTACAAATTTACCACAGCCTCACTGTAAAACACACTGTAAACACACTATACATCTATAGTTGCTGAAAGAAGACACATAGCACGGACAGAATCAAGACAGCATGCTGGACGTGTGATCTGATTGATTAAAGTATGACAGTGACTGTAGCTTCCTTCGTGTTGCTGCTTAGTTTTTAGCATAACATTTTCTTTCTGAAGCTGTGGGTACGACATGCCCTCCAGGTTGTACACCACAAGAGATTATATTGGCAAGATCTGATAAAAAACATCAACCAGCCTGCTGCTTCTATTTAAAAGGTGCACAATTTGTTTGTGCGTATTTCAAAATCTCAAAGTTATAATTAAAATATAAATATGCCTTCAAATTTAACCAAAACGTAACGAAGCACAACTGAGCTGTATTGGCTAAACTGCCTCGTAAAAGAAGAGCTCAGGACACCAACAGACCGCTGCACCAGTGACATAGCCTACCAGTGAAAACTTTTCTTCTGTGTCCTTTTAAAGCCTAATACAGCAACAGTACCTACATGCAACATACCAACAAAGAACACAACATATAATTTACAGATATACAAGGCTCGGTGACAACCATTCCACACGACAATATTTCACTGTATCGTGCACGATTGTTCTGAAAAAGAGTAAAAGATAGAAGACAGAGATGTTAGTGAAATTCACAATACCAATGCCTTCATTTGAAACATAGAAATATGAATTGAACATGGAAAAGCGGTAAAGGGGTCATGACACGGTCACCCAATAATTTGTGGTTTTCAGCGAAAACTACCGTTGAACTCTTTTATAAGAGGCACGCTTCAGGCAGCAATTATTGTTTCTTATCTGAGATGTCTCTTATAAGCACGGTACCTCATATCAGTTTTTTTATCTACCCGTATTTTCCTGTATGCACACTGGTGCGTCTTATACCAACTTCTCTCTTATATCGGTGTCTCTTATGAAGGGATTGAACGAACTGTAGATGTAGATGGGCTATTACGCCTATACGGATATGAAAAGTCGTTTATAGAAGAATATTTCAGTGCAAAACAGCCCCTAGAAGTCGCCGGCTGTAAATCCTGCCCACTGCAAGCGACTGCCATTTTGCCATGGCACTTCTGACATCACGTGCAGCAATGAGCGGTGGTGTCATTTTCTACCACAGTTTCAGCCGCTGTGGATTGTTGAATTCAGTGCCAAGTAGAAGAAAGTTTAATTATCCAAATTTTACACACTGCTGACCACAGAAAAATATCATTCGCCGGATTGCAGATGCTTACACAGCTAGACGCTTGCTACACCATGGCTCTTGAGTGCACCAGTGTTGCCCGACTATAACTGAAAAATATTCAATTATAAATTAAGGGCTCGACCAAATATGCTAAAAGTTTTGCAGCTCATTTGTGAATGCCCAAGGATTAAACCATATAACACAAATTATGATCGAAAATTGGATGTCATGGCCCCTTTAGCTGAGAAACAAGGAAAACGACAGATTTTATACATCGCGAAGACCCAGGCACAGAACAGGTCATAGAAGTAACAAGCAAAAGTAACAAGCAATTAACCACGAAAAACAGATTAATTAAGAGATTTACCATGACAACAAGTATGATGGCTTAGAGCAGGGTCAGGAATCTGCAGCCTGCAAGGCAGTATCGTGCGGCCCACCGCACGATACCTGACGAACACCTCCTGACTAACCTTTGAACACCTTCACGACTGTATCTGTCGGTGAACAGCCCTGATGTAGATATTTGTGAGCTGGCTGAGAATGTTTAGCACCCAAGTAGCATTGAAAGAGTTTTTTTATTTTTGCTTGTAACTTATGTTTACCAATTGTACCCTTGTGACATGTGTGCTGCCAGTAAACATGACTTCTATTCGACTTTTCTACATCATCAGTTCAAATTCGCCAGACTTTTTTCTTGATGTTTGAAAAGCTCGCCCTGCATATGTTCCTGATTATCTATGTGTGTGAGTGCCCCATTTCTTCCTCAAGTTTTGTTATCTCCCCGTTACGCTGTATGTAATTCTCAGCGAAAACGGCGCCTCCAGTGTTACAGAAGCTTCAAAACTGTAGTAGAACATTTTGTTAAGATCACGGCTACTTAGTGAACATTACAGATTATTCTGGAACCTACGTGGTTGCTAGCGATAATGCTCAAATATTTGATGATACATGTATAAATGATGATGCGCTTCACCGCTTGTGAGTTGATCGACGGCCGATGCTCCGTTCGCCACTATCAGTGCCATTCTGCCACTGTAATCTGACTTTCCTTTTAACGGACATAGGTTCGCTCAAATAAACAGTTTGATCTTAACGTCTAGTCTGCTGCCTTCAACCACGTCCCAACCCTGTGAAAGCAGACTCAGAAGGTTGCTGACCCCAGCTGCATGGACATGGACTGATTTCTGAAACAGTGATGGACCTTCAAAGTGAAGCACGAGGGCAATGAGTACCCAATTCTACCAAATCATAAAAGACTTAATAAGGAAGTGACAACACGTGAAAGCAACTGAACTGACATCTAAAAAAGGAGGGCGATGGGAACTTTTTTTGAAGGCGTAGAACAAGAGCAGATGAGACACATACATTAGAAAATACAATTTGCTGAGCTAACAAAGCTGATCAACTAGAAGAAAGTAAGTAGCAAACACATTGGATTATAACAACAAAGGTACAGGCACAGCAGTAAGAAAAGATGGCATCATTGAAACAGCTGAAAGGAAACTCTATTTAGGAAGGAATAAATGTGCACTTTAGAGAGATAAGCAGTGCAATGCGATAAGAAATCTTAATGACTTAATGAAGTGTGAATGAAACTTCAATGTCTCAAAACATTGAAGTGCTTTTACAGTTCTTCGAAAGTCTTTGAAGACATAAAAGAAAAAGCGCCCAAGAAAATTCAACCTTTTCATGTGATGATAGAAGTAATACTGAAGAGCCAATATTCACAATATTGGTAAATCCTCAGCAGTACAAAATCTTCTTCCCAACCATAGATAAGAAATTTAATGCACAATATCTGAAACCCATACTTGCACAGAAATAAATATGCCATTCATAAATGCTGCTGAGCTGTTATCGTAGAAGAGAAACAAATGAATTCGTCGGATGTAAACAACCAGTAAGCCACTACCTTGGAAGCAGATAGTGCTTACTGGAAATCAGTGATTCTGCGTTGTAATGGCATAGGTCGGCAAAAAAAAAAAAAAGGTGCGACTCACTTAGACTTACTCAATAAATAGTTCTTATGCTTCAGACTCGCTAGGACTGACAAAACTTTTTTCAACCAGACCCACTCAGACTCGCACTAACGAAAATATTACTCACCAGGACTCAATCGGGCTCAGACTCGCGACTCTATCTGATTTGACTCACGAGTGAGTTCGTTGACCTATGTGTAATGGTGCTACAGCCAGTAAACAGGCTTGAAAATTTGTTTTTTTTTTTACAACTCCTATATAAGCTCACTAATTCGAGCAGAAGGTCACAGCAATCACATTTTGCGAATGTCAAAGTGCTGCACACTGTGCAGACAATCCATTTCGAAAAAACATGTTCATGCACCCCTCTCCTGTGCCAGACCAGTCCTATTTGCCCTCACAGTGGTTACGTAGCATAGTCCGTGGTACTTATTCTTGCCCATGGGCAACATTACATGGCACTGGCTTCGTCAACTAGTCTTTTGCACAATGAAATGATGCTTTCACCCTGAGTTGTTGCAGTTTTTGCTGCCCAGCCATTTTAATTTTCCTTTGCTTCCCTCTGCCGTTTTGGTACAGCCGAGACTACCGAGACAAGCAACACCGCCCGAAAAAAGCATCCGAGATATCAAGAGGCATCTTGTGACTCTACCGCTCGGAAAAGGGTGCATACATTGTGGCATGTTTGTTTACCTCACCAGTGCCCAGTACCCTGCTGCTTCTGATGAGAACAATATGAAGAGGAAGCCCTGCTCTGTTGTTGGATTGCCGCCAAAGACATAATCAGAGACATCTTATCACATTGCCAAAGTGGGCACAGTCATGACAAAGAGCTAGTGCGCCTACCCCTGTCTGCTGCTGAGAAGGGACGTAAGGATGAGTGAGAAACCGAAACCAGTCGAAGCAGGCAGTTCTATACTTTGTAACTTTCTTATTACAGCACTAATTCGGAAAATTCTTGCGTCGCCACGTTCCCACCATAAAAGTGCACAATTATCTCTCTGTCACAATTTATGGCAGCAAGGTTGTTTATCGACCATGAAACAATAAATGAAGATGCTGGTTAACAATTACCCACAAATTTAGGATCACATTCAAAATATTAGTGAAGCATTTCCCACTAAAGGATGGACAGTTAACAAAAGCAACAAAATTTTACATAAGGACATCTCGCTAATTTCAATACAAATGCTGCTGTCATCAATAAACATATCAGAAAGCTATTGTTTGAATAAGGCTCACTATGATCACAAAAACATTTGTGTCAGCCGACATATTGTGTCTGCATGTCAACATCATGACACACAGAAACTTCCGTAATAATGCAGTACATGATACTAGTTCATAACAAACTTACCAGACCAAATATACCAGACTATATATAACATGCTGTGACACTTCCAAATATGCTTTCTTTTTTCCCCGTCTGCCATAGCAAAATAGAAGAGCCTATTGTGTAATTGCATGAATCAGCAATATTACAAGGCATCCACAGCTAAAAGCAAAAAACTTTTGTTTTTGCAAATTCCTCAATGTGCTTTACGTATTCTTATATTGATAAATTCATATACTGTAACACACATGTAACACTGAGTCATGTCTGCACAAAGTTTTCCTATTACTAGTCATTGCTGTGAAGGCTAGCTAAGGCTCACGGTATTCAATAAATACATAAAATAGGTAAAATAAATAAAATAAAGGTACTTTTCCTTTCTCCAATGGCAGAACTAAGAATGAACTGCAGACAAGAGACAAAATAACTTGCACAAACGCAAAATTTGCATTACTTATTGTTTGGGCCGGCTTCATTAATTAATGGCCAGCCCAAACCAGCAAAGGGAATCCCAAGTACCTGATTTCACGGGAGCCGTCCTTCCGACCTCCATGGTCTGCATGGCCATATACGATTTGACTAGCTCCGCAGCCTCAAGCCATTTTTCAGCCTGTGTTCAGAAATATGATGAATTGCAGTTGATGTCAACAAATAAACTAATGAAGTCTTGAAGTTAAGAATAGGCTTATAGTCCACAAATTCTTCCAATAACAATTGTTACGACTAAAAATAAAAATCTGACACACCTTGCTTCTGAGTGTCATGATATTAGGATGTTAACAAGCAAATGGACAAGCAAAACAAACAAGCAAAAAATCAAACGGAACAGGTGTAAGTTATTATAGACAGTCCTTTATGAATAACCATCACAGAACTTTCCGTGATGGCAAGGCTATAGAATATATCCTAAATGAAAAGGTTGGTGGCCCTGCCGCTGCTGATTTAGTGCGCCGAATTCCTGAAGACACAGCTTGAATGGCTCATTTATATGATTGTAGTAATGACACAGGACTCAAAGCAGGCCAGCAATCATAGTCCTTTGTCTTACTCTTCTGTCGTGCTTGTTCATTCACAACACAAAATCAGATGTGCCAAAAGCATAGCCACGAGGCATCAACTTCACCTATGAAAGTTGCTCCTGGCTCATTGATGTAGTTATGGGTCCCATCTTCTCCTAGAGGACTCTCTCACAAGCTTTTTTAGAGATGCCCCAGTCACTAGCAGCTAGTGCAACAAGCATCGATGGTCAAATACCTCGTAGAGCTGCTGGATGCATCTGTGGACAAGTGTCGTCGCAGACAAGAAATCGGGCATGCCTCTCGACTCTAGCAGTGCCCCGACCCCTGTGTAGTGCTGTCCTTAGATCACCAGGATAGCTCCCACACGAACCGGGAGTAATGAAGGCAGTGGGCACAAGGTTCGAGCAACTAGATGAGGAAGACGACTGAATGCGATCGCTGGCCTGCTTCGAGTTAGCCTTTGTGGCAAATAAACCAGACCATCGAATCAACAACTGCCGGTAAAACAGCCCTACTTGACTACACTTGAGCCTCGATATAACGAACCGAGATATAATGAATTATCGGTTATAACAAAGTAAATGAAGAAAAGCATTGTTATGAATACAGTGTTAAAAACACAAGTTTATAAAAAAATTTCATATACGAAATAGTTTCATGGAAGGTGTGACTTTTTATAATAAGACTTGAGTGTATATGTGAGAATAAGAAAACACAATTTGCAAATGTCTACCTCATCATCAAAATACTATATTTAAGACATGTGCCAGTAATGTGTATGTGCTGTGAAGGAATAAAATGCATGTATATGACCAGCACAAGCAAACAAGTAATTCTTCGAGAGCGTCAAAACTGAAATATTAAACAGTGCCAGTTAACATGGTCCTTCAAGCCCTCCATGCATATTTTACATGATGAAGCAGAAGTTGATGCTAACAAACTTCCAGCCTGTCAATAGTTTCATTAACAGAGATGCCTAGACCTCTTCTCATCCCTCCTCCAGCAAAAACAATACTTCCTATTCTGTTTCGACGAAGGCAATTCATACCGTGCTGTCTTTTTTGCCATGAATTAACAACACTTTTTGCTTGGCTCATTGCATCTCACAATGTACAGATCAATAGCACATGTTAATTTAACACTTATCCAAGTGTAGTTGAAGAATCAAACTTGTTATTTCTTGACTCTGTATGGAAGCAGTAGTGAGCGTGTTATTACTTCATTCACTTGATAAATTTGCAATGCCATGCTGCAGAATCGTATTGCAAAAGCTGGTACCGTATAGTTGTCACAAACGAGCACTCAGAAAAGCGCGCACTGCCAAATTCTGGTGATGGTGACGATACCAGGCGCCAGAGAGATGCGTCAAGGTCAATGCTAAAGAATAAAACAAGCATCCAAAGACTCCCAGGGTGCGCGCCATCTCTCTCCCTCGGAAGCGTAGTTTCGCCGACTAACCTCCTCACATCGGTTGCCCAGCAAGCCCTGGAAAGATCTCGAAGGAAAGGGGCGTGCTCTGCGTCACGTGTTGCAGATGGCTCTAGAAATGTCTCGCCCTTTCCCCAGCCTTGGCTGTGCATTGCGCTGATAAAATGATTAGAATTTTCTGAAACGTAGCAAAAAAGGTATTTAAGCGAGCAGCGGAGAAGGAAAATGAGCGGAGATGAAGTCAGTTTACGCCAGTATGCGTAGGGAGGAGATGAAGACAGTTTATGTCAGTGTGCGTAGGTAGGAGACGAAGAAAATTCACGCCAGTGTGCGAAGGCAGGAGATGAAGGAAGTTTTGCACAAGTGTGCGTAGGGTTTTTCCACCTGAAGGGTGAAGGCCAGTGCTACCAGCAGAAGAATTGTGTGAGTTTACCGCCAGAAAGCCAAGACGCATCCTGCAATCGCAACGCGTGGAAAGCCGACGTGTTTCCGGCAAAGAAGTTTCGTGCTTGGAGTGCGGGCATTTTTGAAGACGAGGTTCCCTGGAAAAGAAATTTCGGGGGCAGCGGATCGACAACAGCGCTCAACTTTGACAGAGTCTTTCCTAGGAAAAAACATTCAATTTCGATCTAAGAACTTTGGACTGAATAAGTGTCTTGGTTGTTTGATGCATGTGATTGCATTGTAGCATGTATTGTTGTTTGTGTCCATTGTTCCGAGTGTATCTGATTGTACTGTGTAGACCGTTCTTAGATTGGTGAAATATTGTACTGAACTATTGCCGAGTGTGCATATTTGTGTATCATTTGATCTGCCATATTTGAGAATATTATTTTGTTTTGTTTATCAACTCTTGACTCTGACTCGTTCTTTGAACTACAGCTGGCATCTGCTGGTGCGCCAAATAGGGCCACTTCTAAATTGTCCGTGCTTTTGTGGTGCCGTTTGGGGGGCCAGTACTTCAGCCCTTGGAATTAGCCCGGCAATCGTCTCCCTAATTAATAGGACCTATGACAATAGTATCTCCAATTAAAAATCAATTTTCTTTTTCATAAATGAACCTTCCTAAGTACAAGGGTCCACCTATAAACAGAGTCGACCTATACGCGAAATCATAAGGTCGACTTATCTGTGGGGTCTAATGAAAGGTCATCATCCTCAGTTCACTGCTATTCAATGCATCAATAACATCAGCCACAGAGACAGTGGAGTCGCGGGAACTGCTAATACCATGGAGGAAGGAAATGAATGTTCTTTTCTATGTGCCTATCACTCAACACGCGTGCGCCATTTCAGGAGCTAGACATTTTCGGGATCTGCAGCAACGTTTGAGAAACTACTATAGAGAAACCACGCGAAACCACAAGGGCACTTATAAATCACCGCCACACGGCATTAACGAAAACTGCTAGAGAAACAAGGTGTTGAAAGATGCATTTTAAACCTGTGATAGAGGGCTAATGATGGTCCATATATATATATATATATATATATATATATATATATATATATATATATATATATATATATATATATATATATAGAAAGAGAGCGAGAGAGAAACATATCTTGCGATACACCCTGCACATTTCTTGACAGACCATGGGCATTCCACGGAAAAGCGAGCAGCGCCGTGTGGGCTGAAAAATTTTGCAGGGTACTAACCCACACACACAAACAAACATCCTCGCACCTTTTTGCTTTTGCACCGCTCATGCCTGTTCGCTGTTTTTGCATTTCGCTCCACTTGCGAACTGTGGTGCACACGATTCGCGACGCTGCCTGATGGATATTAAGATGCCACCCCTACACCGGCAAGAGTACAGCAATGCTTTGAAGCAGAAAGCGATCCACTACACAGTCGGAAAGCAGTGTTGCAACAAGAAGAGCTTAATTTGGGTGAGTTGGTTCATCATGGTTGTATTCTAGAAACAGCGCGACCACTTTTTGTCTGTCCTTTTTGTCTCTTCCAACAGTTTTGCTGTTTCTAGAACACAACCACAATGTTGCAACAGGGTGCAAGTTTAATGTGTTGGAAAAATGCGCGGGGGAATGAAGAAAACAAATAACCAAGACGTTCGTGTGTGCTGATATACGCCGTTCCCTTCATAAACCAAAGTCTGGACAATACCCTGCCATTGAGGAGGCAGTTCGAGATTAGGCTCAGGACCACAGAAGCAAAAGCCTGAGTGTTTGCCACATTGATATTGAAGCAAAAGTACATACCATAGTGAACAAATGGGTCACAAACTTTATGAATGGGATAACAATGGCTGGTATGAACTGCCAACAGACAAGGTCCACATGGCATTTTTCGCATGCGGTGTCTCAGTACCACTAGCACCCCTTCGAACGGCGAGCAGCAGCAGTGGCTCACACGATGGCATTAATCGTGAATACGTCTTTTCAAGCGACAATGAGCTGTAAAAAATGTTTCTTTGCATCACTCCCCCTTCTGAAAAACTTATTGGTGAGCTATGACTGCAGCATGAGACTGTACATTGAGTGAACTTTTTTTTTTTTTTTTGCCTAGAAGGAGTTGCAAGTAGGGGGGATCAACTTACAATCGGATCCAATGTTGCAGTGTACAATACAAGAGTGCATCACACTTTACACATACATTGGATGTTCTGTCAACTTGATTGCAAATCTGCATTTCTAGGCTAACACATTGAAACACATAGAGTGCAGCTGCATCGGAGAAACTTACCTCTGCTCTCAGCACCTCCTTCTCATCTAGCCTGCATTCTAAAATTAAAGGCATGTCAAGTGTGTTAGCACCTTTTTCTAAAAACTACAACGGCAGCATTGTACAAACAACAATGAATGAATGAGATACAAAGGGAACTTACTGTTCATAAATGGAATGACAATATCTAAAGCATCTTGGTAAGTCTTTAGAGCATCCTTTAGCCTATTTGCGACAGCCTGCAAGAGCAAGAAAATCATGACTTGAACAACTTTCCTGAACTGAAACCTCAAAGTAGAACATAACGACAAGTTCAAAGTATTTGCAACATAGTAATTTAAAAAAAACACCTACTGTGTGCTTCATTTACATATTTTCTCCACCTTACTGATGTGTTTTGATGAAATAATGAAGCCAGCATTCCCTTGCAGGTTATCAGCCAGATCAGTGATGCTAAACTTCATGCCTGTTTAATATCTCTAAGGACAACACCCCAAAAAGAGGTCTTCTATCTTTCGGGAATACAGGGACATTAGTAAAACAGTTGATACTGAAGGGAGTACTGCTCGCTGTACTCCAAAATAAACAAGTGCATTTCGCTCGGACGCCCACTTTTGGTATCGCAGCAATTTAAAATGTAGCTCCTGCTTCACGATGCTACCAAAAGCTAGAGCAGTTGCTCAATTTCTGGTCTCCTGAGGTATCCAACCGGCTGAAATTCATTGCCAATTGGTGAAAGTGTATAGACAGTCATGCATAGGTGTCGAGAATATTTGCAAGTGGTGTCGAGAGATTACAGCCAGTCATACTGAAATTCATGACAAAGAAAGGAGTGTCAGGCCATCAATTTCTGTCACAGAAGTCTCGAAGCCCAAGATAATCTTGTGTGATGATGGAAAGATCACACTGGAAGCTATCTGCATATTGGTTTCTCATGTTTTCCGAAACAACATCAACAGGATCTTAGAGGAAAAGGACTAAATTTCAATCAAATTTGCACCATGCGACGTCTGTATAACACAAAACTATAAAAACTACACGAAGCTTTAATAGCATCTAGGTTTTAACTGCCCAAAACAACAATAGACCTTATGCAAAACTGCTGCCATCTGTCGGCCCTCGTGTGCATAGCCACCATGTTAGAGGCTAAACGCAGCAGCGCAGTATGCACAGTCTGCGCTTGAGTTTACGTATACGTATGTTTACATGTTAGGCATATTGACGTGAGGCGTGTATTGACTGATAGCCGCAATGCCGACGTACTGCTGCGTTTTTTGCGCTGCATACAGAGAGTAACTCGGAATACAGAAGGAAAAAAAATAGGCTGTAAACTTTGCCCCTTGTTATTTTTTTCAAGCTTACGATGTTTCTAGCATGTGCTCCGGCCAAGAGCGTAGCTAGAATTTTTTTTGGGAGGGGGAGGAAGGAGAGGCTAGGCACCTCCTTAATTTCAGACGGGACACTCCCTTAAATTGGTCATTTTTGTTAATTTGCAGGGGGGGAGGCCACAAGCACTGTGTGCCATACTCCCCCCCCTGACTACACCAGTGGCTCCAGCTACTGCTCCCGAAACATGTGTTTGCGTTCGGCTTTCTAAGCAAGTAAGACTAGTAGCCTTTCACCAAGGGAAGGCAACTCGTACACTTCACGCAGAAGCCACCTTCATGCAACGAGCTTTATCGCAGCTGATTACACATGCCTGCATTGAGTTCGTCCACCTTGGGGGAACACTGGCTACAGTGCTAGGCTACTGACCTAAAGGCAGAAGCGTAGCCAGGGGGTGCCACACACCGGGCCTATGCCCCTCCCCCTGTAATTTTTTTTTTGCCATAGCAAAGAGAGCGAGAAACCATCATTTCAACCTTCCCCCGGAAGAACCTTTGTGGCTACACCCCTGCCCAAAGGTTACATGTTAGTCCCCGGCCATTGTGGATGGTAGGCGAAATAGTAGAGGCCTGTGTGCTGTGCCATGTCGATGCCCGTTAAAGAACGGGAGATGTTCAAAATTTCTGGAACCCTCCACTACGCCACCTCTCATAACCATATCGTGGTTTTGGGTCGTAGAACCCCAGGTATTATTATGCCTGCATGTCACAGGATATGCTGTTTTGTTCATTATGTTTCGGTAAGGACACACATACAAAATTTACAACTTGCAGCTCAGAAAACTGGTGCTCTTGCCGACTTCACGATAAATATCATCAACAAAATATGAATGTAAAATAAAGTAATGGCTGACGAAGAAACTGACCAATACCTCAGTAGAGCAATATGCATCCAATGTCAAAGAAAAAAGAAAAAAAAAAAGAATTGTAGCAGACTCATAGCCTCCGAAACTACCCTGCCACATTATTTGATTACAAAATAATTGATGTCTGGTCACTGTTATGTTTTTCTGGTGAGGTAGTAATTGCAAAAGCAAACTTTTTGCCAGGGTGGTTGTAACCACCCTGGCAAAGAAACTGACCAATACCTCAGTAGAGCAATATGCATCCAATGTCAAAGAAGCAATGTGCATCCAATGTCAAAGAAAAAAGAAAAAAAAATTGTAGCGGACTCATAGCCTCCGAAACTATCCTGCCACATTATGTGATTACAAAATAATTGATGTCTGGTCACTGTTATGTTTTTCTGGTGAGGTAGTAATTGCAAAAGCAAACTTTTTGCCAGGGTGGTTACATTGTAACATTTAGGAATACGTTGTCGCCCCTCATCCATATTGCAGGGTAACTTTTGCCGCTTGAGTAAAATATCCTCATTAGTGACAGGAAAGAAAATCCAGACTCAGATTTTCAGTAGAGAAGCTGTTACAATAAGTGGCACACAAAGCACATCATCATCATCATCATCAGCCTGACTACGTCCACTGCAGGACAAAGGCCTCTCCCATGTTCCACCAGTTAACCCGGTCCTGTGCTTGCTGCTGCCAATTTATACCCGCAAACTTCTTAATCTCATCTGCCCACCTAACCTTCTGTCTCCCCCTAACCCGCTTCCCTTCTCTGGTAATCCAGTTAGTTACACTTAATGACCAGCGGTTATCCTGTCTACGCGCTGCATGCCCGGCCCATGTCCATTTCCTCTTCTTTATTTCAACTATGATATCCTTAACCCCCCTTTGTCCCCTAATCCACTCTGCTCTCTTCTTGTCGCTCAAGGTTACACCTACCATTTTTCTTTCCAGTGCTCGCTGTGTCGTCGTCAATTTAAGCTGAACCCTCTTTGTAAGTCTCCAGGTTTCTGCTCCGTAGCTATGTACCGGCAAGATACAGCTGTTATAAACCTTCCTCTTGAGGGATAGTGGCAATCTACCTGTCATGATTTGAGAGTGCTTGCCGAATGTGCTCCACCCCATTCTTATTCCTCTAGTTACTTCAATCTCGTGGTTAGGCTCTGCGGTTATTACCTGCCCTAAGTAGACATAGTCTTTTACAACTTCAACTGCACTATTACCTATCTCGAAGCGCTGCTCCTTTCCGAGGTTGTTGTACATTACTTTCGTTTTCTGCAGATTAATTTCAAGACCCACCTTTCTGCTCTCCTTGTCTAACTCCGTAATCATGAGTTGCAATTCGTCCCCTGAGTTACTCAGCAATGCAATGTCATCGGCGAAGCGCAGGTTACTAAGGTATTCTCCATTAACTCTTATCCCTAACTGTTCCCATTCTAGGCTTCTGAAAACCTCCTGTAAGCACGCGGTAAATAGCATTGGGGAGATTGTGTCCCCCTGCCTTACACCCTTCTTGATTGGTATTCTGTTGCTTTCTTTATGAAGCACTATGGTAGCAGTTGATCTTCTGTAGATTTCTTCCAGAATGTTTATATATACTTCATCTACACCCTGATTCCACAGTGTCTGCATGACGGCTGATATTTCTACTGAATCAAACGCCTTCTCGTAATCTATGAAGGGTATGTATAGTGGTTGGTTATACTCTGAGCATTTCTCTATTACCTGATTGATAGTATGAATGTGGTCAATTGTTGAGTAGCCTGTTCGAAATCCTGCTTGTTCCTTTAGTTGATCGAATTCAAATGTTTTATTTGCTTTACCTAAATTACAAAGCACATATGAAAAAGTAATTTGCCGCACCAGTTTCTTCGCAGAGTTGACCAGGAGAAGGGCACTCTGGAGAGGTGGATACCGATCACATATGTCCTCTGCAAATGCAAGGAATTATGCATGTTAAACATAGTGTGACAGATAGTAGTGCACAGGTATCCAGAAACAAGTTTTTAAAAATCTATACATTAATTCAGCAAAGCTCCAAGTGGTGACAGAGATGTTAGAACACACTCAAGAGAGTGCTTTACAAATCGACTTGAAACAATTTTTTTTCATTATTGTGCGCTTAAGGTAACAGCAAATCTGCACAAGCAGTGTAGCAAGGGCAGCTGACAAGTTGCATGTAACCTTGAGAAACAAAATAACGAAACACAAACAAGCATAGACAGCATAAAATTAGAGCCTTAACACAAATTTAAAAGCAATACTGATTTGTGAAAAGAGCCTTCAGTGGCACACTAACGCACCAAATTCTGTGCCACCTCCATGTCTGTCATCCTCAATGACAATAGCTTCTCTTGACTTCAGTGTTGACTTGAGGGTTTCAGCACGCTGAAGGTATTCACTGACCTGCAAATTAACCAATACCAAAAATGCCATAAGATTGGCAAGCGTGCAATCATTACAAAGTAGTACTCGCTGTTGGGCTGGTTGGTGCTCACTTTGTGCCAATAGCAAACTTGGCATTGGCTATATGTACTCGGCAACAACTTATCTTGACACTGGAGCGAAGGCAACGAGACTGGGACTTCCTCACGTTGCTGTGCAAGTAGCATGGCAGCTTGCCACTGATTATGATTTTGCTTGCTGGCATCGTTCATGCATTTAGAAAATTATGTACACGAAAATGTGAGTAGGAGAAACACTCTGATAATTCAGTGTACCCTTCAGTGCCATAATACAAGTATATTTTGCCTGAAGAACTAAACCGCACGCTTGCAGCCGCACACTGACCCATTACGCCACAGACATCCTGCTTACTTTATGAAATGACGTGTTCAAATGCTGGTGCTGTGTAAGAAATATAAAAAAATTGTATGCATTATTGCAAAGTAAGCAATAACTGCATTTTACCCATGACTTCCAGCGACTATTTTGAGTTTCATAATAGATAAAACAGCCTATATTTCAGCAAGGCAAGATGAGAAAATTATCAGTAAGCTTAAGTACTATTTTCTGACATAATAGCAGGCATTCGCTTCAGTGCTGTAGCTCCCACAGTGCTGTCAAGAAAGTTGTCGCCAAGTATAGTGGCTGGTGCTTTACCTTGAACCTACAGTAAAATTCCTGCGGTGAGTGCGACTGGGCACGGGAGAGGCAGTCAGAAGGGGGATGGCTGGACAATTGAAAAAACGCAGCGATCAAGCCTCCTCGTTCTTTTAACTTTTAGCCATGAAGGAAGGAAAGCTGAGGAGAGGCTCTCGCAATCAGAGCTGCAGAGCGAAAAGTGTGGCGGTAGTCAAGCGCTTTTGCAAAGGGGTTATAGGATTCTGTGGTCACGCCATTGTCTTGTGTCGTCTGCATCGCCACTCTCTGATTGCATTGTTGAGAGCTGGCGGGAGTTCTGAATGTGCCTGTCGCACTTCAAAGACGGTGCAATGTGTTAGAAGCCTACAGTGAGCATTGGTCTGCACGGTTGCGAGATTAGTTCATATCGCTTGCGGCCGAAAGCGGTCTTTTTTGAAGCTCACGCCCACTTCTCCAAAAATTGTTGGCGCCGCAGCATCGCAGTATTCCTTCAGCACTGTGCTGTTGCATGTCTCAGTGATGAAAGACTTGAATTCCAAGACAAGAATGGCAGTGCCTACAGCTTCTAACGGGAGAGGCACCGGTGAGCCGTTCCCGTTACAGCGGTCACAACTGTCGGAAAGAATTACGTGTCCCACTGTGCTCCCCCAAGCTTGCCGAATCAAAAATTACGAAAGTGCCTGACACAGTAAGGCGATTTTCTGTTTAAAATATTCTATCCTGTATACATTTTGCGCGCAATAACCTCATTTTTGGCCAAGTTTTTTCGATATGGTTGCAGTCGGCTGACCCACGCTGCTCCAAACGACACCTGTGCGCACATATTGTGACGCACACGGGTTTAGAGGTTCTTCAGCTGGCTAAATAGCAAGACCAAATAACATTTCACTGTTGCATTATGTTCCGTACCTCAAACTCACCTTCTCTGCTGAAGAAAGTTTGCCCAGATTATTATCTGGCTGGTTCGCACCTTTGCTCTCTTGCATTCAGCGAATTTAACATGAAGGGCGAAGCAGCACGTTTATTGTAGATGATTAATTGATTGATATGTGGGGTTTAAAGTCCGAAAACCATCATATGATTATGAGAGACGCTGTAGTGGAAGGTCCGGAAATTTTGACTACCTGGGGTTCTTTAACGTGCACCCAAATCTGAGCACACGGGCCTACAGCATTTCCGCCTTCATCAGAAATAGTTTATTGTGGATGCACAATATGAGTTGTAATTAGGCTGCAAATAGCACACAGTCTCTATACAAGCGAGTATCACAGCACGTTTCCTTTTAATTAACACAAAAGTTTCACTTTTCCAGGTCGTATATCAGATGGCGGTGGCAGTGCCTTTAGGCGCATTCAGGATCTACTCGTGCGGCTTGCCTCCCTCTCACCGGCACCAGTTGTGCATGCGCAAGTCGCCGAAGCATGGCCACCATTGCGAGGGGGGAGTCTTCTACTCTTCCCTACTTTCTACTTCACAAAATGTTATATAACAGCCTCTTCTGAGCATTGCTTACTCCGTGCTTTTAGCTAATAACTGTTCTGTCAAAGTAAGCATTGTACACCAGCATCCACTCTATTTCAGAAAATAAATAAAAGCCTAACACAATCGCTGTAGCAAGCTTTCATGCGGTTTCACTTTATGTGTGGATTGACCCACCGGTGGGCCACTCGGCGTGTCTTCCAGGTGCACCGCAACTCACCGTTGGGGCACCCGTGGGTCATGACATCTAACACTAGAAAAAATTTCTTCCAATTATTTATAACCTTTTGCAACAAGAATCGTACCTCTGCGTTCATTTTTTATGAAGTTATTGCATCAGTAAGCACACATTTGCTCTTAAAACCGTGGCCACACAGAAGAAACACAGGCCGTGACCCACCGATGACCCATGCCGCAGTGAATGTGTTAATATACATAACGAAGTATACCTTTGCTTGCAATGATTTCCACTTCTCCAAGTCAGTCTCGTCTGAAAAAGACACAAGAGCATAACTACGAGCAAGGTGTTCAAGTAGTCAAGGTTTTAAATGCAGCCACAAAACAGGAGCATTATGCTGCAGTAACTAGAAAATTTGAGATGCAGTGAAAGCATATCAGCAAGCAAAAGTATTCATTTTACCAAAATGGAAAATTAAGTGCTGGCTCTTTCCATGCCAGAACTCGCACTGATGCAAGGCATGCCTCATGGTAGGTTCTTTATTAATTTTGACAATGCACCTAAATATAGAACGCAGAAAAATTTTGCTTCTCACCCTCAAACACATATATAAAACAATTATATGAAAAACTTGCACAAAGATGTTCAACAAGGAAGATTAATAGAGAAACATAGCTTGATGTACTATTAAGAAAACAAAGAAAAAAATGTTATAATTCCAATTTCGTTCATTGTCAAGTTTTTTTTTTTTCCAATAGATGCTCATGTTTATACCAAAAAAATTAAGAGGCCTGAGAAGTACCTGACCAAATTAAGGTAGGCAAACAAGAAGTCAAACTCTTGAAACTGCTTTCAGAGGAAGTTCTTCCTAAATTCAAATACTCACTCTACAAACAAAAAAAATTTTCAATTATAAACTTGTACTGAATGCACTTTCTTTCAATACATGGTCTGCAAGTGAATAAATTATTCAACCAATTCCAGGGTGACCAACTTACTAATACATTTCACTGCACTAATAAAACAAATCATGTTACATAAAACACACACAACCCCAATACATCGATCTAATCAGAAATCGCAAAATAGCTCTTTGCATTAGTAAGTTTAAAGAAGTTTCAAAACTCTGCAGCTCTCATACAGTTTTCGCAGCCGGAAAATGGAAATTGACTGATTTGTTTCCGCAAGTCACAAATGACATGCTGCTTACAACCGCATCACCAATAAGTACTCCCAACAGCAAATATTTATGGGACATTGGTTTCACAACAAAAGCGAATTTATTCTCTACTTCTGTGTAATGTTTCTAATCTAGCTAGTGACTGTACAGGTTGCCACAGATAGCACCAACATGCTCAAACATTTCTTTGGAAGCGACGTTTTTAACAAAAGGAGAATACGGCTTTTTTGAAGATTTCTTGTCCCGCAAGCTCTTGCTTATAGCTGCAGATGCCAGAAAACTCAGAGCCAAGTTCCTTACTCTGTAAAACAGGCAGCAGGTACTGCAGGCCCTGGCAATAAAGGTGTAGTGCTTCTCGAAGACAACCCTGGCTGTCCTTGGCCACTGCCTGCTGAATCAGAGAGGCCTGAAAAGAACCAACTACTCTCAAACCTCGATATTACGATCCCAGATATAATGAAATATTGGTTATAGCGAAGTAAATTGAAAATAGTCTTGCAACACATATAGTGTTAGAAATGAACCTTCATGACGAACTTTCAAATATAAAGGACTTATTTTCGCGTAGGATGCAACTTTGTTATAATGATGTTTCATTGTGCTATATCGGGAAATGGTTTACTTCAAAACTTCTTATTTAAATAAATAAAAATTACACAGCTGTTTTTCTAGACACCTCTTGTGACAAACCTTTACTTAGACCACCAAGTTTTAATAAAATTTCTTGAAAACCAACAAGTTTCTAAGCACAACGAGTACCCACTACCAAGATTAAAACCAACTTTGCAAAAGCAGTTTCAGCTTTCTGCAATGGTGAACCAACTGTTAAGTATCTAAAGTTATACTCTATGTCGGTCTAATGTAACTAAACATTTGTAATCAGAATTCATCAGTACACAAAATTTGGAAGCAGTGTAAATTTTTTCAACTATGCTGTAAGTTCATACACTGAATTTGCCAAATCTAGACGCTCTACTCTAACCAATGCAGTTTAAAAGAATGTATGCTTCCTAGTACAAATTTGTAAACTTTATGCTTCTTTGTTTAACATTATTATTATACATGGTATTTTACTTAAGAATATTTGTCTCAAGCAGAAATCCTGCTTCCTCAAATTTTTATAATTTACCTTTACTTATCAATTGTAACTACATTACTTTAAATTGGTCCACTGTTATATCGTGAGAGCTTAGCATTTTACATCTACAGACGGGTTTACAGTGAAAAAGAACACTTTCTTATGCACCATGACCAGATTTCACTCTGTGGCATAATAACAGTGGCTTAGATTTGTATTAGACTACAGCTGGTTGACTGTTCTGACTCCTTTTGATAGACTAGTGCCATGCACAGGAGGAAAGAACTTTATTCAGAGTCCGGCGAGTAGATGGGGCGGGCGATTGGCCCCGCCTAGGTTACGGCCAGGAGTCCTTGAATCCTGGCGGCTTCCTCGGCCCGCTGGACAGCCCACATTTGGTCTTTGAGGACGGAGCTGAGCATTGCGGCTTCCCAGCGCGCGCGAAGGCTGTCAGCAGAGGCCGCATACTTGTTATGAGTACTAATTCCTCTACATTCCCATAACATATGCTCCAGAGTGGCTCTGGAGTCGCAACGCTTGCACGTGTCCGTTTTGTATATATCAGAATATATAATGTGCGATAGTGCAGGATTCGGATATGTCCTGGTTTGTAACTGCCGCCATTCGACAGACTGTCTTTTTGTTAATTTTGGGTGAGGGGGCGGGAATATGCCCCTCTGTAATCTATAATGTTTTGTAATTTCATTGTATCTAGTCATTCTGTCTTCCCACTCCCACTCGTCTGCCACGCCGTAATCACTGGAGGAGGTTGGGGCGGCACTTGAGAGGGCAGCTCGGTCGGTGAGCCCTCGAGCTGCGTCATGTACAGCCCCATTGTTGCTGTCCCCCGCGATGGCGTGAGCAGGTGTCCATATAATATATGTATTTCTGGGGCTTGTTCGACACCCTCCTTTGAGAATACGTAGTGCATTCGGGGAGATGCGACCATTGGCAAAGTTTCTCACTGCCGTTTGAGAGTCACTGACTATCACGGTTGCGTTTGTCTGAGCTACAGCGAGCGCTATGGCTACCTCTTCCGCTGTCTCGGTACTTGTGGTGCGTATCGTTGCGCATGTCGTACAGCGTTTGTTGCTATCGATTACGGCTGCGGTAAACCCCCGTTTGCGCTTGTATCGAGCAGCGTCTACGAAAACTGCGTCCATGTCATTACCAAACTTTTTTGTATTTGTTTTGCTCTTGTCTCTTGTCTAGCTTTATTGTGTTCGGGGTGCATGTTTTTTGGCAAGGGTGGTATCATCATTGTTTCCCTGGTCTCTTTTGGAATGTCCACCTTAACGCCGTGTTGCGTGTGATACGTTATGCCTAGTCGCTCTAGAATATGTCTTCCTGCTCGTGTCTTAGAGAGACGTTCATATTGCGGCGTACGCTGTGCCTCAATAAGCTCATCTATTATATTGTGCAGCCCTAGCTGTAACAGTTTGTCGGTGCTTGTGCTAATCGGTAGCCCTATAGCTAGTTTGAATATTTTTCGAATGAGGCAGTCTAGCTTGATCTTTTTCGTAGTGCCATGCACAGAAAATGTTTTTATGTCTACTTGCAGTTATGAGGCCCGCAATATGACAGGTGCTCATCATGGTGTTCCCTGTAACAGTGGACAGTACTGTACAGTAGGCTTTAAATCATTAAAACTCAAGGAACAGCAGGATTTTGTTCCAATTATCAAAAGTTCTTAATTCGGCTGCACCATTGTCATCACCCTTAAGCAAAAGTGAAAAAAGTGGATTCAGAGAAAGAAATACAGGACTAGTTGGAGGCTCTGTTGGTTATGCTAGACGATGACAACCAGCTACAATCGGTTAATAGCAGGCTTGTGAGAATGTACAATCACTTCCGATATTCAAATGACTATTACTGTTGTCCTATTCGCGTTGATCCAAATTTAAATTATTAGAAACTTTGAAGTGTTCGAAATGAACGAATAAACGTACATTTAATGTTGGCTGATTCCACGAGAGATCGACACGGGTCCAAAAGTTGATATTTTGGATTTCATTGAGTATTTTATATTTCGTCCACCTCTCACCAGGTAGCCCGAAAGTCAACTTCGTTTTATTATTAACGGCATAACTTAAGAGAAAAAAAAATCAAACTTCACCAATACGGAGGCACCAATTTTGTCACCTGTCATTTTTGAAAATTGCAGATGCTATAAAAAGACAAATATCTTTGTTTCAAGGAAGATATTTGTTACCTGAAATGTATGTCTAATGAAGAATGAATTCATACGGTTTCAAGTTTATAGACCGAAAGAAAATAGCTTTTAAAAATGTCTAATTTTGCTACAGCTTAAAATAGTTACGTATTCCCCATTTTTTTTTCTCCGAAAGTAATGCAAGCAGCGTTTTCAAACTTGACACATTTTAAGAATATAGTGTGTTCATTAGGTGAATAAATTATTGTTGCCGTAGGGCAAATGTAAATTTTTATATATTGCCTCAAAGTTCTCTTATTGGCAAAAGTGTACTTCACTGAAATTTGAATAATAAAAAACTCCATCTTCGATTCTTTGTAAAATCTCATAAATAGACAACCGAAGGCCATCATAGAGTAATATAGAAAAACATGTTGCATTATATTGTTTTTAGCGACAATATTCGTGGTACAAATCAGAGCTTTTCGAGAATGTGCGGATAAGTTTAGAAATCTAGAATTTGGAATATAGTTTAACTGTGTCCTAGGTGCTTTGCCATTTTGCTTTCATTCCACAATTATTATTCCTTGGGCACATTTGTACATACTGAAGGACAGGATGTTGTAGTGCAAAGCTCAAAAAAAGAAAGAGGCCGACTTTTCTACTTATGTGTGCCTCTAAGTACTTCTCTTCAAGTTTTGTGCTACTGTATAATGTCTTCTTTTTGCTTCAGATGTCAAGGTCACACTGGCACCCTTTATACAGTGCGTGCATGAGCGTGAGCTGACAGACAAAATGCACCCTCCTGCGACAGTCGAAAACCCCTTCCAAATCTAAGGGCGCTTTCCCGCATTGATTGATTGATATGTAGGGTTTACCGTCCCAAAACCACCATATGATTATGAGAGACGCCGTAGTGGAGGGCTCCGGAAATTTTGACCACCTGGGGTTCTTTAACGTGCACCCAAATCTGAGTACACGGGCCTAAAACATTTCTGCCTCTATCGGAAATGCAGCCGCCGCAGCCGGGATTCGAACCCGCGACCTGCGGGTCAGCAGCCGAGTACCTTAGCCACTAGACCACCGCGACGGAGCGCTTTCTCGCATCCAAACATTTATTTTATTCCAACTCCCACCTGATCACTCACAAGAAACACATTCAGATTACTCACTCCTTTCTGAAGAGTTTCTGCGCTCGGAATGTGCTCCAAGTCCACAAACGGATGGGCAAAGAATTCTTCAAAGCCTATACGTTTCTCGGGATTCCGCTGAAGAAGCTTCAACAGCAGGTCTGCACAGCAGTCGGACACTGATGCACCTTGTGGAAGCTGCAAACAAGAAAACATCAAAAACACATCAAAATCTTGCATTCACAAACACTATAGCTGCTGACTGTGGTTTCAGTTCAATACTGTAGTACTACAGAGAAACTTCTCACACAAAACAATTAGCTCAAACAAATTTGCCTATTGCTGACTTTTCTTCAAGGCTAGAGCCAGTCATGAAGTTCCAGCCTTGAAGAAGACAAGTCCACTCGTCAAAACATTAGCTTGAGCATACAACCCCTGTTTACAGATTTTTTTGCTGCAATCTTCCATCTTCTACTTGCCATCATTTATTGGATCTGCTCTAACAGTAGAACCTCGTTGATACATTGTCGAAAAAAAAATGCAGAAGATAAACATACGATCCGAATCTTGCAAAAATTGAGGCTGACAAGGCCACATAGAGGTGGAATACAAGCAACATTTATTTCTGAAAAAACAGTTTTCTGCCGCTGCCTTTCACCCCTGGACAAGAAAAGCTCCTTCTGCACACATTGTCAGCCCTTGTCCGTTTTTATTATTGTTTTTCGTGCAAAGTAAGCGTTGTAAAGATTCTTGTTCAGCAAGCGCTTCGGCGAGGTTAGCCGATCGGCGCATGCTTTCATTCTCACCGCTGTCTTCCAATGCCTCGTCCCTTACCTTCTTCGCTGCAATGCCCCCCACCACCTCCGCGACAATCTCAGCGACACTTTGTGGCGCTCTTGTGCTTCAAATAAATCTTGTCTTGTGTTGAACTTGTGGTTTTATTGTTAAAGTAAGTCTTGATTCTTACTTCTCAAAAAATTTATTTAGTTGCTAGCGTGAGAATCCCAATTCGCGGCTACCACGGTTCTTTTTTTCGCTACCCCTTAACTTTTCGTCAGTTTTCCGCAAAAAAATAAGTAGGATGATTACGCGAGTAAATACGGTATGCCTTAAATTTTGTCAAGGTGCCAGCTGAGAAAGAAAACCACTGTGCCGCAGAAAATAACAGGCATTTTTTGAAAACCGCTTGAAGACTTCGACGGCTCAGATGAGTCTGTGTGTGTATGAACAAAGAAACTGCCATCATCGCGCGGCGGCAGTCTGCCACTTGGTCTTTCACAAGCAGGCGAGAGCGGTTTTCGTCCACACCTGAATGAAAATTTTTGCCCATGCAACGTGTCGTACGGCTGCGGTTTGCCGAATTCCGAACATTGCTGCCAAATAATCGTGCTATCCGGGAACTTACTCAGAACATAGCTCTATGGAGGCATTTCCAGTATTGGCGATTCCGAGTGTAGGAGCCGGGAAATCATATTAAGCGGGAATGTGTCAAACAGGTTCTGCTGTACAGTGTCTAGTAGTATGAATGTAGTATATACAAGCAATGTAAATGCTCCCTAAACTACCACGTGGCTAAAATTTAGTTGTAGTGTTGCTATTATGCGCAAATCTTCAACAAATACAGCCACAAGAAATTTTTGAAACTGTGTCATAATAGCAGATCTACACAGATTTGATTATCGAAAAAATGGCCCCTGCTAGCTGCACTCCTTCCTTCATTAAGCTCCGTTCATTGGCTCTTCTCCTCGCCAAGTGCTCCTTCTTGCCACGTGAGCAGAAAAACAGGTTCTTTTTGTGGATGTCATGACTAGACTCAAATGTTGACATCAAGGCAATCACTGAGGATTACCTGAAAGACTGGAGAGGAGAAGAGATCGTTTCTTTAAATTTGGAATGCGCCCGCAGCCTATGGCACTGCCACGCTTGGCATTGTTCATCATGATTGAATTCTGTACTCAATGCCCTCGTTTGCTTGAAATGTTTAATATTATCGAAGGTGCTTTGGGAGACCTGTAATATAGAGCCACGTTATGATTGTCATTCTCTCCAGTCGAGGTGGCATGAATGCCATGGTTGCATCGCAGTTAAACTAGTGTTTCAAGAAGCAAACTCAACTTGTGTTAAGCCTTCACACTAGCAGATCAAACTTTAGCCAAGCACATGTTGGAAATCAGATTGTGAATAAACAAGCAACACAGGGTACTTGCCTGTATAGGCTTGTCAGTGCGAATTTTAGCCGCTACCTCCTCAAAAGTTGGCGACGCATAAGGGGCACTTCCAAAAAGGCATTCTGCAAAGATATATCAAGACAGCCAATGATGTAATTGTCGAACAATCATACACTCTGCAGATCAACACAGCATTTCAGTCTTTCAGTGTCTGCAGACAGTGCCAAATGTTTTCATGTCTTTGAAAGAATATCTCCCACAGACACAAAGCACTCAACAGCCTCAATCTGCTGCTGAGGTGAGAAAACTATGCAAAATGAAAGTGAAGCTACTTTTAAAGGGCTGGCCAAAAATTACCTCCACTAGACTCTCCACTGCACTTTTCATCGATGCAATCAAGACATTCTTTGAGCTATATGACGAGCCACAGGTAATATGATGGGAAATAGAATACAAGCAGAAAATGAGGAATGTAACCAGTAGAATGGTAACAATATTCTCTTTGCTTGAACTGATCATCTTGAATAAGCAGGATTATCAGTTCTGGAGAAATAAATGGAGAGGACAAAGAATGCAGCACCTGTCTTATCTATTTGTTTCTCCCTCATTGAGTGGTTCCTCAGTGTGCTGCTTTGAACAATAATATCTATGCTCCTCGACTTGTTCAGCTGTTGACCTTTATGGTGTTGAAGCAATTTAACACCATGTAACCCTCCCTACTAAACTTCTTAAACCACGAAGATTTTGATACTTCGTCTAATCAAAATTGTCACATTAAACACTTTGCCAGCTCATTTATTTTCCCAAATGATACATGTCTCGGAATTTCGACCATTCTTTGTATCGACTGTTGCTTTTTCATGTTCATCCCACTTCATGACTATACATCTCCATGACTATACATTTTTAGCTTAGTTTTTCTTGATGCGATGAAATACGCTTAAAGTTTATTCTGTATTCTTTATGCATAATTTTCTGTCATCCTGCTGCTTTGCCAACATGTAACGGGGTCAAGACCTCGTCAAGCTCTTGAGCTTTTAGTCCTGTACTCCTCCTATCAAAAGGAAATAAATTGATTGATTAACATTTAAGCTATATTGTATATTTAAGCTACACTTAGCACTGCACAGCTAGAAACAGAACAGACACTTAGACTCATTGGTAGTGATTCATTATGTGCATAAGAGTGCAAAACAAGAGAAAAAGAAAGAAAAATGACGGAAGGGGCACTAACTCACAACTGTCTACAGTTTTGAATCACAAATCAATGGATGCCCTGCAAGTTACTTATAGTGTTAAAACTAAAACACTTATATGGTTTTCTCCATTGTCTTCATATTGCACTACTGTATTGCACTACTGTATTGTACACACCATAGTGGCCATGAATAATGTTTTAAATAAATTCTTTAAATGTGTATATACTACAGCAGTAAAAATATCCTACAGCTGTCATACATCCCATTAACTCTATAACAAGTACTCACTAGTCCTAAACTACCGGTATTCAAGTAAATGATTGTTAATTCTTAAAACTTAGGTTTCATACTTTGACATGCTGAGGTGGGGCACTGCGGATCAACCTTGAGCGCCTGTATTTACTTTATGTGCACCTAAACCAAAGTACGTTAGCTATTTCACATTTCACCCTTATTTAAATGTGGCCTCTGCGGCCACAAAGTGAACCTGTATCCTCAGCAGTGCAACACCTTAGCCATTAAGCTACCATGACTGACAGCAAATGGTTGCTGGCAGAGTGAATTCAAGCAATTAGGGCTCATTCACAGCGGCTCCTGGCAGAGGTTGCATGACCAGTTGCAAATGGCACATAAGGAGTGAATAATCATGGCGACTGATGCTCACGTCAGCTAGCATGACATCAATGTTATGCTCGTACTGCCATCATCTCATAGAACAGGCAGACATCCTGCCATTGTGCCCTTTATTAGCTCACATACTTTGCGACTGCATTTGTGTAACTATAATCTAGCTCAACAGAGAGCAATTGTCCATGACACCCTGCCAGAGCTGCAAGTCACAAGTGTACATAAGCTTTCAAGGTCTCTTCAAATAATCCTGTCAACAACTGAACTAAAATTGTTTGAATGATCGTTCGTGCATAGGAGAGAGTTTTCATATAAAGTACCAATAAGAAAAGGTAAAAACATGTTTTATGAACAACTATTGAAAGGTGTCAAAAAATGAGCCAAATGCCATATATATCTGCATCTCTAGCTTTTAAAACTTGTATGCTACTTCTACGTACCATACATGATGATGCCAACAGACCACAGGTCTACTTTGTTGTCATATTGATCACTGAGCAGCATTTCCGGAGCCATGTATAATGGAGATCCTCGAAGAGAGCTGGCCAGGTCACCTGATCGCAAATACTGTGCAAACCCAAAATCTGCGCAGAATAAACACAATATCTCATGTGCAAAAGAACAGATGTTCGTAAACATGATTAAGATATTATAGACATGTGCTTCAAGCATGTGCTCCAGAGTCACACATGCAAACAGGTGGCTGTGTTGAGAACATCGGGGCATGTCTGCACACCCCCTTTATTTCACCAGAAAAAAATATATTTTGCTTTCCATGTTACCAGGACTACAAAACCACTTTTTATATTGCAAAAAATATCTTACCTTCTTAAAAAAATCTCAGAAGTGTGCACTGAGCTGTAAATGCTTCTTTCAAATTTCGCTAAAATTGAATTTCGATGAGAAAACACTAAAAACTCTTCTTGCTATAGGTCTGAAAATTTTAGATCACATACTAAGAATAGTTTTCTTTTATAAACTGTCATTACTTTTGAAGTTTTGATGCTGTTCTTTTAAGCCGAAAAATCTCAAAATTGACACACAGCTCGATATTGCTCAAATTTTAGCTTTTTTTTTCCTCCATGTGTATAAATCTCGAAGTTCCCAAAAATTTCGAGAGCATTGCCACATGTTAGGTTAATAAATTTGTGGGTGGTTATTTCTGAGAGTGACGTCAAATGTTAAGCGGAAACATTTAACTCGAGACATTTTTCTAAATATGCAATATTTTGAAGACCATTTAAAAAACAAGAAAAGGTATCTTCGATTTTCTTTCAACTCTTCAGAATTAAACTTAAGCACATGCTCTAACTTAATCTGTAAAATTAAGCTGTATTATTTCTGTGAGAACAAAATTAGAAAGTGTGAAATGTGATGAAAATGACATAAACCGAGTAACCGCGACATTGACCAAGCAGGGGGCAATAACTGCCGTAATCAATATTTTCAGGTAGTGATTTTTCTTTTGTGCTCATGGGAAAACAGCTTGAAAGGTTGAGTGATGCTTGACGACACCTCCAATTCTATTACAAGCATTCTTGCCGTGCCCCGCTGCGAAAAATAGCCACTGCACTGAAGCGTATTTGGTCGCTGTAAGTTCGTAGAGGTGGTGTCTGTTCTTAGAGAGACTCTGAGCACTGTCACTTACATAGGTGACGGGTGCATATAAGGGAGCAACACCTTCGAGCCACTCGTGCACCTTCGCGAGATTGTAGCATGCGTGGGCAATGTCGTGGCCAGCGCCATCACTGATGACAGTGAAACTACAGGTTCCTTTTCTAGTCATGACGATGCATGTAAATATCGAGACTTGGGCTTCTTGCCAGCGATACAACTTGCCTTCTTCCGATAGAAATATTGATTGATATGTGGAGTTTAACTTCCTGAAACCACCATATGATTATGAGAGACGGTGGAGGGCTCCGGAAATTTCGACTACCCGGGGTTCTTCAATGTGCGCCCAAATCTGAGCACACGGGCCTACAGCATTGCCGCCTTCATCAGAAATGCGGCCGCCACAGCCGGGATTCGATCCCGCGACCTGCGGGTCAGCAGCTGAGTACCTCAGTCACTAGACCACCGCGGCGGGGCTCTCCCGCTAGAAATACAATACTGTTTTCTGCGAAGTGAAAATGCAGGAGGAGGCAGCCTCTTTAGAGGGATTGTTTAGCTTCACTAATAGCTCTGCCCTGAACGTGCTGAGTGTACGTGTGGCAACCATTTCCTTAAGCACTGTTGAAGGTGTTGTATGAAAGCATCCGAACTTTTGATGAAGTCTCCTTTATCCCAGGTTGTGAACGATACTTCCTCTTTTTCTGGGATTCCTAGGTCAGATTCGCTAATAACTTGAACTGTGGGGCACGAGTCACGGAAGCACAGGAAACACTATGAAGATGGTGCTTTATAAATGGTCAGATCGCGAAGGTCTTTGACGCTTTTTTTTCTGAGTAGTGGCTATTTCTAAGACCCCAGCACTTAGCTGAGTGTTTGCACAGTACGCACAGACCAGACTTCGTGAGGCAATGTGCACACAACCTATTTCGGCCTCAGGGAGAAGAACTTCGTCAGCCCGATACCTGTGACTGATTGAGCCGCTTTAAGCATACGAAATGTTTCCCGTATGGACCTTGTCATCAGCTGTTTGGAAATGCACTCCTTTTGTCCTTTTCATCTACTTGCAATGACATCTTTTTTGTTTGGGGTTTGTTGGGTGCAGTTGAGCTCATCTTTAGTGTAGTATCTCATTGCTGCCGGAACATCTTGCGAATTCAGCTTCGATCTGGTGTAGAGGTCCGGACTTGATCACACCCCAAGGGTGTCTCCGAGTTTTCTGGATTTCCAAATGAGGTGTCGAGTTGTTGATGGGATGATTTCTTCTATCTCTTGATGAGAGAGCTTCACAGGAAGCAATGTCGGGTCGCAGGAAGTGCGGTCAGGTTGCGCTTCTGCGTTATCAGATTACCGCCATGCCACAGGGAACGACAAATATCTAGTGGTAGATCCCCTACAATCAAACTCTTCATGAGGTGTACACAAGCTTGCATTCGCAAAAAACCTGGAAAGCGATTCTCGCGAAGCATGTGGCTCAATATTGTGGCATGCTCAGTGGCTGGATCCAATCCACGTACAAGTTTTTGTAAGATGCACAGAAAAACATAGTTATAATTTGCTCTTCAAAACCACCTGTTCCTGCTTTTTTTTTTTCTTGGTCAATTCATGATTTATTAATATTCATAGAACACATTCCCGACATAAAAATATTTACAATGGAAACTATTGCCCCCTGCTCGCTCGATGTCGCACTTACTCAGTTCACGTCATATTTAACAATTTTTGCACTTTGTAAATCCGTTGTCACAAAAATAATGCAATATGTTTTTACAGATTAAGTTAGAGCATGCACTTAGGTTTAATTCTCAAAAGTTGAAAGAAAATTTAATGTGGCTCTTTTTTTTTATGGTCTTCAAAATATTGCAGTTTCAGAGACATGCCTCAGTTAAATGTTTCTGCTTAACGTTTGACGTCACTCTCAGCAATAACCTGCTGCAAATTTGTTAACCTAACATGTGGCAATGCTCTCGAAACTTTCGGGAAGTCTGACATTCATATGTGCGGAGGAAAAAACCTAAATTTCAGCAATATTGAGCTGTGTACCACAATATCGCAATTTTTTTGCTTGAAGTAACAGCGCCAAAACTTCGAAGTAATGACAGTTAAAAAAAAAAACTATTTTCTCAGTATGTGGCCTAAAATTTTAAGACCTACAGCTATAACAATTTTTGCAGGATCTCATCAAAATCCCATGTCCACGAAAATCGAAAGCAGCGGTTGCAGCTCAGTGGACACTTTTGAATTTTTGTTTTTTTAACAAGGTAAATTTCTTTTCGCGAAACCAAAAGTGATTTTCTGGTCCTGGGAACTCGGAAAACAAAATATGTTTTTGCAGTCAAAATTAAAGGAGGCCCGCGGACATGCACCGACGTTCTTATCTGAACACAGCCTGCTTCTCTTAATATGTCGAGAACCCACTAAAATTTGTCAGTAAATGTATGGCCCGAACTGTCGATCACCATGCGGCCATGTCATTTGTGACAGCTACACACCTGCGAGCTTCAGTGAAGGATTTCGCACAGAAGAGAGGAGGATGTTTTGTGGCTTCAGGTCCATGTGAGCAATATTGTGTTGATGAAGAACCCGCAATGCCTTTGCTGTAAAGTCGAACACATGCATTTAGCGGCAAACAATTCATGCTGCACGTTAATAGTGCACAGCTTACCCAGCTGCTGAAGAAACTTGCGAACTATTGACTCTCGAAGTCGTTTGTTGACCCGTATGAAGCGATGCAAATCGCCGCCGGCGCAGTACTCCATAATCAGGTAAATAAACTGCTGATTCCACTGCAGATACAAGTACACGGCACAGATTTACTGTTTAGTACTACACCACCATCGATTATTACACCACACATACGCTGTTACCTGGAAGTCTATAAGTTCCACAATGTGCTCGTTTTTTATTTTTTTCAGTATAGCTATTTCCGTGAGCAAATTCTCGGTTGCTGTCTTCGTGAGAGAGCTTTTGGAGATGCATTTTATAGCAACGACTCGCCGTGCACCTGTCTGAAACATGCAAGAAGGTCGACATTAGAAGGGAGGATAAGGTTACGCTCGAATGTACGATTCGAAATGCGAGAGTGTTCACCTTGTGGTACGCTTTGAAGACGGTCGCATACGTTCCTTGTCCAAGTTTCTCAGTAAAAATATAATCAGGAAGCTTGTGCTCATACAGCTGAGCCATGAGATCGAAACTCAGGTTATGCTGAAGGTAGACAGGCAGTTTGTAGCCTCGCCAACGTACTTTCTTCATTTGTTCGACTACGAAACTGAAGGCTTGAGTAAAAACATGGCGCTGCCCATGCGTTTGCCGCAGAGTTTACGGTTGTGCCTGCTTCGAGACACTTGTTTGACGACCCTTGGGTCGCGACGCCGCCCAACATCGTTCCTCAGAACAGCGTTCAGCAGACACTACGCTGCCAGAAAAGTGCTAAAGCCACTCGCTGGAATCGCGGAACCCAGCACGGACGAAAGGCCGTACATCAATGTAGGTACCATTGGTCATATCGACCATGGTAAAACGACGCTTACTTCGGCTATAACTCGTGCTTTATATGATGAGGGGCTCGCATCCTTCATTAAGTACGACGAAATCGACCGTGCTCCCGAGGAGAAGTTGCGAGGGATCACAATCAATGCGACGCACATACAGTACAGTACGCGCGCGTATCACTACGCTCACACAGACTGCCCGGGGCACGCCGATTTCATCAAAAACATGATCTGCGGCACTAGTCAGATGGACGGAGCCGTTGTCGTGGTTGCCGCTGACGATGGCTGCATGCCGCAAACTCGGGAACACCTCTTTGTCTGCAAGCAACTGGGCGTGAAAAAAATAGTAGGGTTTGTCAACAAGGCAGACATCGTGGACCGGGACATGCTCGAGCTCGTGGAACTCGAACTCCGCGACCTCTTTGAAGAGTACAAGTTCGAGGATTCCGCCTCGTCGCCCGTGGTGAAGGGATCGGCTCTGAAGGCCATGGAAGGTGACGAATCGGAGTACGGACTTCCATCCGTGCGCAAGCTCCTCTCCGAAATGGACAGTTACTTCAAACCGCCCATGCGCGACGTTACGGGCCCCCTGCTCATGCCTTTAGAGAGCGCCATCAGCGTGCGCGGAAGAGGCACCGTAGTCGTGGGAACAGTGCTGAGAGGAACCATGCGCAAGAACCAACAAGTCGAACTCGTTGGCTTCGACGAGACTCTGCACACGGTGGTCACAGAAATACAGCGCTTCAACAAGCCCATTGACATCTGCCAAGCGGGCGACCACGTAGGCTGCCTTCTCCGTGGTGTCAAGGCTCAAGACGTTCAACGTGGAATGACCCTGGTTTCTCCAGGAACAGCGACCTTGGGAAACCGCTTTGCAGCGCAGCTCTACCTCTTGTCAAAGAAGGAAGGTGGCAGGTCAAAGCCCATATCAAAGAAGTACATTATGCCTATGTACTGTGGCACCTGGACGATGCCTTGTCGGGTGGATGTGGCTAGAGACAGTATGCTCATGCCGGGGGAGTTTGCCGAAGTGGAGCTTACGTTGCCGAGGAAGATGCTTATGGTTCCAGGCCAGAGCTTTTCAATCCGTGAGGAGAAGCATACTGTTGCAACCGGTATCATAAGCAGGATCCTTCCGAGTGTTATAGCCACTACAGCTCAGGTTGGCAAGATAGACCTTGGTAACATAGAAGCGCAGAAGGCTTCGTAAAACTGTTTAAGGTGCCATTACCAGTGTTAAATAGTAGAAAAATATAGAATAGTGTAACATACAAATAGTTTGTCATCCTCACTTTGTTAATTGCATCATTGTAAATCAGTTGAACTCTTGTTACAGCCAGTTGTGGTGCAAAATATTGTAACTGAGAGAAAATAAAAACTAAGGACTACTCTCCTTATTAATGTATAAAAGTCCTGCAATATACAGCCAACTTTATGGTATTGCATTGCATTACTGTGCTAGAATGCTTTTTGTAGCTTCTGTTAATGATTGGAATACAAAGCTATAGGTATTCTTCAGCACATAACTGTTGAAAAATAGTTGTCTAGAATGTTGTAGTAGAAAACAGCAGGATTGATAAGAACAGATGCACACATAAATATTTGCCCACAAATGGTGGTTTATTCAGTTCACAAAAATCAATGCGCAAGGAAAATGTGAAAAGTATAGAAGACTGTACCACGGCCGCTGGATAAAAAACAAATTATTTTTTTTAATCCAGTGGCCGTGATAGTACATATCATACAACCTACGGCGTCCCAGTTCATTAAGCATAAAATAAGACATGAGAAATGCCAGCCAGAAACTAACACAACATATCACTGAATAGCTTGAGGCACTACTAATTTTAACTGCTACACTGGGGCATAAATTGTATATTTAAAGCTTATGTCAGCCTTTGTTCAGTAGCTTTTTATGTAATTTTTCTCATTTACCCATTGTTTCTATTCTATGGTGTGTTAGCCACTGTTTGTGAAATAAGATTTCCAGTAAGGAGTTGCAGCACAGCCTTGTATCTTCTTTCACAGTTCTACTTCTAGCCCTACTGGCTTCATTAGATCATTGAAAATCTACTTTTTGATTTAAGTGCAATAAAATTCATTCAGAATGGTTCATCATATACTTGGTGAGTGCATTTTCTGGATTTTGCAGCATTTGGATCGAAAAGGCAGGAAAAATGGAGCTTTCACTTGACTATATACTAATAAGTTACCTGAAACATTTTTTCTTTCTAAGTAACTCAATGAAGCTGCAAGTTAGCTCATAAGAACTCTGATATCCTATTGAGTAGCCCAACGAGCTGTTCATTTTTTGCCCAGTCAATACCAGCTGAGGTAATAACTTGCAACAAGGTGTTGTTGAGGACTTTCAGCTTATGTTGCTCATCTTGCAGCTTTCTTTTCCTAGGAGAAAAAAGAAAACAGATTCAGAAGCCATTGCATAAGTGGAAATTTCAGGGTTGATGGTTTCATCATATCCTAATTACAAATATGCAAGGCTGTGAATGTTGGAAAAATAGAACACAACATGGAAAAGGAGTTGGACAGAAGTTTAGGACCATTAAATAAAGGCATGGATTAATACTTTTGTAGTTTATAGGTACTCTAGGTAAAATTAAAGAAAGGTGGAATTTTGCAGGTGATAAATTTCAAATGGAAAGACAACCACTAGTTTAGTATCACAATGAGGGAGTGGGCGTGAATAGAACAAAAGAAATATTAGAGGATGTAATCAAATTTAAAAAAAATGACAAAAGATGGCTATGATAAAATCAATGCAGGGGAAGTTGAACATCTCTGCAATATGTGTCTCAAACATAACAAGACACTGAGCCATGCTCTTTAACTGGGGCTGTGGAAAATGGTGAATTTTCTGTACCTTGTCCCTTATTCCATCAAGAGATTACTGTCCCTGATAAGAATCTCTTCAGGTCAAGCTTAACTGGGGATTTTTGAAAGCACACACCAATTATCATCATCAGCAGCAGCCTGACTACGTCCACTGCAGGACAAAGGCCTCCCATGTTCCGCCAGTCAACTCGGTCCTGTGCTTGCTGCTGCCAATTTATACCCGCAAACTTCTTAATCTCACCTGCCCACCTAACCTTCTGTCTCCCCCTAACCCGCTTGCCTTCTCTGGGAATCCAGTTAGTTACCCTTAATGACCAGCGGTTATCCTGTCTACGCGCTACATGCCCGGCCCATGTCTATTTCCTCTTCTTGATTTCAACTATGATATCCTTAACCACCGTTTGTTCCCTAATCCACTCTGCTCTCTTTTGTCTCTTAATGTTACACCTACCATGTTTCTTTCCATTGCTCGCTGCGTCGTCCTCAATTTAAGCTGAACCGTCTTTGTAAGTCTCCAGGTTTCTGCTCCGTAGCTAAGTACCGGCAAGATACAGCTGTTATATACCTTCCTCTTGAGGGATAGTGGCAATCTACCTGTCATGATTTGAGAGTGCTTGCTGAATGTGCTCCACCCCATTTTTATTCTTCTAGTTACTTCAATCTCGTGGTTCGGCTCCGCGATTATTACCTGCCCTTAGTAGACATAGTCTGTTACAACTTGAAGTGCACTATTACCTATCTCAAAGCGCTGCTCTCTTCCGAGGTTGTTGCACATTACTTTCGTTTTCTGCAGATTAATTTAAAAGCCCACCTTTCTGCTCGCCTTGTCTAACTTTGTAATCATGAGTTTCAATTCGTCCCCTGAGTTACTCAGCAATGCAATGTCATCGGCGAAGCGCTGGTTACTATGATGCTCTGCATCAACTCTTATCCCTAACTGTTCCCATTCTAGGCCTCTGAAAACATCCTGTAAGCACGCAGTAATAGCATTGGGGAGATTATATCCCCCTGCCTTACACCCTTCTTGATTGGTATTCTGTTGCTTTCGTTATGAAGCAATATGGTAGCAGTCGATGCCCTGTAGATTTCTTCCGGGATGTTTATGTATAAAGTTCATTGACACCTTGATTACGCAGTGTCTGCATGACTGCTGGTATTTATACTGAATCAAACGCCTTCTCATAATCTATGAAGGCTATGTATAGTGGTTGGCTATATTCTGAGCATTTCTCTATTTGTACATACCTCAAACTTGCGCCTTTGCCCCATGACATTCTAAGCTTTCATAGTGTTGCCTCTCAGTGGTTCTGTTCTGTCATGCAATGTTTGCTGTGTCAAGGGTAGCTCGGCTACTATATTTATCTATGCCATACAGCAATAAATGAAACATAGTAAAACACATGAATGAAACAATGACAATTAAACAAATAAAAATAACATTGCAATGACAACTGAATGATATTTACATATCAGAGAGTTCATCTATTCAAACACGAAAGCACTACAAATGTGTGGCTTTTGTTTTAAGTGGGCCAGATTCATTAAACCAGTGTTGTGGCAACCAAAACATAACCAAAACAACTAACATGGCCACATCAAATATAGTTTAATTGTGTCCTAGATGCTTTGCCATTTTGCTTTCATTCCACAATTATTATTTCTTGGGCACATTTGTACATACTGAAGGACAGGATGTTGTAGTGTAAAGCTCAAAAAAAGAAAGAGGCTGACTTTTCTTCTTATGTCTGCCTCTTAGCACTTCTTTTCAAGTTTTGCGCTACTGTATAATGTCTTCTTTTTGCTTCAGGATGGTATATTTGAAATGGAAGATGACTGAAATGACGATATTTGGCACCAATCTTGCTTCAGGATAGTATATTTGAAATGGAAGATGACTGAAATGACGATATTTGGCACCAATATAGATTATTTCGTGAAAAACAAGAAGTGCTTTGAAACAGTGCATCATAAAACCAGCTAAGAAGTAATGAAGAAAAAGCTGAAGCATTTCTGGAGGTCCCAAGAGATTCCAAGGTAAAAAAAACACTGCCAGGAGCCTAGAAAGGTGCACCTGTTGCCTGAAAGGGCTACTCGCTCTGCATACCTTGCCATTACATCCATGCAACAAAGAACGGCACTGACAATAGCATGGAGATGGTGTTAATTTTGTTGCAAAATATTGCTATATTAATCATTCATTTAGTCTTCTTTTGCATATCCAATTCCAGCTGAAATGAAATGTTCCAATCTATAAGAGCCAAACCCAAATTCTAATCCTGAATACAGGTGACAGTGGGATATATAGATTTTACTGACAATATAGACGCTACGTATTTTAGTAACAAGAGAATACCGGCAAATAATTGTTGGAGCATGCTTAACCACATTGTCAGAAGCAAAGAAAAGCATTTCTCTGTTTCACTGAAATTGTACCTGGCTCTTTTAGAAAGGAAAAAAAAACACCGCAGGTGTTCTTCACATACTATATCGACTGTAGATTTAAACACACACCTTCAGTCAAGTTCAATTCATAGTGTGCAGCCATAAATATGCCACTTCATGAATAACTATACGGGGCAATTTTGAATGGTGGCCTGTATGAAAGGGATATTTAAAAACCACATGATTATAGCACGAAGCCCCAAGGAAATCAATCTGGATTAGCAAAAGGAAAGCTTCTTATTTGATGACGATATTTGTCCTGGTGAATGTCTTTCCAGGGAGGCCTACTTTACCAGCTAATATAATGGGACGCTTACAATTCGCACAGCGAGGACGAATTAGTCAGCAACACAAAGCACCTGCACTAAGACTATCGAAGAACTCATTTCCGATATTTGCATTTTGTTGCAGAGCACTGAAACAAAATTCAGGCTGCATCTGTTGCAGTGCAAAAACTTACTCTTTCAGTGAGGACTTGCCTGCTCGATCTTGCTGTTTGTTAGATGAAAACTTCTTCTTATCAATACAGCCTGAAAAAAATTTAACATCACTTTAATCAAAATGCCCAATATTACATTAAAAAGAAACAAAGTTGACAAAAGTGGATATAAAAAAATAAACTTTTTTATCGAAAAGATGGACCATGAATTTGTGCAAATGTGCTTTACTGATGTAGGAATTATGCACAAAGCAACCAGAGGTGGCAATCTCGGACATATGCTTTCAGTTGTATCTTCACTTTCATATGAGTAATGCAACCCTGAATATGTGTATACGGCACATGCAGTCTTGACAATCAATTTTTAGAAAATACGCTACATAACAATTAAAATTACTTTGGTTCACCCTGCACAATTTTTTTTATTATGCTTCATTTCACCCTAAATTTAGAAACAGTGCAGTGTAACAAGATACATACTTCACTGTATGACATACATATGTGTCATCATCATCAGCAGCAGCAGCCTGACTACGTCCACTGCAGGACAAAGGCCTCTCTCATGTTCCGCCAGTTAACTCGGTCCTGTGCTTGCTGCTGCCAATTTATACCTGCAAACTTCTTAATCTCATCTGCCCACCTAACCTTCTGTCTCCCCTTAACCTGCTTGCCTTCTCTGGGAATCCAGTCAGTTACCCTTAATGACCAGCGGTTATTCTGTCTACACGCAGATGTGTAGTGGCACTGAAGACGGAAGCTATAATGTGCACATCAACTTGAACTTCAGTTTCAAAAAGAGACTAAGGAACATGAAAGACAGCAGATGGAAAGAGATAGTGTTCTAGTACATTCGTATGGGAAAATCATTGACTTCCGAACTAGGCGGCTCATCAGCAAGTATACGGCTGCAATCAATATGGTTACAAGGACCATTAAATGAAACATCTGAGAAGTGGAAAGGACGTATTGAATGGCAATGATGAAAAAACGACTGGCTCCGAGTAAGTACCGAAAGGGTAGAGACGCTATAACCAAGGATACATTTCAGGATAACTCATGTGAAGCGCTTTGCAAGCAAGGTCACTTTGCCATAGAATGTTTAGTTATATGCTGAGATTAAGTAAATAAGACAAATGCACATGCGAAGGGAAGTTAAGAAGAAGGGTGTTTTATTTGAATGTGAGAATATCCTCCTGGCTGTATGTTGGCATTTGCCTAAGATGACTCAAAACAGAAAGCTATTTTATTTTTCTTCTCAGTCGATCTTGTTGAGCCCTCAAAAGATTTCTGGACATCCGAGCTACTGCAAGCTTTGCGCACCTCTCCGGGATCAGCCATGCTGCGACCGTGTGACGATGTCATATGAAGATGTCATCATTTGATGTCACATTATACGATTTCACATTAATACCACTGTAACTTCAGTACGGCATGACCAATTCTGGCAATCTGTGACCTCATGGTGACGTCATGCGGTAACAAAATATATGTACTCCTTATATTTTACATCGTTTGCAGGTGTGTTTGATCAGGCCCTCAAATTAAGGCTTTCACCTTAAAGGGACACTAAAGAGCAAAACAATTTTTCACGTTTTAGTAAAGTACAATTTCACAATCCCAAAAACACCCCTATTACTGCAACATGACACTTAGTAAGCGAGAAAACATATAAAAAGAAAATACTGGTAAAGACGCCACCTTGAGATTACCCCTCCAAACATCGTGATGTCATAAATTTTGAAGGCATCTGCTGGGCCATATGTAGCTTATAATTGATAAAAATGATGTATATTGCCATCTGTGGGTGCCATAGACCTAGCATACAAAGTTTCACAATATTTCATTGAGCCATGTCACGCAAATACCAAAAGTAGATTTTGAAATTTCTGGCATCACGTGCGGACATTCTGGTATGAAATTAAAAAATGGAGCTTCAACCTTGATTTTCTCCGCAAATAATGAGCATATGATATTGAAACATATGGCATTAGAATTCTTAGAGTGCAGTTTGTCAACCTAAACCGAGTCATTGTTTCTCCTTAGTGTCCCTTAACTGGAAACGACTGCCACTCTAAAATTCAAAAGCTCCTCGACCCATTGAACAAATGAGAGACACCGGAGAGGGAAAAAACCAGTGTTGCGAAATGGGCGCCTCAGTTCTATTCCAATTCCATTCACGGGAATCAGGATTTGCCGTAATTCCCTTTTCTTTAGTTCCTCGGAATGAAAAAATTGGCCCATTCCCACTCCGGGAATGGCACAGCCATTCGATTCCATTCCTTCAATTCTTCAATGTAGGAAATGCACCTTGATATTTTTATTGAGTTAAGAATGAACGACCCCGTAATGATAGTATCATGAGATGCATTAAAAAGGTCGAGGGGTCCAGGCATATCTCGAGTAGTAAAACCTCCCTGCCAATTTCTACTGGAGCAATTTCACCGCCACATATAGTATAGTAACAAAATGCTCTAGATCTGCTGGTATTAGATGGAGCAGTGCCCCGCTGCTCTGGGCACCTTGGGCCTTTGCATCCAATCTGGAACACAGGGCCGCACTGCTCATCGGCACTCATGCTGGTCAAGTACGCCGCGCTAGCATGGATGGGGTGAGGAGAACTTTGTGTTCGCGTGTGCGCAGGTATGCAATGTCTGTTTTGTTGGAAGGGTTATTTATGTGTGTCAAGTACTAAAGTGCTCGTATGATAAAGATCAGGCCTTGCATAAAGTATGCAACTGTGGCATACTTTTCTTCTTCTTCTGGCACGACACACTTGGGACATAAGCTAGTAGTGGGTAGTCGGCTGAAGAGAAAGAAGAAGGAGTTGGAACAATGGCAGAGATGCATTAATAAACTGCGCTGTGTTTTCGGAACCGCGTTTCAGAGTGCTATATTTATTGGTGACCCGGACATGATGCGATGAATGCGGAATTTGTTCTCGACTTGAATGAACCATAAGGAGGGATCAGCAAACCACAGCTGTGGTAGCGTCATGGTAGTAGTACCTCCAACAACACCCGAAGAGGGTACATGGCCGGGTGCAGTGGCAGCGGTACCAGGGCTGAGGCTGTCGAGATGCTCACGCTGCTCCATGGAAGGTCGCGTTCGTAGTCCGGGTCACCAATAAATATAGCACTCTGAAACGCGGTTCCGAAAACACAGCTGGGTTTATTAATGCATCTCTGCCATTGTTCCAACTCCTTCTTCTTTCTCCTCAGCCGACTACCCACTACTAGCTTATGTCCCAAGTTTGTCGACAGAAGAAGAAGAAAAGTATGCCACACAACCCTTTCGTGTGGGTATCAATGAGAATTAACGTGCGAGGATGATTTATTTCTCTCTTCAGTATCTGTTGCAATAATGCGTTTGTTTATACGCCAACTTATACCACAGTTTCTCGTTTACAAATTGGTAGACTGTTCACACTTTTACAGCATGCATACCCTTGGCTTTGGCTAACTAAAGGTCGAGCTAAAGAAAGCGTTCTGGCCTTCGACTTCAATAGAGCATCTATTCAGGCCTACATGACTCATTTGAGCATGATATACATTACTAGCTATTAAAGGTGTAGAAAAATACTCTTCGATGTCCTCTTTGCACGGCAATGAGAACACAGATATGTGACGAGTCGCAGGAAACAAGCGAAGTTACAAAAAAAACAGATAACAATAATAATCAAATGATTCCACTCTGGAGCACTGGGAGTGCAGGATGACCAGCTCTCAGCTCGAGATTAAGGAATGTTTGATCGCCTAGGCTTGATCTCCCAAATACCTGATCTTCCAAACTTGTTCGGCAATTGGTCACTAGTTATTTGGTCACCAGGCTTTTTTCATAAAAGGTGCTTAAGCTTCCTCGAGATTTTTACATGCTGCAATAAAGGTCGCAAGCAGTACAAAGTGCAAAAACGACTTTATTTTATTGTTATTCATCGAAAATTTGCAACTAAATGTTAGAGCTAAATGAGCGATTCGCCATTTAGTCTTAAAACCAAATTGTGACTGGACGGATCAGGATCATTCCACGCCAAATGTCCCAACCTTGGCGCTCGACCACTTCCGATTTACCTGAAAAAAATTCAAAACTCTCTACCTAAAGCCATAAGTGCTTCCCCAAAACATTTCTTTCAAAAAAAATTTTCCAGTACCGTAAGCCTCATTTGCAATTTTTCGGAAAGCTCGAAACCATAGCTCACAAAACACGTTGCGAAAAAGTTCGTTCTCTTTAAATTAGGTCAAGACAAACTTTTACCTTTAGAACAATGATTAGAACAATGGTTTTACTTAAAATATGCTTTACGAGCTTTCAAGCTTTCGTGGATTTTTTGTGACCTCAAATATGGAGAATCTGGTCCATATTGGAGATTTTTTCATACAAAAACAAAATTAGTGGAAATGGGATAGTTGACATTAGCATGTTACCAGAATGTTTTACTAAAAACCAAAAATAGTTTCAAATGTATACAGTGAGAAATAAATTGTGCAAGTGGCAACAAAGTCGCAGAAGTATTCATTTTGGCACATCTTCGGCTGTTAATTCAACCACGAGGCGGTCCTACTAAAATATGCGCAATAGCAGATTTATAGCAACCTTCATCGCCTACTCACTCAGAAAGCTTTATCAAATTAATTTTTGTTTAAAGCGAGAAAAATATTTTTGAATTTGTGTGTTACCACTCTCGGGGTGTGGACGTCTTTATATAGCCGTAAAACTGTGTCCCAGCAGTAATTACAAGCTTCACGGACGTGGGGGGATCATCTGGACAACCTAATCTGCTTTGTCTGTGCCTATTTAAATTAGTTGCAAGGTAGTATTACGTCTAGTTAACGAGAAATGCGGGACCTATTAGACAGCATTTAGCCACGTGACGCCATTCACTGACAGCCTGCGCATAGTATATATACATGTTTACACAGCACCGGGAATTTGTACAGATGTGTGCAACACACCCCTACTTATATGCTAACATTTAGAAGTAAAAAGATTACGATGAAGCAAAGTATCAATCGAAGGGAAAAAAAAAGATGTGCTGCTTGGCAGCTAAGTTGCAGTTATGCACCAACATATGATCAGTGGTGCCAAATGGTCAATTACATACAAATATATTTGTCCTAACTGTGACTTGTCAGTGATGCAAAACATGTTTATTTTATGAAGAAGAGCACTACCAATTAGGAAGAGCAGTACGATTAAGAAAATAGTCTATATAGAAATAAAATTTTAAAAAATGCTTTGCATCGCGGACAAGTCGCCGTTAGGACCGACATAATCATGCATAATTGACCATTTGACACCATTGACCATATGTTGGTGCATCACTGAAACTTAGCTGCCAAGCAACATATCGTTTTTTAACGGTGAAAGCTGTTACAAGATCAGAACACGGGTCACGCATGGCGCCATTGTAGGGTAACAAGTAGTAACACTGGCCACACACTGTCACATAGCATTTCGAAGTATTTACATTAAACGATGTATATACGTAAAACAATCTTAAAAAATGATTCCATTAGAACATCGAACTCCTTATGTTAGTTTAAAAGGGCCCTGCAATACTTTTTGAAGATGGTTAAAAAATGATGCCAACTGACAATCAAGGCCGCTGTAGACAAATTATTCAAATATCACAGCACTGCACGTGGCAAAAAATTCAGAATTATTTTTCAAAGCAGGTTCAATTGCTTGGTCTTCTTTCGACAAATTACACCATTGACGGGCCTCACTGCATCAACGGAGGGAAGGTACGCCCATTTTCGATTCAATGATCGCGAGAACATGGTCAAGGTCATGATATGCACTGGCTTGTTGGCCCGTTGTCAGCCCCCCTCCGCCCCCTGCTCAGTGTTGCTTCCAGCGCACTTGAAGAGGCAAAGTAATTAAAACATGCAACGAATCCCACTAACGCAACTTCTACTAGCCAGATTTAAGAGAATGTTTGTGGCACTTGATTCATCAGGAAACTGTGATAGAGAGGTCCCCCTATGATTACTTGGAAAAGTGTTGCATGGCCCCTTCAACTTTAAAGGGCTCCTGCAACACTTTTGAGCATGGACTGCCGATTGGTAGTCGAGGCTCTCAAGAACACTCGAACCAAATATTATAGTGCAGCAAGTGGCCTGGACGTTATAATAAATTTTCAAAATCGACTAAAAATCACTTGCTTTTCTGTCGACAGATGACACTACAGGCTCAAAAATCACTGCATCACAGGCCTAGTATCAGCCATAGGTTGATTTTACCATGGCACGCTCAATACTGGAGCCACCAGGGAAGGCCACGACTTGTCTTGTGTACCCATGCGATCACACTGAAAAGCCACACATTCAAAGAAAAAAAAGCAATAACAAAAGATAGAAAGTGCTAAAAACCACGAGGTGCATGTGAAATATTTTTTTTTTGCCGCGTGCCATTCCTTCCTGTCTAGCTTCAAGCACTTTCGTCGGGACGAGAGAGGAGAGAATGCCATTACAGCGTGCTATGAACCTTTGTATCTCTGCTCGTACTGGACGGATTTTAAAAGTTTTTTGCGGCACTGAATTCACAATGCAATAAGCTCCTTCAGTAAATCCATTCCACAGCTACTTGTAAAAGTGTTGCAGGGTCCCTAGAAGAGCAACTAAGTCCACGAGACATACAAAAGCTCTCACTGACATTAATTCTACATTTAATAGGCTCGGCCAAGAGTGCATATCTCAAGCAAGTATTGAGGTGTTATTGCCATAGTTTGTCACATATTTAGCGTGAATAAAGCTTTATAAATGAAAACAGAAAAAAGGGGGGGAACACTTACTGTGGTAAACACTCTTCAAATTCGATATGGTCGCATTGGCTTTGTCAAGCTCCTGAGATGACAAGAAATGTGTACAACACTTTAGCTCACCATGAACTAATACAAGGCTTGCAATTAACTCAACATGTACATAAGCAGCAATGCACATACCTGCCTTTTCTTTATGATCTCTTCGCATATTCGCTGATTCTCAGCACAGAGACCCAAGAGCTCACTGTTATCGAGGAATACACGCATTAATAGGTGTGGTTCTCATTCAACACCCACAACAAATCAACATTTCAAAGCAAGATGCAGTGGTGCTGATCTTATGCAATTTACCTGTCCTCCTCTTTCAATAGCTTCACCTGTTCGTCAGCTAGTTGGAGACTGAAAACAGAAAACATATCAGGAGCTCAATCAACAAGTCACACAATATAAATTGACTCACAGTTTTTATAATTGCTTTCTTTTTTCTCTAAGCCCATCTTTACCAACGAACCAGCTTGACACGGTTATTCTGCGTGTAGAAAAAAAACTGTTGGTACCTGTTTCCGGCATGGTGCTACGTATGCAATTCATAAAGATTTTGCTTCTCAGTAGGTGACAAATTCATCCTGTACCAAATTTGAACTCAAGACCACCTTGAAATCCTACAGTGGAATTTCATTGCTATGATTCTGCAAAATAATTTTCTTGGTCCAATATATTTTTATTTATACTTACAGACAACATCCCTTGGAAATAATTCATCTATATACGTTTCTTGATCAAACTTTTCAGTCAAGCTCTAAAATTGGACTTTGACCGATATATTTAGAAATCCTATATTTCTTTTTCAGTATACTACATCAAACTGTGTCCCAACGTGCAGTGATCTGCAGGTTGCAGAGCCACTTCGCCCAAGGCAGCGTTGGTTTTGTGGCGAAAAGATCTTTGCCAGGTGATGTTTACAGTGTGAAATTAATAAAGTGCCGTACAAATTGACTAGAAACTTACACGTTTCTCAAAAAAGTGAGTTGCTGGCAAAATATATGTTATCCTCCTTTCGTTTTAACTTATTCAGCTAATCCAAATTTTGCATAATACATTTTATTTTCAGGTTACCCTGCAAGGCGCATCAATGAGATTTTGCTGTATACTCGCTTAAAACTTTTAAAAAAAAGTCGGCTCTGCCCACGGGAATCGTGGTGCACCAGCTCTAGCTGGTTTCTGCTCAAACCTTACGTAATTATTCTCGGCTAACGTGAATCGAATGAGTTGAAGGATAACAATAGCTACCTAAAATACCACGTTTGGCTGAGGAATGGTGTTATGATTTCTGACAAAATTTAGCAGAAAGTTCAGGTTTCCGACTTAAATTAGTGACACAGGTATGTGCTTGTATGGGAGGTTGAACTGCCTAAATCATACGAGAAGCACTTAATGTTGTGAAAATAAATAACCATGATTAGATGGGGCATTTATGCAAGTTCTCCTGGGGATGGCCAGCAAGGGTCCACAGTGGCACTGATATTTTCTGTCAGGTTGCCAGCCAGCAAGAGGCTAGCAGACTGCAGCATGAGGGTGAATTAACTGACTTGAAGTAAGGGGACACTGAATTAGGGAAAATTAATTCTGGCCACAAGGTGAAGAAAGGTGAATTTTTTTCCTGTGTAAACTTACATTTCCTTTGATACTGAACTTATTCGTATTATTACATATAGAGTAATGAAACAGGCTTTCAAAGAAATTTGCAGCCACTAGCACAAAAAGAAAGCTCACATTCACACGTTTAGCAGCTTCCTTACCTTTGCAGCAGCAGCGAGTCTGCAGTGAAGTTGTTGACACTTGCAGCATGCTCTTGAAACAGTGCGGGCTCCCTAACATAATAAGAGTAAATGATAAGGCACAATGGCGTTCACATCATAAGCACAATTATTATACAGTTTTCGTAAGAAGGAAACACTCTACATGCCTTTCAACTGAGTCCGGGTCCAATCTTCTTGCTGAGAAGGAAAAACGTAATGATCCTTCAATATGCTTTCAAGCCTGCCAAACCAAATCTCTATATGTGAAATCAATGTTCTCAAACAACTCATCATTCCTCACGAGAATCGGGAGAGCGTATCTTGATCGTACACCTGTCATCACTTTCCCGGGAGCTTCTTGATCTCGGCAGAGCTTGGCATATCTATGTGAACACAACGTTACATTGTGCAGCCCCGGCGGCTGTCACGAAAAACTGCCTTACAAAACGAGTTCTCTCAATCGCATGCCTCGACACCCTTCACTAAAAGCTTGTGTTTGTAAGTAGCTTTCTACAGGTCGCGCGATTCGCGGTAATTTATTAGAATTGGGGCAAGCGAGGGGCTCGATTTTTCTCAACGAATAACAAGACCCGCGTTTTTAGTAGATTCGTTTATCACATTGCTTTGTACAATCCATTGTCACCGGCGAGACGAAACGAACAGTAATCCTTCATTTCATTTAGAGCTAATGTGTAATTAGTGACTTCGTTTTCGCTGCCTTAACCGAAACAAAACGGTAATTCAAAGTGATGACAGGCTACAGGGGAGACGGTCAAGCACCCAAAATAAACGTCAGTGCTTCATGCAGAATAAAAGGTTCTTGCCTTGATTATCAATCTTGAGGCGTAGTACTAACTCCTCCAAGGTCCTTATGTAGTCGTAGATTGCAAAAGAGGTATCATCATCAACCTTCTCGCGCGATGATCCGTAGCTGCTTGACCTGTGCCAGGGTATATGGAGTGCATGATTAAATGATGCGCGATGGCTTACGACATGCTCGTGACGCACCCACTCATGAAGTTTTGTGCGGCGTGGATGTGAATGGCAGATATACGGAAGAAAAACTCAAATTCAACCCGAGTCGGAGGACTTCGAACGGTTGAGTCAAGGCCTGAACCAGAGAAAGTCTCGGCACTAAACACCGGCGGGCTTGAGTTTGAATTCACGCCTGCGAGGAAGCCGCCCTAGAGAGAAGAACTAAGAGAGTAAAGCACCAAAATGTTTCAGTTTCGGTTTTACTTTTCACGTTTCGTTACTTTTGTGCTAACACTGCTGTGTTTAGCTAGTAATAAATATGTGAACTATAGCCCCTGAAAAAAAAAATTATGAACTTCAGTGCTACCTCGCCAACGCAGCCAGAGGCTGCTGCGCCGCGCGGTGCACAAGCCACCCCCTACACAAAAACGGCTGCTGCACCACACAGAAGTGACGTCATGCGTTTTGCGGTTAGCGCTTTGTTTGAATAGTCGGGAGTGTTTAGCGGTACGTCTAGACGTAACGGTAAAAGCCGTTAAGGTTACGTCCAAACGTAAAAGTAAACAAAAAATGGAAAAATGCTAGTTAGGTTCAGCGTGACAACAATACAAAACCGGCTTGTTTGCCACCCCACACCGATTGGCAATAACAACGCCTCCTCTAAACAATGCCTGGGAAATGGCCTGCGCTCCCAGCAGAATTGGAATGCCTTCAGTTTTGAGAAAGCGCCGCGCGGTGGCGCTCGCGACCGAGACTATTCTAATCTAATTTCTAATCAAGCAAGATTAGAAATTAAGCAACGTGGGATAGGTAGGCTTGCTTTGGGAGAACACTGGAATACACCAAATCAGGGAGTACAAGGTGATATGGTATGGACATCATTTGAGGGCAGGGAAGCTAGCAGCAAGATAAAATTTGAGAAGCGATTGAGAGAAATGGGGGAGGAGCGTTGGGCTAGGAAGGTTTTCAGCTACTTGTACATAAAGAATGTCGATACAAAATGGAGGAAGTGAACCAGGAAATTAACTGGTAAATACTTATAAAACAGCAGGTGGCCAAACTAAAAATAACTATCGGTTAAGAAGAAAGTGAAGGAAACGGAGACTGACATGTGGAGAATGGGCATGATTAAGAAGTCCACACTAGAGATCTATCGAACTTTTAAGCAGGAAATTGCCAAGGAAAGGATCTATGATAATACTCGGGGTAGTTCTCTACTGTTTGAGGCCAGGACGGGAGTACTGCGAACCAAGACATATCGGGCCAAGTACGAAGGGGTAGACACAGTATGCAGTGCGTGTGGAGAGGAAGAAGAAACTGCCGAACACTTGATAATGTTCTGTAAAGGGTTTCACCCTATAGTTCAGGATGATGACGCAGAGTTTTTCAAAGCACTGGGGTTTATGGACCGGGAGGGCAAAACAAACTTTAAGCGGGTAGACTTAACTAGAAGGAGGTTTTCTGATTGGTGGCTAAAGTCAAGGCACGAGTGAAAATTAAACTCTTTACTGCAAAGTACGAATCCTCAAACTCACATTTTAAAGAAAAAAATCTAGTTTTTGGTTCATTAAGTATTACAGATTGGTGGCGTTAGCCACCGCCCGATCTAAAGGGCACAGCCATATCCATCCATTCACCTAATATCACAGCAGCGGGTGGTACCAGTACTAAAGTGTTCTTGAAAGCCCTTTATTCTAGAACACTATACCAGTACTACCAGGCTGCAGCTAGGTGTTTTTCATCTGCTGCCCATAGGGGCGCGTCAGTCGAGAGTTGTTCAAGACCTGCAACTGTGCACCACTATTTCGGAGGCTATGAAAAGTGGTGCGTTGTTGCACCGTCCGCCACAAGTGACGCTAGCGACCGAGAACATTCTAAAATAAAGGAGGGAAAGGGTGTGGCAGCCGTTCTTCTTATCATGCGGCAGGCATCCTAGAGGAGGCGTTGGCAATAAAGAAAAGAAAGGCAGCTGTCGCGAAGTTAACGGTTAGAGCGACATATCAAGAACTGGTGAGGTCGGTGGTGCAAGTCCGCTTGCAGTCATTGTTGCTTTCTTTTTTTTTCTGTTCACGCATGCATTGTTTTAACATTTGCGCCTCCTCACCAGCCTGACTTGCTGCTGCTGGTGGTGGTCCCGTCCACAGGCCCTTTGATATTGGATCTTCGATGACTATTACAGGATTGAATATGTTTATTATGATAAAGTGTTTTTGTGAACTAGAGCTCTTATTCGGGCGAGACGCAAAAGGACAAAAAAAAAAACTCGTATGCAGCTTGCTGCATTGGTTTCTCCGGCACAGGTTCAGGAATGTTGATTTCCATGGTTTATCAAAGTTTTCATGACAGAAAGGTGCACTGCAACGTAGTCTCGGGCAACTTTTTTTTAATGACGCTCAGTGTACCATCACCTGACGAGGTAATCGGCAGGCCGCTTCTTCTAAAACACTGTGATGTAGTAGCTTAAAAAAATGCGAGCATAGCAGACGACAGCGCCACATCACCTGGAAGATGAGAAGAATGAAGAGGCATTGCAGCGCGCCCATTGAAAAAGGAAGAGCCTTGAAAAAAGGAAGAGCATTGAAAAAGGAAGCCTGACAGTCGTGTAGACAGTCGTGTAGACGCAGTTCGGAACGCTCGAACACGCAAGTAGCTGGTCGTGCTTGCTATAGGGTTTTGGCCTAAGTTTGTGTAGTGGCTGTGGTTTCTTTGTCTTTATTAGGTGTTCCTATAGTGCTTTTACAGCTACGTAAGCGCTTTTAGCGCCAGAAAGTTCACTTAGATGCAGTTTTCTTCACCTGGACCAGGGGCTTGCCTCTGGTCTGCTTCACTTCCGCCACAGGAAATACCAGTGGATCAGTTTCTACGCAACGGCATTCCCGCAGTTCCTGTGGCCCTCGTCCCTAGCAATGACGGCTTCATTAGGATGAAGAATCCGAAAGTGATTCAGGCGGAGCTTAGAGCTGCGACGTCTCACTTCCACAGCATCACAGAGGTCCGCCAGTTCGGCAGAGGTGGTATTCTATGTTTTTCATCTGATCAGCTCTGTGTCCAAGACCTATTGAAGTGCTCGAGTTTCGCGACCAATCCGGTAAGCGCCTTTATTCCCCCGCATCTGGCATGTGTGAAAGGTATTGTTCGCGGTGTCGATGTTAACTTGACTCCGTCTGAGGTATTAGAGATGTTTGCCGTGACTGGTGCTATTTCCGTTTATAGGTGTGCACGACTAGTAGAGAAGCAGAAGACGCCGACTGAGTCGGTAATTGTAACCTTTGCTGGAGCGAATCTCCCAAGCGAAATCAAGGCATGGCCACTAATATACAGAGTGGAACCGCTATCACCGCGACCACTCCAGTGTACGAAGTGCTGGCGATACGGTCACACTATTAAAGGATGCAGGTCAGAACTCAGATGCCGAGTGTGTGGTGACAACCATGAAACAAATTACTGCAAAGCTAAAGAAGAGAAATGTTGTCTCTGCAACGAACAACACTGTGCAGATAATCCTGATTGTTCAGCAAAGGCTCGAGAAATGCAAATTCTTGAAATTATAGGGCGTAGGCGCTGTTCTCGACGAGAAGCCCTAGCGGAAATACAGACTAGAACTCAGGGGTATGCCAGTGTTGCAGCACGACATCTCTCGGAAATAAATGGGTCGATTTCCCTGAATATAGCAGAGGCCATAGAAAAGGCTCTAGAAAAAGCCATGGAACGACTGACTTCTAACCTTTGCGATTCTCTATCTCAAATTTTGGCTAACCAGATGACTCGCATATTTGGAACAACGGGAGAGTCAGGCCTAGTATCCCAACATGTTGAGAGTTCACGACCAATAGCTGACGGTGAATCTGAAACTACGCCATCGTATTATCCGCCAGCAGGAGCCTCTGCAATAGGCGTCCACAGCCAAAATGAGGAATCTGAAACCGCACCCTCGTATTTTCCGTCTGCAGCACCCTCTGCAGTAGATATACAGAGTGTTAGTGAGGACAAAGCTACATATACAATAGATTCCGATGACATGGATTTGGACCCTAGGTCCCTGAAGAGATCTAGATCCCCTGTGTCAAAGAAAACTAACTCACCGAAACAAACTAAGAACAAAAAGTATCTGAAAGAAAAGGAGAGCCTTTCGAAGAGGGATTTCTTGAAGGAAGGCATTCTAGAGAAAGCTATAGCGGAAGCAGCTCTTTCGAAACCATAGGGTCGCTTGAGATTCTCCATTGGAATTGCCGATCAATCCATTCTGCATCTACGGATTTGGTATACTTGACTTCTAAATTCGCTCCTGATATTATAGCATTACAAGAGACATGGCTATCTGTACATAATTTGTTCCATTTAAATAACTTCCAATCCTTTCGATTAGACCGTCCATCGAGAGGTGGGGGTCTAGCTCTCTTTATTAATAATAGAATTAGTATAACAGTCAAATGCTCATACAAACATATGTCGCCAGAATGCGAAATTTTGGCAGTAGACATTACACTGCCCAACTGCACTCCTTTCACTTTAGTTAATATGTATTTTCCGGATGGAGTTCAAGACACACGAAGTTTGGATCTAGCTACAAAATCATGGTGCAAAGACAAAGTTTTAGTTGGAGACTTTAATTCTCACCACACGAGTTGGGGTTTTAGAACTGATCTTAGTGGGAAACGCTTGTGGGAGTGGACAATGACTAATGACCTGACGTGCCTCAACGTGAGAACCCCCACATTTATTCGTACTCACTACAGGTCGGCCTTAGATTTAAGTTTTGTCAGTTCAGCCATTACTACTTCTTCTTGGAAAGCGCTGGACTGTGGCACCAACAGTGACCACTTACCGATAAGTTTTGAAGTTTCTTGTCCGATAATTCCATCTTGTTCAAATGTAAGAGTATTTGTAAATTACACTAAATTTAGGAATGACCTGAAGTCAGCACTGGCTACTCACTCGGAAGACAGCGATGATAAAAAAGCACTGAAAATAAACGCAGTCATTAAAAGATCCTACAAAAGAGCCGAATTTACTGTTGAATCCACAAAAAGAGTATATAGCCGTTGGTGGAATGATGAATGTACAAGAGAGCACCGACGACGTAAGGCAGCTTGGAAGCAGCTCTTACGTAATCAATCCCCACAAAACTGGGCCGATTATAAATTCATTGCTGCGGGCTTTAAAAGAACGGTAGCTCAAGCTAAACAAGATTATGACAAAATACATTATGAATACCTGTCGAAGCCTAAACATATGAAAGCACTGTTCCGATATATGAGAGCTTGGAAAATCTTGCCATCACCAGTTAATGTAGCTTGTGATAATCTGTTGGCACAAGAAATGACCACTACCTTAGAGGCAATAGGTAAAGGTCTGGAAAGCAGATTCACTTCAGTAGTGCCAAACAACTGGCACAAGTCTACGACAAGGTCTGACTTTGAAGAAGTGACACAGACTGAAGTATCCAACGTGATTAAACATTTACCCCGTGCATCTCCTGGCCCAGATGGGATCACAGTAGCCATGATTAAAATTCTGTTCAATTTATCGCCTCGAGACGTCGCCAATGTTATTAACTACTCCTTAAAAAACTCATGGGTGCCGCAGGATTGGAGGATAGCAAAGGTGATTCCTATACTAAAAATCCGGGTGGAGGATTAACAGTCGATAATATCAGACCAATCTCTCTAACATCTAACATGGTCAAACTAGTAGAGAGGGTCCTTCATAGCCGAGTAAGTATCTGGATGACAGACAATTTAGTAATAAAACCGAACCAAATCGGCTTTCGTAGTGATTTCTCAATTTGGTGTGCCCATGCTGATTTAGAGAGCCGAATACAGCTCGCGCGTAAAAGAAGGCAATACGCTGCTTTAGTAACGCTTGACATAGCCAAGGCGTATGACAGTGTGGAGCACTTCATATTGTTAAATACGCTAGAGAGATTGAACTTCCCACAATATTTTATTGAGTGGGTGGCAGAATTCTTAAAATCAAGAGAATTCTACTGCGTCAAGGATGGATGTTCCTCATCTAGATTTAAACAAACGCGCGGAGTTCCCCAAGGAGCAGTCTTATCTCCAATGTTATTTAATGCTTTAATGAGCACAATTCCAACAGATCAAGAAGTTACTGTCTACATTTATGCTGATGACATCGCACTCTTTGCTGCTGACTGTAATATTTACTCACTACAACTTAAATTACAAAGATATATTAACATGTTAGAAATTTGGTTGCAGTCGATTTCGTTATCGTTAAATGTCAACAAAAGCGCGCTCATGGCATTTCCGCTTGCAAAACCAATTTCAATTTCAATTCTATATAAACAGGAACCCATCCAGCAAGTAGACTCTATAACATATTTGGGAATCATTTATAATGACAAACTTAAGTGGAGTCCACACATAGAGTATATAACTACCAAAGCACAGCGGGCTTCAGGCTTACTACACAAGCTAAGTAACCGGAAATATGGATTACGGAGGCACACCTTGATAACGTTGTACAAGATGTACATGCGTCCCATCATGGAATTTGGCTGCATATTATTCTCGGGTGGCCCTGCTTATAAAACGAAACCTCTAGTTGTCTTGGAGCGAGAAGCACTGCGAATGTGTCTGGGACTCCCTAGATTTGTGGCTATCAACGTACTGTACCAGGAAGCGCGCCTGCCTACACTACTTTGTCGATTTCGAATTTTGACCGTACAAGCATTTTTAAAATTTTATAGCTTACCGGCAAGAAGATCTCAATATGCTTTTATCGCAAACCCAGACGCCTTCTTTCTTGCTCATTGGCCACGGTTTCACACACCTCAGATAATGAGAGACACACCTCAAAAAATCTACAAAGTATAAATGTGAACATTAGAAATGTAATTGAGACTAATGACTCGAATTGTCATGTTATTATTGAGCATGATGATATATTCCCCCAAAACGCCAAATTACAATCCCTCAAATTCTTAAATAACATATTATTAGATTACTTGGAGCATGCAAAAACGAAAAATATAATAGCCACAGATGCTTCCGTAAATAATCAAAAGGCAGGTGTAGGCATTGCGTCTGATTTGCTTGACTGGTCCTTTTCAGTGAGACTGCCTGATTTTACTCCAGTTTTTGAAGCGGAGCTCTTGGCGATTATTTTAGCTCTTCGAAAACTTCCATCAAATCAAAACAACGCAGTAATAATGACGGATTTTCTTTCAGTTTGTGCAGCTCTGACGGCTTCAGAGAACTCTCGAATCCTAAGCACATTTAAAACATTAGTACCCCCGCAGTTGAGACTCCTGAGATTACTATGGGTTCCGGGACACTGTGGATTAAGATTAAATGAATTGGCCGATTCCTTAGCACGAGCCGCACTTGATGGGCCAGTTTTGTCCATACTGCCAGATGTTGAATATATCACGGCAATAAGATATCGAAAATCAGCAATCTCCACTGATACGATAGAAAAAGTAATTACACGGACAGACTATAACCACCTCATGTTTCCATGGCAACACCACTGGAGTCAGTCCAGAAAGCTCGAAGTCTTAATTACTAAATTTCGATGTCGTGTCCCCCCTCTAAACCTGTATCTACACAGAGCTGGTCAGACAACATCACCCCTCTGCGCATTCTGCGGAGAAATGGAATCACTAGATCATTATTTTTTGTATTGTCGCCGCTACGAGATACTTAGAAAAAGGTTACTAGTTATGCCATTTCGGAAAATAGGCCTTAGATTAACGGCGGAAACGGCGCTAAGCTTTGGCGCCTCAGCTTTGGGACATTGCCACAGGGATGCTTTCAATGCCGTTTGCAATTATATTCAGGCAACCAAGCGTATACCATTGTGATCTTCAATAAAAAAAATTATTTATTACTCCCCAGGACAGAGTGAAGTAAACGCAGCTGAGTGCTAATCATAACACCTCAAATCTCAAAATTGCTCAACTTGATTCTTTTTTTCGTTTGCTCTTTTTATGTTGTTTTTATTTTTACATTAATCTCATTATTATACCAATTCATTAAACATTGTTAAAATGATTACAGAAAAACTGCACTACGCTTTCTTGGCCAATCCCCCCTGAGTGGGTATGAGCCAGACTCCCAGGGAAACAAAACAAAACAAAACAAGAGGAGACGCTCGCGGAGAACGAACCTGTTCGGACGCCGGCAAGACGACGCAAGGGAGCCTAGGGCGAACCCGCAACTACGCGCGAGGTACGAAAGGCCGGGTTCCTGTCCTCGAGTCATTGACGTCCTCGGGGCACGGCGTGTCGGCGTGGTCAAGCACGAGTTCTCGGTGAGTGGTCCTGTGGACATCTCCGCTACGGCGAGTGCCCTCGAAAGACCGGAGCTGCTGACCACGTCCACCGAGCCGACGTCGCTGACAGTGTGCGTCTACTGCTAGACCTGGTGATGCACTCGACAGTGGTATGCTGACCTGGCACCCAAGCGACGACAGCGTCCAGGCACGCAACGGGTCCCACTTCAAGGCACCGGGCTGCGGCACAGACTGTGAGATTGTTTACTCTTTTCTTTTGTGTGTGAACTGCGTACGTGTACGACTTATAGTACTGTATGTGCAATAGTTTTTTGGTTCGTCCAATATAACTCCCTTTTGTTTTCCTCGCTGTCTCCATCTTCCTCGCGTCACACGCTTTGCTATGTGACGAACCTAACCACGACAACACTGACGTGCCACCGCAATGTTCTAGGCGATCAGCACTTGATAAACGATGCCCAAGGGCAAGTGCCGACGGCGTTAGCCCATCTAACTACCAAACAGCTTGTCTGTCTTGCTGAATAGCATGCACGGCCTATGACAGCACGGGAGCATTTACGTAGCAACGGATGAGAACGGCCGTACGTGTTCGCACTTGACAAAAAGCCGGCATTGCAGCAGCTCTGGCCTTCGGAGATCACAGGCTTCATAAGAACACTACAATAAAGTTGTTTCCATCCATCGTATGAACACTTCGCCGACGCACTGGGGTTTCATGCATGAGCGTCCGGTCAGTCACACGTGAACTGTGCGAAATCATTTATTTCATCGTCGACCTTGCCGCTCGCGACAAGCAAAACTCGGCAGCAAGAACGCTTTCACCTTTGACAGCACCACGCTTGACATTGCAATCTAGAAAATGCAGTACGTCTAACAACTATAATCCGCACTTCATACTGAGAAACTTTATTGCACACACACTCAGATGAAGCTGCGGCGCGGTGGACGGCCGCGCTAGTTCCAATTACCAGGTTCAACTAAGCAACCAGTAATCACATGAAGCAGCGACGACACTCCAGTCCACCTTGGGGGTGGCCTAGGCCATAGCCAAGATTTCATCAGTTTTCACCACCTACACGCTTCGCAGGCAGCTACCTTCTTGCAGTGGTTACCTTTCGCAGCCGCAGCGCCCATGGCGCCTCCTGTATTTAAAATACTTGTAATATGTGTTTAAATAACAAACCTAAATTTATTGACTCGTTAGACACCTGCTTAGTAAAATTTTTGTAGGTTTAACGCATTATATACGAATCATGTGCACATTTAACTAGCTTTAGGTATTAATTTTAAGAAGACGTCACTTCTGTGCGGTGCAGAAGCCACTTCTTTGTGAAGCTGGCTTCTGCGCCGCGCGGCGCAGAAGCAGTTTTATACAGAAGACACTGGCAGGAGACCTGCCTTTCACTTTTTGATGATGATGATGATGATGATGATGATAATCCTTGGTGCTCTGGCGCAAACCCACAAAGGGGGATCGGCCAAGAGCCGGGAGACAGGATCTTAACTAAAAGGCTTATGGTATTTCAAACACAACGTAGTTTTGGGCTGAAAAAAAAATGTAGAAAGAAAAGCCAAAAATCGAAAAAGGAGTATATCTGAGCAGGGAGCCATGCAGGCTATCAGATGCGATTTGAGACAACGGTAATGGTGGGTCCAAAATGATTATATATATATATATATATATAGAGAGAGAGAGAGAGGAGAGAGAGAGTAAGGGGGAGAGAGAGAAATAAGGAAAGAAGTGTATACCTAAGGGCTCGTTTTTTTCGTGTTTTAACACAATATTAATGAGATCTAACAGACAGTAATGCCAAGGAATGTACAGGGGAAGCTATTAGAACCAATGGAATGTAAATAAGAAGAAAGAAAAGTGGATGAAAAAATAACCAGCCGTGAGCATCGAGTAACGCGTTCGATATATATATTGTAGCGAAGCCTCCGAACTCTGAAATGGGTCGAACTCTTGAGTACCTTCTAGTGGGGCTACCCAACAAGAACGCCGCTCGCGCTGAGAAGCTCCTGAGGTGGACCGTGGCGCAGTATAAATCGATGCAGTAGGAAGGACGCAACATCACGCGCAGTAGCCGCAGGGATAGCGGCGGTTTCGGCGTATCGCGTTAAATGATCTACGGCGACGATGGCCCAGCGATTACCAGCCGACGTCAGAGGAAGTGGTCCATACAAATCGATACCTATGCGCCCAAACGGACGCTCAGGTCAAGGTAACGGCTGCAGACTGGCTGGCGACATGTGTGCTGACGGTTTGCGGCGTTGGCAAGCGAGGCAGGAGCGAACGAACTGCTGCACATAGCGGTACATCCCGCGCCAGAAGTAGCGTTGTCGAATACGACGGTAGGTTTTGAATACCCCAGAGTGCTGTTAGGACCGGCGCCGGGTCTGACAATGGATCGGCGTTCCTTTTGATGTTCCTTTTGAGTCGCCAAACGGGTGGGCGGCCGGTGTCCGCCATGTATTGTTCCCACCTGGCCGGAGGGTGCGGCGTCCTGCCGCCGCGGCGCCGTGAGCAGTTCGGGAGACCACCGGTGCAGCTTCTTCTTTGGAAGATGACGGCGGCGGCGGCGGCCGGGAATCGTCCCGCTAATTGAACGAGTTGTTCGGCACCCTTTGAAGCTTGTTTACGGCGGCCCTTTCGATGGATGCAGTCATCAACTCCAGACCCCTCGCCCAGCGACACACCTTGACGGGGGGGGAGCCGCGTTCGTGCCACATGGCCGTGCGGTGACCACGCTTCAGTTTTGAACGTTCGCGTGGACCGTGCGTGCTCGTCACCCTCGCGGGTAATGTGTGGTCCGTGATTGGACGGTGCCATCTGTACGCGGTCCCCGATCTAGGGATCTGGGGAGGACAGACCCTTTATAATGAGCCCCCACGGCTCATTCGGTGCTTTTTCGAGTGGAGAGCTCGCCATGTACGAAGAACGCCACTATATATCTAAACTTTCTTATTGACCTCTCTCTAATGTAAATAAACGTCTGTTCTCTGTTTTCCCATATAAGCATTGCTTCTCGCTATAAGGGACGAGTCCGATGGGAGCCAGCTACCAACGACGAGACCCACAGGACCCAGACCACAACAACTGGATGGCAGCGGTGGGATCGAGCTCATCGACCAGGAGGCAATGCTGAGACCTGCTGTCTGGAGGACCTAGAGTCGGACAAAACTGCTTCGTGGCATCTCTGACAACACGGGAAGGAACGCGTCCGAATTCATGACTGCATAGGGTGAGTGCACTGCTTTTCTTTGCTGAGATATCACCAGGCTTTGCGTGGGATTGTAAACAAAGCAGTGATTTGGTAACGGTTGACGGAAGTATTGATAGTACGTCAAAGTTGTTTAGTTAAAAGAGTTAGCAGCACCAAGGACCGCCATGAATTTGAAGGGACTAAAAAAGCCAGAGTTGTTAGAGTTGGCCCGAGAGCTGGGCCAGGTAATTGCCGAGACGAAAAGAAAGCAGGAGATCATTGACGCCATCGAGAAGATCGGGGCAGATGACGATGAGCTGAGCGAATGCTTGGAGGCTATTACGCAAAGGAAAGAGGAGCAGAGGCTCCGTGAGGAAAAAGAGGAGCAGAGGCTCCGGGAGGAAAAAGAGGAACAGAGACGTCGTGAGGAGAAAGAGGAAAGAGAACGTATCGATCGTATGGAAATGAAACGCCTAGAAATTGAACTAGCAAAGGCTCAATCAATGAACGGAGCTAGCGCAGTGGCACGAGAAAGAGAGCGCCGAATGACAGATTTGATGCCATCCTACGCGGTAGGAGGGGACATGGGTCTTTTTCTGGTGCACTTTGAGCGCACGTGCGAGAGGGAAAATTTTGCTAAAAACACGTGGCCCCAGCGCTTGCTTACGCTGCTGCCGTGTGAAGTAGCTGACATTATAGCCCGTATGGGTAAAGAAGACGCAGACGACTATGACAGAGTCAAAGCGAGTCTGCTCAAAAAGTACAGACTGTCAGCGGAGGCGTTCAGGCGAAAATTTCGTGAGATCGAGAAAGCCAAAGACGAGTCATACCCAGAGTTTGCGTACACCTTAAAGGTAAATCTGGAGGAATGGCTTAGAGAGGAGGGTGCGCTTGGCGACGCGGAAAAGACTCTGCAGTGTTTTGCGTTGGAACAATTCTTTCGGCGTCTACCTGAAAACATTAGGTACTGGGTTCAGGATAGACAAGGAGTAGATACTATCACGAGAGCGGCAGAGCTCGCAGAGGAGTACGTAAATCGCCGTGCCCTCGAAGGCAAGGATGTCCCTAGGAGGGAGATTAGTAAATATCGGGCCGACAAGCCTCCGCGATGGACAAAGTCGGGTCGGTATATGCCGAAGGAGGGTTTAGACTCCAAAGGAAGCGGTGATGAGAAAAACAAGAGAAAGGAAGAAGCACCCGAGAAAAGGGCGGAAGGGCAACAGAAAAAGGCGTTCGAGGCCAAGAAGCCGATAGTTTGCTATAACTGCCAACAGACGGGGCATATTTCTTTGGGTTGTAAGAACCCGAAAGTTGTGTTAATGTCACTCTGTAGTAATGACGAAAACATGAAATTGCTAGAACCATACATCCGAGACCTAGTCGTGAATGGCCAACCGTGCCGCGTGCTCCGCGATTCGGCCGCCACTATGGATGTAGTGCACCCGTCCTATGTCGAGGAGAGTCAGTTTACAGGAGAATGCGCGTGGATAAGACAAGCAGTAGAGACAAACAGTGCCTGTCTCCCAGTAGCAAGAGTCCGCATCGAAGGCCCTTTCGGTGTTCTAGACACTGAAGCTGCCGTTTCGGCACATCTCCCAGTGCAATACCCGTATTTGTTCTCAAATAAATCAGAGTACTTGCTGCGACAAAAAGGAATTGGGTTCAGTGAGGGTATCGTACAGGCCTTAACTCGATCCAAAGCAAGGGAGCTCGCCGCTCAGACAGTTTGTAAAGATCCGGTGGCAGACGAAACAGCTTCAGCGGCAGAGCCTTCTTTACCTGGCACGAAACTGGACCGCCCTATAATGGAGCCTCAAAACACAATATCTAAAGAAAGATGTAAGAAACCGGATGAATCCGAGGCATCTCGAGAAGTAGAATGCACTATAAAGCTGTTAAATGTAAGTCCTACAGAACTGATAGTGGAACAGGAAAATGACTCCACTCTCCGTAACTTAACGCCAGACGCGAAGGAAGGGGTGGCTAAGCAAAACATTCAGTTCACCAAGAAGGGGGGCGTCTTGTACAGAAAGTACACAAGTCGAAAAGGAGTTCGGTTTAATCAGCTAGTCGTACCGTATCCTTTCCGCGAGGAGCTGCTGCACCTGGTCCACGGAGGTTTGTGGTCAGGGCATCTCGGCATCAAAAAAACAAAAGAATGTTTGTTACGGGAGTTTTACTGGCCCGGCTGCTTTCGGGAGGTGGAGGCATTTGTAAGAAGCTGCGACACGTGCCAACGCGTTGGCAAGCCAGGGGATAAGGCTAAAGCACCTATGAAGCTGGTCCCCATTATCACAGAACCGTTTCGCAGGCTAGTTATAGACACAGTGGGTCCACTTCCTGTAACGCAGTCCGGGTACCGGCACATACTCACAGTGCTCTGCCCGGCCACGAAATTCCCGGAAGCAGTACCGTTAAAGGAGCTCAGCTCGGAGGAGGTAGTTAAAGCGCTTTTATCTATCTTTGCACGTGTAGGCTTCCCCGCAGAAATTCAGTCCGACCAGGGATCTGTTTTTACAAGTGCACTAACCTCGACATTTCTAGAAAAGTGTGGCGTTAAAATCATCCACAGTTCAGTGTACCACCCTCAGTCAAATGCTGTAGAAAAGGTACATTCAGTCATGAAACGGCTGCTACGCGCCCTTTGTTATGAGCAAAAAGAGGATTGGGAGGCTTGCTTGCCCGCAGCTATGTTCGCGCTTCGGATCGCTCCTCACGAATCAACAGGGTTTTCGCCTGCGGAGCTTGTTTACGGACGTGCTCTTCGCTCCCCACTTCGCATTGTTCGAGAATCTTGGGAGGGCCGGGCGGACGACCCTTCGGTAGTAGCATACGTGCTTGAGCTGTTAGACCGACTTCACGCAGCTCAAGAACTAGCGGAGCAGGAAATGCGCAGAGCTCAAAACAACGCTAAGCGCTATTATGACAAGACAGCCCGGACGCGAAGCTTTCGAGTAGGGGAAAAAGTGATGATACTGAAACCCTCACTGAAGAATAAACTTCAGGTCCAGTGGGAGGGACCTGTTGAGGTAGTTCAGAAATTGTCAGACACAAATTACTTGGTTACTGGACTGGGAAGGCGTAAAACGCAACAGGTGTACCACACTAATCTGCTCAAACCGTACCAGCAGAGGCATGCCGTTGTAAACATGTCGCTCAATCAACCGGAAGAAATGCCTATTGATTTCCCGGAGTTAACAACAGAAAACAAAGACATTGGCGAGACTATTAGTAACCTGGTAGAGCAGGCGGAGTTGGAGCCAGATCAGAAAGCGGAACTGAAGGAACTATTGTTTGACTTTAAAGAAACATTTTCAGACACACCTGGCAGAACCAAAGCCCTAGTTCATGATATTGAGCTGACATCTTCGGAACCAATTCGTTCTAAAGCTTACCGCGTTTCCCCGAGGCAACGGGAAATAATGGCCGCGGAGATAAACCGAATGCTCGAGCTAGGAGTGATCGAGCCAGGAGAGAGTGATTACACCTCGCCTCTGATCTTGGTTGAGGTCCCAGGGAAAGAGCCGCGACCGTGTATTGACTATCGGAGGCTCAACTCGATTACAAAGGACCAAACTTATCCAATTCCGCATATTGAGGAAAGGCTTGAGCAAGTCAGCAGTGCCAATTTCATCTCGACTTTGGATTTAGTCAGGGGATACTGGCAGGTGCCTCTAACTGAAAGGGCTAGTAGGCTTGCGGCGTTTATTTCCCCGATGGGAACATTTCGGCCGAAGGTCCTTAGTTTTGGATTAAAGAATGCCCCTTATTGCTTTTCTGGCCTAATGGACAAAGTGTTACAGGGTATGGAGGACTTTGCCCTCCCGTACCTAGATGATATTGCTATTTTTTCTTCTTCCTGGATAGACCACATGAAACACTTGCGAGCTGTGCTATGTCGTCTGCGTGAGGCCGGCTTAACAGTGAAGGTTGCGAAATGCCAATTGGGGCGCGCTGAGGTAGCTTATCTAGGGCATGTAATAGGCCAAGGCTACCGCCGGCCGTCAGAAGTAAAGCTGGCCGCAATAGACAACTTTCCCCAACCACGAACCAAGAAAGACATTCGGTCGTTTCTTGGATTGGCCGGTTATTATCAAAGGTATATCCCGCGTTACTCTGACATTGCAAGTTCCTTGACAGACGCTCTTAGAAAGACTGAACCCCAGACCGTAAAATGGGATGGGGCCAAGGAACATGCATTTTCTACGCTAAAGAAGGCACTAAAAAGTCAGCCAGTGTTGAGCGCGCCTGACTACTCTAAGCCGTTCATTCTTCAGTGTGACGCCAGCGACCGGGGTATGGGTGTCGTGCTTTGTCAGAGGGGAGAGAACGACCAGGAACACCCTGTACTGTATGCCAGTAGAAAGCTTTCTGTTCGTGAGGAAGCATACAGTGCCTCAGAAAAGGAATGTGCCTGCGTTGTTTGGGCTGTGCAGAAGCTAGCTTGCTACATCGCCGGTTCTAGGTTCACAATAGAGACTGACCACTGTCCCCTCACATGGCTACAGTCCATGTCATCGAAAAACGGCCGTCTTTTGCGCTGGAGCTTAGCTCTTCAACAATACACCTTTGATATCCATTACAAGAAGGGTAAACTCAACAGCAACGCAGATGGTCTGAGTCGTTGTCCCTAGTACCCCGAGGGCTTCAAAACGATTTTCTGCTTTCTATCCTCGATTTGAGGCCCACTAGTTTTCTGTATTTATCCAAACATGTGTCAAGTGTTTTGTTTAATGTCTTCAAAAGTGGCTGATGTGGTGTTGCGACTCGGCGGGGGCCACAGGAATAAAGTTGAGGTAGAAGGAAATGACTTCCACAGGTGAATCTAAGTCTGGTGATTCTGAGTAGGGAATTGCCGTGTGCTTGCTCGTGTGTGGGTGTGCTTTCGGCGCAGTTTCCGCAGTTCCTCATTGGTGGTGGGCGGAAAATATGGTGGAGAGGGGTCACCTCATCCCTGCGAGCAACGCCCTCTTGGTCAATGATCATCGGATCCAGTGTTCGGGACAAAAATAATAGAGGAAGAGCCGACAAGCTGCAATACAGATCCCGCTGCACAGTACCTGCTGGCCACTGCACCTCGGGATCTTCTTTCCCCGGCGGAGAGGCTGTTAGGACCGGCGCCGGGTCTGACAATGGATCGGCGTTCCTTTTGATGTTCCTTTTGAGTCGCCAAACGGGTGGGCGGCCGGTGTCCGCCATGTATTGTTCCCACCTGGCCGGAGGGTGCGGCGTCCTGCCGCCGCGGCGCCGTGAGCAGTTCGGGAGACCACCGGTGCAGCTTCTTCTTTGGAAGATGACGGCGGCGGCGGCGGCCGGGAATCGTCCCGCTAATTGAACGAGTTGTTCGGCACCCTTTGAAGCTTGTTTACGGCGGCCCTTTCGATGGATGCAGTCATCAACTCCAGACCCCTCGCCCAGCGACACACCTTGACGGGGGGGGAGCCGCGTTCGTGCCACATGGCCGTGCGGTGACCACGCTTCAGTTTTGAACGTTCGCGTGGACCGTGCGTGCTCGTCACCCTCGCGGGTAATGTGTGGTCCGTGATTGGACGGTGCCATCTGTACGCGGTCCCCGATCTAGGGATCTGGGGAGGACAGACCCTTTATAATGAGCCCCCACGGCTCATTCGGTGCTTTTTCGAGTGGAGAGCTCGCCATGTACGAAGAACGCCACTATATATCTAAACTTTCTTATTGACCTCTCTCTAATGTAAATAAACGTCTGTTCTCTGTTTTCCCATATAAGCATTGCTTCTCGCTATAAGGGACGAGTCCGATGGGAGCCAGCTACCAACGACGAGACCCACAGGACCCAGACCACAACAGTGCGCGCATTGCGGATCAGAATGGAAGGATTCACATATCTCTGACCGCAGACTGCGGGGTATCACGAGTAACCACTGCCGGCCATCGGCGTCATAATTGCGTCGGTGTAGAAGGCCGTCACGGATGGCGAAATGGCGAGCTTGACGACGCAAGGCACGTGTGGATGGCGTTGCGGATGGATCAGAGAGCAAGTCGATGAGCGGGCCGATCGAATTATCCTTTCGCTGTTCGGTAGCGATGATGTCAACATCAATGGCAGAAACAGCAGCCGAGGATACTGAGCAGAGCACATCACCTTCAGGCAGAGGGGAGCGCGAGAGGGCGTCGGCGTCAGCATGCTGGCGTCCGTTGCGGTACAGCACGCGGATGTCATAGTCTTGTAAGCGAAGAGCCCAACGGGCGAGACGGCCTGAGGGATCCTTCAATGATGAAAGCCAGCATAGTGCATGATGGTCGGTGACGACATCGAATGGGCGACCATACAAATAAGGTCGAAACTTTGTAAGGGCCCAGACGATCGCCAGACACTCTTTCTCCGTGACGGTGTAGTTTGTCTCGGCTCTCGTGAGCGTATACGGCTTGCATATGCTACGACATATTCAGAGAATCCGGGTTTGCGCTGCGCCAGGACAGCGCCGAGGCCTACACCGCTGGCGTCTGTGTGCACCTCCGTCGGGGCCGTAGGGTCGTAGTGGCGTAGAATGGGAGGAGACGTCAGCAAATGGCGGAGCTTCGCGAACGCGTCGTCGCACTCAGACGACCACGAATTGAGGGGCCCGTTACTTCCAAGGAGCTTCGTCAGCGGTGATATAATCGTAGCAAAGTTTCGTATGAAGCGTCGGAAGTATGAGCACAGGCCCACGAAACTACGCAGTTCTTTGACGGACGCAGGTTTGGGGAATTCAGCCACGGCCCGAAGCTTGGCTGGGTCAGGAAGAATGCCATCCTTAGACACGACGTACCCTAGGATGGCGAGTTGCCGTGCTGCAAAGCGGCACTTCTTCAGATTAAGTTGCAAGCCGGCATTGCTCACACGTGCGAAAACTTCTTTCAGACGTTGGAGATGCGTGGAGAAATCTGGAGCGAACACAACAACGTCATCGAGGTAACACAAGCACGAGTGCCATTTCAAGTTGCGCAGAACGGTGTCCATCATGCGCTCAAAGGTCGCAGGTGCATTACATAGACCAAACGGCATGACGTTGAATTCGTACAAGCCGTCTGGTGTGATGAACGCAGTCTTCGGTCGAGCGTCATCAGCCATGGGTACTTACCAGTACCCGGAGCGCAGATCGAGAGAAGAAAAAAATTCGGCTCCGTGAAGGCTGTCAATTGCGTCATCGATGCGCGGCAGTGGGTAAACATCCTTGCGAGTGATCTTATTGAGCCGTCTGTAGTCCACACAGAACCGCACAGAACCATCTTTCTTGGCGACAAGAACAACAGGAGACGCCCATGGACTGTCCGAGGGCCGAATAACATCGCGTCTGAGCATATCATCAACCTGCTCGTTAATTTCCCGACGTTCAGCAGGCGACACGCGGTAGGGACGTTGCCGTAATGGTGGATGGGTACCAGTGTCGATACGATGTGTAACAGCGGACGTGCGACCGAGAGAACTTCGCCCGACATCGAAAGAAGAATGATATTCTCGCAGCAGGTCCAGAAGCTGGGAACGCTGTACCGACGTAAGATTGTCATCAATGTAAGGGCCAAATACATCAGGAGATGATGAATCATAAGTGGAAACAGCGCTGACGGTACACGAACTGGGACAACGCGAGTCATCAGGTACGTCCAGGACTTGTGCGTTATCCACTGGTTCCACTCTGCCGAGACATTCCCCTCGAACCAAGGTAACAGTGTACGGGGATGGGTTGGTCACAAAAATAGCGGCGTTGCTCTGGGTGATTTGCACGGTCGCGAAAGGTACTAGCAACCCTTTCCTTCGGCAAGCACGGTCGGATGGCGAAACGAGTGCAATTGTGTCGGAGAGTCCAGCGCAGTAGACAGATACACCCATTGCCGAACTTGGAGGCACTATGGTATCGTCTTTCACGAGAATCTTACTCAGTGTCGAGGGACTGTCTTCCGGCGTCAAATGCGAGAAGGGTGAGAGTTCAATTTCGGCAGCGGCACAATGGATGACGGCGTCGTTGCGGGAGAGAAAATCCCACCCCAGGATGACGTCATGAGAGCATGCAGGAATGATGATGAATTGGCCGACATACAGAACGTCCTGAACGACAACGCGAGCTGTGCACTCTGCTGAAGGATGGATACGATGTGAACCGGCAGTACGAAGGGACAACCCAGAAATTGGCGTCGTCACTTTTCGAAGCAAGCGGCAGAAGTTTTCGTCCATAACGGATACTGCAGCTCCAGTGTCAATAAGAGCAGATGCATGAACACCGTCCACAAGCACGTCTATGACATTAGATGGGCGGCTCTGAGGGCTTTCACATCGCAATAGCATCGCAGTCCTTGCCTCGGGGACTGCGACGACTAGTTTTCCCGCTCATGATTAGCCGAACTTGGCCTCATGGGTGACAGGGAACGACGTCGTGGAGACGGCGAGGCTTCGCTACAATATATATATATATATATTGGCTTCGGAGGCTTCGCTACAATATATATATATATATATATATATATATATATATATATATATATATATATATATACATAGGCAGATTAACATGGCAATCGCTTTGTTTCAATTATGTATTCAAATATTCAAATACCGCAGAGCAGACGTTCCTGTGGCTATAACCGAATTTAATGCTGCCAAACGACAAAATTACTGCCACATTTAATTCTAATCCCAATTTTCAAGTGGAGCTACCAGGTATCTTTTCCGCTGATGAGAGTATCGGTGACAGAACAAAAAGAAGTGATCTATTGTTTTCATTTCTTCGCAAGTCTGACATAAAAGTGACGCCTTTAGACCAACTTTATGCAAATAATAATTCAGTTGCGGAATTCTGCAACGCAATCTTGTAAAAGTAACTTCCAAGTGCCGTGTTGCACACCACTGTCTATTCCAGTGGCATCTTAGATGTGCGAAATCTCGATATTTATCCAATGAGTAGCAGTTGTATTCATGCAAACAGAGGTTTATTTTTGTTGTTGTTGTTGTTTTTGTTGATGTTGTTTCCCCGTGCAAATGGCTCGTACCCAAAGAAGGGGATTGGCCGATTATAAGGTGAAATTGTCCTAAACTTTCAGCATTGCGTCATTCCTACAAATTTTTTGTAACTTAATTTTGATTTGAAATACCGATATCAAGTTTGTAGAAAAGAAAGAAGAAAAATAGTGAGACAGTAATTTAGCAAGAAAATCGTTTAGTCACATTTGGCAACACTGCTCGCTTCTTCTTCTTTGTTTTCTCGGTACACAACACGGCGCCAAAAAGTCGGTTAGGCTTCTAGCCACCCTAGGTGGTGTTGCCCTAGCTCGGTTTCAAGATGGTAAAAGAACCAGTTATTTCTTAAGTTGCCGTTATTTGTCGGCATGGAACCGTTTTCAGCCTTGCGCAGAGCTGTGGCGAGCTACCTTTATCATATTGAGGGTGACTTGGTCTCCGTATAAGTTGTTCGCGCTCTGGTGTGAATTTTTAGCTAGGTATCTTTTTTAGCGGCACTGTTTTATGCGACGTTCCCGCAAGATCGCCGCGTTACTTTTTTTTTAATTGTGTCGTCTCTCGCAGTTGTTGTTGAGCGCAGCAGTGGGCTTTAATACTTTCTGTCCTTCCTTTTTCTTTTCTAGGTGAGAAGGTTCTGTGCTTTCACGGGCCTCTGTTGGTGGGTGACGATAGTTATAGCGCGAGAACAAGACGACGACACAGAGACAAGAAGGACACAAAGTCCTTCATGTCTCTGTGTCGTCGTTTTGTTCTCGCGCTATAACTATCGTCTTGCTATACCAACTAGCCCAAGCTGCCACACTTCGAAGGTGAGTGCTTTTGACAGCGTCTGCTGGCCTTTTGGGCAAGGTTCTGTTTGGCGTTGCAGAAGTCAGTTGCCAGACTTTGGCGTGGTTGTCGCCAGACTGCTACCAAATTTGGCATAGAAATTTGTCCCTGTAGTTGTGGCTTCTCCTAGCTGTGTCAGCACAAGATATATCGTTCGGACTCGTGTACGTCGGATATGCTACAGCTTTATACGCCTGGAAGGCTGCTTTATCGATGCAGTTGGAGCGAATTAAGCGCGACTCGCGTGTACCTGTAAATGGGACCACGCAGTTGGAGCGAATTAAGCGCGACTCGCGTGTACCTGTAAATGGGACCCCGCATAAGCATTCGTTATTTGGAATTTCGTTCGTTTGTGCTCATTGTGGGTGGGGCCCTGCAAGCGACGGCGACTCTCGTAGGTGGGGTTCTAATTACAGGTAAGCGCGAGTCGCGCTTAATTCGCTCCAACTGCGTCGATAAAGCAGCCTTCCAGGTGTGTATAGCTGAAGCATATCTGACGTACCCCGATTAGCCAGCCTTGGGACGTTAATTCGTCACATTACACGAGTCCGAACGATATGTCTTGCGCTGACACAGCTAGGGGAAGCGTAGCGTCCCCGTCGAGGCACGCGGACGACGCGGCACGATCAGGTGTGGAAAAAAAAAACAAAGAAAAGAAAGAAAGTGGGGAGCAGTGCACCGCCTGCTGCGACTCTATTCAGTTTTCCCCGTCGTCCCTAATACTGAGTCACGATCTCTTAATTGCACAGCAGCACACATAGCAAGAGAACGCGCCCCAACGTCTGCAAGGCGCGGTTAATTCCCTCAAGTAAAATGGCAAGCGTCGATCATGCACTCGCAAAATGCATCGCGGACGACACCAAACCCTTACGGAGAAGCCACAACTACAGGGGCAAATTTCTATGCCAATTTGGCAGCAATCTGGCAACACTAACTCTCAAAGTCTGGCAACAACTTATGCAACGCAAAACAGAACCTTGCCGCCTTTTGATCCACATCATAGGGAAGCCACGCCTTTCGTTTGATTTCTGTTACAGTGCATCAAGGCCCAGGTTAAAGACAAGCCAACCAAGTACTTTATCCACTACAGTGGCTGGAACAAAAAGTAAGAACACTCACGATCGAAAATATAGGACTGGCCTCTTGCGAAAGCCACCTGATTGAGTACAAATTTACAATGGTCCAGTGCAACCTCAGCGCCTACACTGGAGATGGAGCTGCGTTTGTTGCACTGCCTTGTCTCTAGTTCGCTGACAGTGGCCGTAACGCAAAAAACAGACGCCAGCGCGCGTACCCCGTGTAGGACAGTCACAATCCGCCTACTTATGCGGGGAGAAAGGCGCATGCATCGCATTCCATTCAGACTGACCCTGCCTCGATATTGCTTTTTTTTTTTATCTGCTAGGCCACAATGCTAACAGCCACAATGGAAAATTTGACTGTAGTAAAGTTGTAGTCACTCATTCACGTGGCTTGCGCTACACAGGCGATTCCGACGTTAGAAATAGCATCCCTATTTATTCTGAAGCTGTCGGGAAGACAGGAACGTTCCACATTGTAGTTTACTTGAAGAGGGTCGGTTTGCTTTATCGAATCTAAAATTTAAAAAAAAAGCCATCAATGCAGTCTGCGACGAGACTACAAAGCGGTCGTGTGACAAGGGTGTCAATGAAAACATGCTGTCACATGCTGTCATCTTCGATAAGCCATCACCGCGAACACTCAGCAATGCTGCCTTACGAGGCCATCTAGAAGGGTTAGTAGACGGCGGCCCTGCATACAAAAACATGCGTCGGATGTAACTTAGAATGTTGGAAGTCGAACGCTCGGATATGCTGAAGCATATGACATGCCTGTAGCGAAACACTTCCACTGCTCATTGTGAAGCGTTTGCAGTCTCAAACAGACATTGGACTGTCAGTAACACAAGCACCTGGATCTTGCAGCATGTTGATTGATTGATTGATATGTGGGGTTTAACGTCCCAAAACCACTATATGATTATGAGAGACGCCGTAGTGGAGGGCTCCGGAAATTTAGACCACCTGGGGTTCTTTAACGTGCACCCAAATCTGAGTACACGGGCCTACAACATTTCCGCCTCCATCGGAAATGCAGCCGCCGCAGCCGGGATTCGAACCCGCGCCCTGCGGGTCAGCAGCCGAGTACCTTAGCCACTGGACCACGGCGGCGGGGCATCTTGCAGCATGTGTGAAAGCAGAACATCTCTAAGACACCTTTGCTATATTTTATGTATCGTTTTTCTTGGTTGCTTTATACCTTGATAATTTTTTTTTTCATAATACCATCGGTATATTTCCATCGTAAAACACATCCAGTCACTCACCAGCATTGACCTGACCCACAATTTTAGTTGGGACGAGTGGGTTTCTGAAAGCTGCGTACTCAAGTTGAACGATGTTAATCTCCAAAAGCAAAAGGAACTCAAGAAAGCACATCTGTAAGCACTGCATTGTTTTTTACTACTATATTGCGTTGCCTTACGTGCAGGAAGCATGTTCTGCATTATTTGCAGTGTGCTTGCAGATGTTTGTGCATGCGTGCCATATTTGGCTGAAGATCTAAACTCCCTGTAAAAAGCACATACACTGAAAGCTGCTATACACACCACTTTCGTTTGCCAGCTACATTTGATCGGTTATGTAGTGGTTCCGATATATGCACCTGTGCATCCCTTCAGATCTTTTGTGCATCCCTTCAGATCATTCTGCTTGTGCCGACTAGTACGTACAGTTGTATGTCTGTTACACCTCTCTGAGTAGCTACTAAGGAACGAAGTTTCAGGGCCAGATTTAATGGCAGCAAAATTTAGTTCAGGCAGTTTTTTGTTTCACACAAATGTCCACTGAATACATTTATATATAATAGAATTCCACATACCGATACCCTGCTCCGTGACTTCAGCTTTAATTAATTAACTCGGAGTACTCTCCATTATTTTGTAGTGTTATAAAAAGAACAACCTTTTTCAAGGAGTAGTGCATGTTTAATTAATGTGCCGAAGCATAGGCCCCAAGTTTAAAAGTCTTCGTTGGTCGTTTTCCTGTGTCTTTCCTTGCACTGTAATCGCTCTCGAAACGAAATACCAACTGGACCATACCGACACTTTGCTTCAAAAAGGGAAGCTTTGACTTTCATTTTCTTTTTTTGTGCATAAACTACTATGAAAAGATTATTAGCAGATTTTCCAAAAAAAGTAATTTAGTGATCTGAAGCGGTTTATTACATCGATTCAGCATCCCTCTAAGGAGCATTCATAGGGAGTAGCATCATCAGGACTTTTGTAATAATGCTTTCATAAGTAGTGAATTTGCAGTTCTTGAAACATTGTTTGAGTATGTACTGCCAGTGGCAGAACTTTGTAGTACGCAGAAGCTGCAAAACATTTTGTCAGGATTACTGTATACCACAAAATGTGGAAGCATTACATCAGTCCACGGCAGAAGTGCTAAATATGGTACAGAACTGTGGGCTTTACGCATTCAATGCAAAGTGCTTGTCCTCTTCTTCTTTTTCTACATTCTAAGAACTTCTGTGATTATTTTCAGAGTTAAAATGCTTTCTGAAACGGTACTTATAGTAAGCTTTCACCACTTGTATCGCAAACCGTTGAGTATCTCATTTGCAGTTATTGTGAAACCAGCAATCTGTTAAAAGAGCACAGACATAAAATTTTGAAGGCAAGATAATTAGTTATATAGATTTATGGGGAGACATACACAATATCTATGCAATAACAAGGACAAATATAGTTTAGAACATATTTAAAATCAATCTTAAATTGCATGCCACATGACTGAGTGAGATGCTGAGCCTCTCGCGATGCCAACATCAATACGGCAGCAATGTGTACAAAGCTATGTCATGAGTTTGTATTGGATGGTTGCTTGCGCTACCTGCGATTTCTTCCTCTGTGCCTGCGTCTTTGCATGGGCTGGCTGTCAGTGCAGCGCCCACATCACTGTTTTGCGTGGTCACATAGCCAGCTATGTTTACCTTGCTGCTGGAACAGCTGCTGTCTAGCTTGGTGCTCTGTGACTGGGCACTCTAAAAACTATCTCTAAATAAATGCCCACACTCACGAAAATGAGGTTTCCAAACGTGATAAGTTCGCTATAAGTTGTCTATTGCAAAAAATGATAATAATACTAATAAAAGAATAACAAGGTTTAAAATTTTTGTGTCGGCTTCTTTAAGCACATGGGTGCTCTTGTGCACTCATAAAATTACAATCTGTTTGAATGTTGTCCTAAGGGCTATTTGCATCGTGCCATGTCATATTAGTGGCGTGACACTGTAAGTCCGTGCTATGCTAATCTTGGTCACGTGTGGGACTGTTATTGACATGTATTAGCAAGACTAGTAGACTCTTGCATTCTTCTGTATAAATATTGCACTTTTTTTTTGTGGGGCTTTGCGAATAGTAGTACTTTTGGAGTAGATTTGCATATAGTAGGCTTTGCCCAGCAATGCTCTTTCATAGCAAACTGTCACAGTATTGCGGCACATATTCAAAGACACACTGCAGAAATGCTTTCTGATGACCGTAGCCGAGTTTAACATTAAGCAAAGGAACTTAGAATTGTGCGGTTTTATGCCTGCATGTGCCATGCTAGCAGCCTGGAAATACTTGTGGGAATCGCACAAGTGCTTTCTATTATGCATACTTGCACTACACACATGAAGCACATCTTGGTGCAGCTACATAGAAAAAAAAAATTGTAAAAAAATTATACACCAATATTTTATTCGGATTGCATTGCTCTCACTAAATTTACACTATAGATTCAGGTTGATCGAGTGTGCATGTGACCAAGTGTACAGTCTGTTGCACACTTAGGGGAAATTTCATAGTATGTGGCATCGCGATGGAAGTCGTGCACCGTAAGCAACTCACGCGTGCGCAGACACTTGAGGGACTTGAAGTTATGAAGCGTGGAAACTTGGGCAAGTTAGTCTTGCCCAAGTTGGTCAAGAAACTTGGGCAAGAATTGAACGCAATAGCGTTATCCTGTACCGAGTGCGTAATTCAACCACTTAATGCATACTTCTTATTGCATGATGTTACTGAAGAAGTTTCAATTGTGGATGAATACAATGTAATTGATAAGGATAAAATTGGCTTGAGTCAGTGAAGCTTTTGCATATGGCTGCATTCTGTGTATCGGGTGGCACACTTTAAACCACAAGCAATTATGCGTGTCAACTGTTTTCAAACTTGATATGCACCACAACGTGGACTTAAAGGAGCAATGACATCAAATTTACTCATGCCAGGACTTTTGCGTCAGCGAGTAGCTATAGACCCCGTAGCAGTGATTCGCGACCTAAAACGCAACTGAGGGATGAATAACTATCACTTTTATTGATTTATATCACTGGTATCTAGCACCATTCAAAACTACCGGCAATTCTGCCATTTTTAGCGCTGGAAGCACCAGCAGTGGCATAAACATGTTAATTTCATCACGAAAATGTAGCATCTGTGTCACTCATCTTCGTAGAAACGAGCTGTGGCAGCCAAAATATTGCATACAACAAAAAGCAGAATTTTAAATTTTAGCGTACACCTCGCTGCCTCACGATTTAGCAGTGCGCTGCGGATGACGACGGGAAAAGGACTACAGGGCAAGTTGTGCGCAAACTCACAACTGGTTTATTCATATCTTGCAAAGTGTCAGAGAGGATAGATGAAGTGGAAGGCAGGACATCACAAAAAGACTAAATGTAAACAAAGATAATTCACGCATATGGCAAACGCCATTGTGTATGTCACTGTCTTGAAATATTCCACAATTTCTGGGTCACCACATTGTTAGCCCATGGTGGTGGTGAAGACGTCAGGGAGATTAAAAAAAGCCCTTTTCATCATAGCTGCAAGACAGGAATGCATCAGTACACTCTTATTACACTTAAAACTGGCAGAAATAAAATTTGTAGAAAGTGACATCTGCGAAAAGTTTGTCTGTGCTTATGATGGCTAATGGAATATGCGTGCATTATGTTTGTTTACTTTTATTTAGTCTTTTCGTGATGACCTCACCCATCATATCTGATTGTTAACCTATATTTAACACTTTGCAAGATGTGAATAAACCAGTTGTGAGTTTGTGCACCTCCTATTTTGCATTCGTTTTCTTACCCTAGTCTCGTCATTCGTAGTGCAACAAGAAATCAACTAGCCCAATTCATCGCTCTGCTGACTCAGAAAATTGACATGAGTGCTAACTAAAACTCGTGCGTCTACTACTTTCAGGACCTAGAAATTTTTTTCCAGTTCAGTGTTATTAGCGAGGATGACAAGACGAGGATGAGTGACACCTTGCTGCTAACACCGATCTGCAAAACTTTTTCCATGACCTGAAAGTAGTGGATGCAAGAGTTTAATTTAGCGCACGTGGCAATTATCTGAGTTACCCACGACGATGGAATGAAGATGATGTGTCGTTTTTAGTTAACCTATCCCCTTCGACATAACCTTTGTTAGTAAGGTGTACACTCCAACGAGCTAAACAGCTTTGTGTAGTTTTTGTTAATGTCCATGCTTTTGCTAAGCTAAACTTCAAGACAGCTACACTTCACAACTCATGGAGGTATGAGGGCTTCAATACAGATAAAACTTTCAGATCTAGTTGACAGTGAATAACAACGATGACTGCAAAAAAGAAAGGAAAAATGAAGGTTCATGTCTACCAGTGTTCTGCATTGCTTTCCAGAAAAGGGAAGAAGAACGCTACTGAAGCAAAAAAAGAGGTAGAGAAGGAACGCTGTTCAACTCCGTTCCTAGAAAAGCTCCAGAAACAGAAAGGTATGTGCTAAGGCTCTCTTCTTGTCTGCTTTGCAAGGTTCTCATGGAATAGAAACACTAATTTAGGTTTATGTAGCACCTATAGTCAAGTACAGGCCTGTACCTGTGTTTACTGGTGTCGGGAACACCTATTGGCTCATACACTTACATCAGTGTCTACGTCACTTTTAACGGCTAGGTTCGCAGCAATACAACATGATTGTCTCAAATGGTTCCACATTTGAAGTCATGATGGCACATGTCATTTTGTGAGCATTATACATAGGCTATTCACTTTTCTCCCTTTTTCTGATTTTGTGAAATTTCCTCCACACACCGTGGATATCAGTAACTTAGTTATTCTGCTCGTACAATGCCTTGTTCAAAAAATCAGTTATGAGAAAGCACGATGGGGAAAGGAGGTTCATGGAGGTAAAAAAAAACTTTTTCATAAATGTTCCTTGCCTTGGCCTAGCAGGCCACTGCAGTGCTGTTCTTATGATGTTTCATGTTCGTGTGCTGGAAGTTGTCAATTTGCCATTACGCTGTGATATGCTTGCCTTGTTAGCTCAGGTGGTAAGGCAAGCGTCTTAGTAATGTGTTGGCCTAGGGGGCTAAATTCTAAACCAGGATGAATTGTAACAGCAAAGCTGTAAATCAAATTACAGAGATGGCAGTGGTGTTGCTAAACAAGTTGCTGCGCCATTGGCTAGCAACTGCCGAGCTTAGAGCGTGCCCTACCGACTGTCGAACCATAACGATGGCAGTGGTGCTGGAAAAAAAAAAGAAAGGAAAACAACTGTCACTTTGTTGCCTAGCAACGACTGAGCACAGCACGTGCTCTGTGATGGAGACAGCTGCATGGCGTCTTATGGCAATCTGAAGCCATGGGATGCAGAGCGTAGCTCGAGTGACGCCATGCAAAGTTGTGTTTGTGATGGAGCCCAACTTGCATAGCGTCCCATAGCAGTTTAAAGCCGTGGACATGAAAAGAGAAAACTAGATAGAAAGAGGAAGCAAGCATTGAGACAAGATACTGCACCGTCTGACCAAGCCGCACATGCACGTTAGCCGCCAGCCACGGCCATTGATGCAGACGTGTGACAACTCCACTCTACAGTGCATCGCCTGGCTGTGCCCGATTATGCAGAGACAGCCATGGGATGCCTTAAAATACTGCGTACTCTCAAGGCAGATGACTCGCATCTCGAAGCTAGATGTGACGATTGACTGGAAGTACAAGCTGCACCCATGCTTTGCTCAGCCAGGCTTTGCGCAGCTTAGTGCAAGCTTCCCGATTTTGTCAATCTTTTATTGTTGATTAACCCATTTGCTGAGAAATCCGTGTGCATTTTTTTGTATGTTTGTGCTACAAATGGGTAGATGACAGTTTTTGTTATTTTTTACGAGTTGTTTGCTATGGTAGCATTTTGGCTTAATCTGCACATGAGGAGGCTTCAGTTTCCACGTCAAAGTGCTTCACTTGTCATGTGAACAGGTGCTGCAGCGACGGCGGCAGCTGCTTCTTGCCAGCCAACTTCTAGTCAGGCTTCAGAGTCTGGTGGCGAAAGACAGAGAAAGAAACGAAGCCGTCTGGACCCTCATGTTGAGTCGGTGAGATATTCTAACCATACTCTCCTTAAACTTTGAGGTGTGGGAAAACTTCGACGTCACCTAGCCATTGAAGTCCAAGCAGTCATGGATAGAACTGCTCCTTAAATCTCGAAAGAAGCTCTATTATGAAATTTAATTTTGGATGTGTAGTGTTTTGCATTGTGATAAGTTGTTGCAGCATTAGCCTACATTTCTGATGGAGCCATAAGTGTACAATTACTATAATGCATGCCTAGTTTCATGATAGCTGTGCTAAAGGATTTTTCCTTTAAAGGAGAAAGCATTCTTGTCCGGAGTAGAGATCAAGGTGCGGATACCAGAGGAACTGAAGCCATGGCTTGTAGACGACTGGGACCTTATCACAAAACAAAAAAAAAGGTATTGGCTTATTACTTTACTGCATCGGACAGCTTTCATTGAAAGCCTGATACTCTGTGTCAACCACATAAAGAAGATTAAAAAGACATCGTATTTCACTGCTCATATTAATGACTAAAAATTACTCATTTGAATCCGTAATTAATGTGGAATGTGGGTGTTGTGTAGCCTATATAGGCTTGCATATTATAAAGGCCTGTGACATGAATAGAATTAGTCTGGAATACCAGGTTCTGTCATTAGTGTTCCTTTTAAAATTTTCTTCATTAATAATAATGCCGTGCCCTGCCACGGTGGTCTAGTGGCTAAGGTACTCGGCTGCTGACCTGCAGGTCGCGAAGATTGAATCCCGGCTGCAGCAGCTCCATTTTCAATAGAGGCAAAAATGCTGTAGGCCCGTGTGCTCAGATTTGGGTGTACATTAAGGAACCCCAGGTGGTCGAAATTTCTGAAGCTCTCCTTTACGGCGTCTCTCATAATCATATGGTTGTTTTGGGACAGTAAACCCCACATATGAATATCAATAATTGATGAACTATGCTTTGATTATTTTTTTTTGTAATTGGTGTTGTGATGTTAAATGTGCGATTGCTGTGCTTGCATGCAGCTTGTACAGCTTCCCTGCAATGTCACTGTGGACCATATTCTCGCGGATTATGTGAAACAGACGACGTCAGTACAAGGAATTTCATTTAAGAAGTGAGTAACCTTACTTTAGCTTACCTGTGGTGTATAACTCTATTTGCCTGTAGCTCATTTCTCTATTGACTGCCCTGTGAAGACATTATGCAAAATTTGCTGCCATCTAGCGGCCGCCATCCGCATTTCCACTCCATATGTGCTCCCACTCCGCACGAACACATACAGAGCATATGCATCGACATGTGGCGGCTGTAAAAAACTGCAATGCCAACATATTTTCGTGTGCCGTCTTGTTCAGATAGATAATTCTGGGATGCTGGACTTGTGTTATAATTTTGATGAGTAAATAATCAAAATGGCTCGTGCTTTAAATTCTGCTCCCATATTTGCATTCTACACACGTACAGGTTTCCATCGCAATAATCATTGTTGTACCTGCCCTAGCTGCAGAGATATTGAGGCCTGAATATTTAACAGCCGTAAAAAAAGCGGAAAAAACTGAAAACGCACAGCTTCTTCAAAAAGTAACAGTCATGGTGCGCATGTTCTGCAATCCTCATAAGGGTGCTCATAAATTCATTGCAGAGCTTCTAACATAGGTCCCGGCAATTTATAAAGAAGCGTGAAAGTCAATTCCCCATATTTTTGCAGATTCTGCATGTTAACGGCACCGAGAATCTGGACAGTTAGAATTGCATTACAAAAAAATTGCCAGTTCCTGGTGTGTCAAAATTGGCAGAGAGATAGAAAAATACTTGCAGAAACCAAATATGTCAATTTAAAAAAAATGAATTTTTTTGTCACTTTTTGGTTTCAAAGACCAGTCTGTCCCCTTAATCAAGTTCTTTTACACCAAAGTGTCACATTATGGGCACTGCACAAGTCGTGCCTGATGTGCAAAAGTGACAAGGACGGTTACATGTGTTAGTGACAAGGAAAGCATGCCACATACTGCTTCTGCAATATGACAGGTGTCAGGAGGTCATTCTGAGGAAAAAAGACCGTAATCAGAAAACCAGCAGTCTAACAAAGAAAGAAAATGAAGTAAACGTGATCCAAGTTTTCGTGATTGATGCTCTATCGTACTCAATAATTGTTAGAGGTGTGAGCACAGAGTGACATTTTCTTTTCAATTTAAAGAACTTCAGTCCTAGCACTTCCAGTTTTCCGGATTGAGAAAAAGAAAGTACTCTAAAAATGAAATTGGCACAATGTAAACAGCCGATACGAACAATCTAAACATGAAGGGGGGGGGGGGGATGATGTATTTCTTCAAGGCAGTCATGAAAAAAACGAATCCGTTTGTTGAAATGTTGGCTTTAGCAATGCCACATGTTCACAAATTTTACACCTAAATATGTCAAGGTGCGATGGGTGGGTGTAAGCCCATGCTACTCGCATGGTTGGGGAAAGGCAAGATGACAACAAACTTGTTAGCTAGGAGGAGTGCTACCAGTTTTTTCTTTATTTGGGAGAGAGCGGGGAGAAGGAAATCAATGGTTGGATGCGTGTACAAATGGCAGCCAAGCTGTGCCTGCTTGCAAGCGCAGTTGTCAAGTGTGAGGGGACCACTGGGAAAATTTTACAAGCAGGGGAGACTTATTTGACCTTTTATTATGATAATAATATACAGAGAGTCTCGACATGTTTTGCAGCAGCCGTCATGTAGCTCATAAGCAGCCATCATGTAGGTTATAAAGTCCAAATTGACAAGATCCCCCAGCGCAAGCTGAGGCGACGAGCTCGGTTGCATAGGATATCAAACAAGCCAGCCCTTGCGGTGAAACTGCCTTTTTTTTTTTGTCGACTGACGACAAAACACTTTATGTTCAAACAACGTTAAGGATGCATGAGAGCACTTGTTTTTTATAGATGGCTAACTTCGTGGTTCAGTTCATTTCAATGTGCACTGGCTAATTGTCACATTCCATCGGTTTTGCAATTTAAGATATGCAACAAGCGCTTGGACATATGCGAGCGGCAGCTGCACTACAACGTGCCAGACGCACCCTACGTGGATATTTAGGCTGAACTTTACAATAGGCATACCGAAGAACGTTGCTCAATGACATAGCGGCCTCAACTTTTTTTTTTCTTTGTCAAAATCAAACAAGATGTTTCATGCTGAATCTTAATTTGCGTAAATAAGCCGTTAATAGCACACAGTGCAGATTCCTGTTGCCCATTGGCCATGGTGGATACATTATGGTACCTTGCATCATTTGCGAGTGAAAAAAAAAAAAAAGCCACTTTTCTACGTTGTTTAAAACAAATACGAGAGGCTATCGACCGCATGCTAAACTTTCAACTACGGAGACACCCACAGCAGCACAGATACTTCGGTTAGGAGCAAGCAAAGCGAATTGGTGGCATTGTGAAAAGCTCTTATGGTGCTTGCTGCAAGAATAATTTTGGGCCTTAAACGGTCTGATGCGGTGTAAACAAATGAACTAGTGAACTTTGGCGCAGTTAGTACTCGAGTGTGCGCATCAAGGCGCAGGGATATAGAATTGTAGCAAAATGGTGCTATTCAATCATCACTGCGAACATATAATGCCTTGAAATAGTGAAGCGTACATCACCACGTGAACGTGTTTGGCTAATTTCAACAGTTACTTTGCTTCGAGATCTATAGTACAGGTGCAGATTGAAAGTGTGTGCACTCCTCTTTAAATCATTATGGCTCTTCAAATTTAGCTTGGCATTGTCTTCTGCTTAACATTGCCTCTCGCTATAAAAAACTGGTCTAAAGAGGTCATCAAATGTCTCTGTGTGTAATAGTTGTATGACACAGTTGTGTGTGAAAGTAGTTTTGTGCATTACTCTATATTGACAGAGAAACCACCGTGAGTTACTTTATACTGTTCACTAAACTAGTATTTCACCGTGGGAGCACTGCCTTCGTTTTCAACATCTACTCTATGTATGCAAAAAGAGACATATTGTTTGTTTATGTTCTAGGTAAACGGCTGAGAACTCGCAGCTCTTCAGCCTGAATGACTATACAATAGCCCCTCCCGACTACCTACGGAAAGCCATCTGAAAAATGTAAAGCTGTGCTACAGAAAAAAAATCTACAATCACTTTGTCAAAATAGTCTTCCCAGGACTTGCTGCATTCATCTACCCATGGGTTCTGCTTCAGTAAAAGACGTTTCTGGTGAGGAAAATTGTTTTCTTTTCGCGGAGCATTTCTTAGTCGGACGATGTCGTGCTTCTGTGTCGGTGCTGGCGTTGACCACACCCCCTCTGTGCCTGCTCGGCTCGTCTCGTACGCCCTGGCAGCAGGCCTCTCCTTTACCTCCCTCCTCTCTCCCACTCCTCCCCCTCCTATTTCTCTCCCTCTCTCTCGGCCATGAGCAGAGTGCACGTTCGGAATTCAGTCAAGGCGTTTTTACTTGGCTTTCGCATGGCTTTCTTGATACACTCCGCTTTCTCAATATTCGGCTTTGGTAAACACTAAATAGAAATAGCAGTAGTTTTAGGACCGCAGCGGTGCTCCAATACGAAGTAGGGCAGAAACACGGAGATTGAGGTGAAGGTAGACATAGGTGGAGGGTTATGATTCGCTGGAAGTGGAGACTGTCTGCAATTTATCTTGCGTATCAACGTGTATGCGTGTCGGCGAATGTGTGGTGGGGCCTCCGGAATGTAGGCGTTTACACTTGCTTCAGATATTCAGATCGTCTGTTTACGCCGGGCAACTGAAGTTATTTTGCGTGCGTTTACCGCTGTCAATACTTCACCCCTTGAGCAAAACGTGCCTTTTAGATGTCACATTTGAAGCGCTGCAAGTTCTTGAAGTAAAACTCTGGCATTTTTCTCGCAGGTACGCTGGAAGTTCACTGGCATCGAAATGAGGAGGAGGAGATGGCGAGTGTGCGCCAGCCTTGAAGCGGCTAAAGTCCCTGCTATCAAATGGAAGGCGATGAAACCCGAGTATACCTGGGCAAATTCAACAGACAGCGCGAAACAGCGTGTGGCTAAGTTGAGAGCTCTCTATGCCGTTTATTCACCAAGCCAAATCTTCAGCACCATCCTTGATGATGAAATTCTCACTCACATCATTATACAGACCGACAACTATGCAAAACAGAAAAATGAGCACGGCTTTTCTCTCGGCTTGGACGAACTCGAGAAGTTCATTGGCATTCTCATGCTCTCTGGCTACCATAGTCTTCCAAGGCAAAAGCTCTACTGGTGCGTCGACGAGTGCCGTATGTAGCCAAGTGTATGACCCGAAATAGGTTTATTGAGATAAAAAGGATCTTGCACCTAGCTGACAATAACTTGATTTGAGAAACAACTGACCGTATGTTCAAAATTCGTCCGCTCATGAAACATTTGAATGAGAGATTTCAGCAGCATGGAATATTTCATCAAAATCTTTCAGTGGATGAGTCTAGGGTCAAATATTTTGGACACCATCCTTGCAAGCAATTCATGCGAGGCAAGGCGATTCGTTTTGGTTATAAGAACTGGATGATGTGCAGTGCGGATGGTTATTGTTATGCTTTTGATACGTACTGTGGGAAATCAGCATGCACAGATAACATTCCTCTCGGCTCTCGTTGTCCTCTCATTGCTTGAAGCAACTTCATATCCCAGTGACCATGTTATCTTTTTCGACAATTTTTTTACTAGTCACAGTCTCCTTACTCTTCGTGATAAGGGATTTAGAGCTACAGTCACTCTTTGCGAAAATCGCCACATGAAGTGCCCTCTGCCAAGCAAGAAAGAAATGGCGAAAAAAACAAAGGGGGCAATTTTGCCATTCTTTCGACCCTGCCGGTGAAGTTCTCTTTCTAAAGTGGAAAGACAGTAGCGTAGTGACAATGGCAACCAACTACGACAGCATCGAACCCACGTGCTACGTGAAGCGATGGTCTTCTTCAGCCCACGAGAAGGTGAACGTTCAACAACCAAGACTATTCAGCACTTACAACTGCAGTATGGGAGGGGTTGACCTCTTAGATCAAGCCGTAAACAACTACAGAATTCACATTCTCGGCAAGAAGTGGTGGTGACCTTTGTTCACACAAATGCTGAACATGGCCATGGTGAATGCTTGGAAAATTCACCAAGTAGTTTCAGATGAGCCTATGGACCTCCTTGCGTTTCTACGCACTGTCACAAGATACTATCTGCGTCTCTGCACAAGAAATCCATGTATCCGCCGACGGCCAGCTTCAACTGTGCGCGATATCGTACTTGACAAAGGGGGCCATTTTCCACACAAGTTAGAAAAACAACTGCGGTGCCAGTCTTGCCACATGAGGTCAATGTGGGCATGTGTGAAGTGCGATGTAACGCTTTGCTTGCAACATGGATGCTTCAATAAGTTTCATGCGTCGACGTAGCACCATGGAGCAAATTTTTGTTTTGCTATCGAAAGGGCCCAGTGTACTATAAAAAGTACACCACTGTAACTTTTGACGGAATAAAGCTATTTTTATAAAACTTCAGGATTTTCTTATCTTGATGCCTTGACATCGTGCACCTAAAATAAAGAAAAATGACCGCGTAGATTTTTCTTGGTCCCTAATGGGTTAAATAATGTATCCCATGAACAAAGACACCAAAAGAATAATAGGGATAACAATCGTGTAATGACTGTATGTAACTAATTGCTACCATAACCCCCATGTTAATCGCATTTAGGTTGTATGTTTTGTGCAGATATAGTGTTTATTTTCAAAGTTTATTTCTCAGCCCTGGATATTTTGTTGGAAAGCTTTTATTTATCGAAGGTGTGCGTGCTTATATTTAAATTGTACAAGTTTCAAATATAAGATCTCCAAACTCTCTTCATCGGTCCATTTCCTCGTGTTGGTAAGGATTCTTTTACCATAAATAAAAATGGCCTATGGTAGAAATGTGGCATGCATTTTGAGGTGGAAGCACAGTAGACTTTATCAAAAAGAGATGCCAGTTATCATAACAAGGCTTGCTGTTAATTCTAGTACTAACGCATGTTACACTTGATGTATTGGAACAGATTAGGTGTAAATGTCAGACACAGGTGTTTCAAGGAGATGTTTACAGTCAAGCTTAGTAAAACCGTGGCTTCATACCACCCTTTGAGATTGGACTATATGCATTCTTCCTAGAAGCACATGAAGTGCAGCACAGTAAATCTGAAATTACAAAGCACATGTAACATCTCATTGTATCACAATTAAAACTGTGCGATGATGGAGGAAAAACTCCCTCTTGCATTTTCAACAACAAAAACAAGTTCTATCTACAGCTGATAACATGGTTAAATCAATGATTCAATTAAACGGTGCAAAAAAGAAAAGAAGTCAAATGATTTGTGCTTATTTGTAAATATCAAATGTACTACTGCTACCTGGAGAAGAGAGAACATAGCTTAAAAACTCAGAAAAAGCTTAAACAAAAAAAAAAGAAAAACAGAAGTTCCCACACCAGCTCACCATGCAGTCGTATAATTTTGCTGCGTCTGCTTTGGGCCTATATAATCATTTCCTCTCTTGTTTAAATTAGATTCCAAGAAATATGCTGGGTCTGCCATCCCATTATTCTCGCTACTGTCACTGTCTCTGGTTTGCAATTCAAACACAGATCCCACTTTCCTATCACACTTTTGTACATTTCACTCTGGTCAGTGTGATTATTGAAACAAAAAATATTCTTTTTTACACACACTCTCAATAAAGAGTGGATCATTGTGGTAAACTGAATACTCCTAAGTGGCTCTTCAGGGTGATGAAACTTCTAAGACAGCCGTTAATACGAAGTCGTTACTTTTTGGCATTCCCTAAGCTTGTTACAACAGCACTGTCGTGCATTTCCCTCTTACAATAAGACTGTTTAGGGCAAGCCTAAAAAATATCCTACATGATTCTCCAATGAGAAATCTTTTCTAAGATCCAAATTTATTACAGACATTGCACATACGTACTTGTCATTACATCATAGGTGGTACAGAACTTGACACATCACATAGTAATTGGAATGTGAAGACTTACAATCACAATAACCATCACCAGTGTTAGGATTGTAATCTGTCAGTTGAACCATAAATTTTCCCACTCGTCATAACAAGATACAAAGGCAAGGGAACAAGGGAGCACGTAAGAGATTTCCATTCACTGATAATCTATGTGCTTGCATGTTTCGAGCATTTTATTGATTGAAACTAATGTGCTGTGGTAGAGATTTTACAATTTATTAATTTAGTATTGACAGGTAAGAACAAAAAACACTTTCTGTTCTTACATTGCCAAACTACATTCTTTCACCCTCTGACAAAGCAGCACCTTGTGTAAACACTGCACACATGCCTCTATTTCCGCTCTTGAACCTGCCATGAGAACTTATTGACATTTAATTAACAGCCCTCTACTTTAAAGCTTTCAGTGCTTTTCAACTGTGCAATTCATAAGTAATGTACAATCTTGCAAGCCAGGTGTTTCTGTAATGTGATATACGAAAAACCAGAAGTCCTCACGCAATGTATGTCTTTACTTTGTCTGAAAACTAAACGTGTGCGAATATTCAACCTTTCGAAAATTTTTCTATTAGTGTTCGCTATTCGATTCAATTTGCACTGAAGTTTCTACTATTCGAAGTACTTGAACTTCCTAAAAACAAATACAGTCGACATCCAATAGGCAGTGACCACTTAATCTTTTATATATATATATATATATATATATATATATATATATATATATATATATATATATATATATTGCAAAAGGGTTGAAATAGCGATGCCAGGTAATAGGCAGACAGCCGGTACGGAAACAAATGCTCGGGCAGTCCAGCGTCTACAGCTCGTGCACCTGCTCACGCTTCGCACTCAGCGATGGTCCCACTAGTCATTGCTTTGCGAATCCCCCACTACAATGCCCCGGCGACGAAGACGAGCCATCTTGGCGACTCAAGGTGACGAGAGAACAGGAGGGTCGTAACAGGGCTTAAGGCGACTGACGTGTGCCGTCTCATGACCAAGGCGGCGCTTGTCCGTGGACGGCTTGCGCAGTTCGATCACATAGGTGACAGAAGATGGGTGCTGTATGACGCGGTAAGGGCCAGTATACTTCGGTGCAAACTTGGGAGTTAGTCCAGGAGAGTGGAAAGGCAGTCGGAGCCACATGAGAAAACCGATGGGGAACGTATTCTGAACAAGATCATGGTCGTGGCGATCTTTTTGGAGGGCTTGGTTATCGGCTGTGAAGGACCGTGCAAGCTAACGACACTCTTCGGCATGTTCGGCCATTTCAGAAACTGGGCTGAACTCGGAGGCATCAGGATTGTATCGCAGAATTGTGTCGAGTGCGTTGCATGGGTCACGACCATATAAAAGAAAAAAATAGAGAAAAGCCTGTTATTGATTGAATCGCCGTATTGTAGGCGTACGTCAAGAAAGGAAGAACAACGTTCCAGTTGGAGTGGTCGGAATCAATATACATAGCGAGCATGTCTCCGAGAGTTCTGTTGAAACGTTCCGTTAGGCCGTTCGTCTGAGGGTGGTCGGCTGTTGATGTGCGGTGTACCGTACGGCATAAATGTAGGAGCTGCTACAGAACTTCGGACAAAAATACGCGACCTCTGTCATTCAGGAGCTCCCGTGGTGCACCATGACAAAGAACAAACCGGTGCAAGATGAAGGTTGCAACGTCACGAGCGCCAGCCGAAGGTAGCGCTGCTGTTTCGGCGTACCTTGTCAGATGGTCGGCAGCCACAATCGCCCATCGATTACCACCAACAGAGCACGGTAGCGGGCCGTATAGGTCAATCCCAACACGGTCAAATGGGTGTGCAGGACATGGCAAAGGCTGCAGTTGACCGGGTGAATGAGGAAATGTCTTGTGCTGCTGACACTGGGAACATGAGCGAATGTGTTTGCGTACAAACGTGTACATACCCCGCCAGTAGTAATGTTGGCGGATCAGGTCATACGTCTTTAGCGCACCGGCGTGTGCGTGTTGCGGTTCAGCATGAAAATATTTGCAGATATCAGACCGCATATGGCTGGGTATGACTAGCAGCCATTTACGACGTGCCACTTGATAGTTGCGACGGTATAACAGGCCATCGCATATGGCGAAATGCGTTGCTTGGCGGCGAAGAGCACGCGGGTAACCAGAAGTTGATGCGTCAGAAAGCATATTCAAGAGCGAGGCAATCCAAGGGTCCTTCTGCTGTTCGGATGGCATGTCTGTGACACTGACGGCAGAGAGGGGAAGGTCAAGGGATGATATATCTGTATCATGAGATTTCACGGGTGATTGTGAAAGCACATCTGCGTCAGAGTGCTTTCGCCCCGATCGGTAGACGACGCGTATGTCGAATTCCTGGAGGCGTAGTGTCCAACGTCCGAGGCGGCCAGAAGGATCTTTCAGTGAAGCCAACCAACAGAGTGCGTTATGGTCAGTTACCACATCAAATGTTTGTCCGTACAAATAGGGGCAAAACTTGTTTAACGCCCACACAATCGCCAGGCACTCTTTTTCAGTAACAGAATAGTTGGCTTCTGCCTTAGTGAAGGCGCGGCTGGCATAGGCGACCACATACTCCGTAAAACCTGGTCTGCGTTGCGCGAGTACTGCACCAAGGCCGATGCCACTTGCATCTGTGTGTACTTCGGTTGGCGCAGTAGGGTCGTAATGGCGCAGTACGGGTGGTGAGGTAAGGAGTTGGCGCTGTGTTGCGAAGGATTCGTCACAGGTTGCTAACCAATTCGAAAGATCTGCAGGGCCAGAAAGGAGTTTGGTGAGTGGAGCAATGATGGAGGCAAAGTTCTGGACAAACCGACGAAAATAGGAGCACAGAACCACAAAGCTCCGTAGTTCTTTGACTGTAGTCGGCTTAGAAAATTCGGCAACAGCACGAAGCTTGTCAGGGTCGGTAAGGATGCCGGTTTTCGAGACGACATGACCAAGTATGGTAAGTTGTTTAGCCCCAAAGTGACATTTCTTCAGGTTAAGCTGAAGCCTGGCGTTGTAAGGCACTGTAGAATCTTACGCAGACGAGTGAGATGCGAAGTGAAATCGGGTGAAAAAAACCACAACGTCATCAAGATAGCACAAGCATATGTTCCATTTGAGACCACGTAAAATGCTGTCCATCATTCGCTCGAATGTGGCAGGCGCATTGCAGAGTCCGAATGGCATTACGGTAAATCCATGGAGGCCATCCGGTGTGACAAACGCCGTTTTTGGACGATCAGACTCAGCCATTGGGACCTGCCAATAACCCGAGCGAAGGTCAAGCGAGGAAAAGAATTCTGCGCCTTGGAGACAATCGAGAGCGTCGTCTATGCGGGGAAGAGGGTAAACACCTTTCCTCGTAATGTTGTTTAGGCGCCTGTAGTCTACGCAGAACCGCATTGAACCATCCTTTTTTTTTTTGACGAGTACAACTGAGGAAGACCAAGGACTACAAGAAGGCTTGATGACTCCACGCTGTAGCATGTCGTCTACTTGTTCTGCAATTACGTGACGCTCCGCCAGTGACACACGATAATGACGCTGGCGCAAAGGAGTACTCTTTCCTGTGTCAATTGTGTTCAGAACCGTGTTCGTTCTTCCTAGCACCGCTTAAGGCAAGTCAAACAAACGCTTGAATTCATGGAACAGGGTAACAAGCTGCTCTCGTCAAGCCGGGGTGAGATGGCTGTCAATAGAACGGTGAAATGCATCGGTAGACACGCTGTCCGAGGCAAAGTGAGGAACCAACGCGTTCAGCTCGATATTCAGCTTGGTGTCGAAGAAATCGGCAGGCACGATAGTACTTTCATTGATAAGCTGAATGTGGCCGAGCATCTCGTTGTGGCGCAAACTGAGGGGGCACGAGTTGGGATTGGAAATAAATATCCCGGTAGTGTCCTGACAAAGCTCAAGAAAGGCGAATGGCAGCGATGTGTGGTGGCGGCTACCGAAGATGTCAGATGGCGTGAATAGGACGGTAGCGTCAGAAAGTGAAGCACAGCAGGCAGGGACAAACTGGGCGCTGAAAGGAGGAAGGTCTATGTCCGTCGCAACGACAAGGTTAGCCCCACTAGATACGGCCGCATCAACAGAAGGCGCATTACGAAACTGTAACAGCTCCACTTCGGCCCGAGCGCAATCCACGACGGCGTGATGACGTGATAAGAAATCCCATCCTAGGATGGCATCGTGGGAACATGAAGCCGACACGTGAAATTCAATGGTGTACAACATGTCTCGAATAACCACTTTTGCTGTACATGTCGCGGCGAGCTCAATTTGTTGGGCGCTCGCAGTGCTAAGAGAAACCACAGGAGAAAGCATCGTCACTTTACGAAGAGAGCGGCAGAGTCTTTGACTAATCACAGATATCGCGGCATCGGTATCGATGAGTGCGAGTGTTCGTACACCTTCGACGATTACATCGATAAGCTTGGCGGTAGACTGGTGAGGACTTAAACGATTAGACGATGACGCAGCTCGTGCCTCCGGAGCTGCGCCAGTTAGTTTTCAGTCTCAATGGAGGTGGGTCGTCGACGCGTGGTATGGAGGCCGAAACGAATAGTCAGGATATCTTGGTGCGTTGACTGTGAAGCGCCGACGACATAGACGTGCAACGTGACCTGGAATTCCGCAAAAGTAACATATGGGCCGGTTGTCAGCAGTGCGCCAAGGATTTCCGGCGTGCTGCTGTGTAGCTGGAAACGGCGCGGTGGACGGTCGCACAGGTTGTGGCGTATTACATTGGCAGACGAGGTGGAGGCATTGCCGTGACGGCCGCATGTCAGTGGCGCGGTAACAGGTGTTGGTGGAGAGGCAGATGTAGGTAATGGCAACGCCTCGGAGACCTGCTCCTGAATAGCCTGTCTGATTGTCGGGGTTAGGCGGTTCGTTGGTGCTTCGGTGGTTGGCAGATACGAGAGACACGAAAGCTGTCGTGCGACCTCTTCGTGTACATATTCTTTTATCTGCTCTAGCAGGGAGCTGTCACCACCGACGGCCAGGGCAGCGAGAGAGTCGTCTGCTGTCGTCGACCTCCGAACTGCTGCACGTTGTTTGTGAATTTCTTTTAAGCTCTGGCACAAGGTCACAAGTTCGGATACGGCACTTGGGCCCTTTGCCACCAACATTTGAAAGGCATCATCGTCTATGCCTTTCAATATATGCCTGATCTTGTCATATTCGGTCATCTCAGGCTTAAAGCGCCGGCATAAATCGATTACATCTTCAATGTAGCTAGTGAAGTTTTCGCCCTGCCTTTGTGCTAGTCCGCGTAGGCGCTGTTCAGCACGCAGCTTGCGCACGGCGGGGCGATCGAACACAGCTGCGAGGGTGGTCTTGAAAGCGGCCCAAGTGGTAAATTCAGTACGGTGGTTTGTGAACCACAGGCTGGCGACGTCTTTGAGATAAAATGGTACGTACTCAATTTTGAGGGGTCGTCCCACTTGTTGGCGGCGCTCACCTTTTCAAACAGCTGCAACCAGTCCTCCACATCTTGGTTCTCGGTGCCGTTGAATAAGGAAGGATCTCGTTGGCGCAGGGTGGTAGGCACGATGACCAGTTGAGATTGGGCCGTGCTTTGCTAGGTGGTGCCTTGCTCGGTCGTGTGATCAGGCATTGCTGATACAGTGGGCAGCTTCCGGTTTCGAAGTCCCAGGTTTGCGTACCCCGCACCTCCACCTTCACCACTTTGCAAGGGGGTTTAATAGCGACGCCAGGTTGTTTCCGTACTGGCAGACAGCCGGTACGAAAACAAATGCTCGGGCAGTCCAGCGTCTACAGCTCGCGCACCCGCTCGCGCTTCGCACTCAGCGATGGTCCCACTAGTCATTGCCTTGCGAATTACCCACTACAATATATATATATATATATTTAGTGTAAGAATTCATTGGACGTCATCCTCATCTGTCAATAACCATCATCAGTCTTCGCCCGTTCCTCTTCATCATCGGTGCCATTTTAGCTGTTGCTTGAATAAAGCGTCAGCTGGACCTGTGGTATTTCAAGTGGTGGAGGTGCTGGGTAGTTGAGCCGGCGGGTGGTTCGGTTGGGCTTGCTCTTGCGCCATGGTGCTCTGCTGGCGTAAGCGACGTCCCGAACGGAGCTCCAGGAGGTGGCTTTGGATGGAGAGAGGTCGAAGAGATCGGGAAGCACCTTTGGTCTCTCTTGACGCCTTGACAGCTCAGCCACAACAGGCCCGGTCTGTTACTTCCTCCTCCTTTGCTCCTGGTATAAATCCTGACCTTTCGGCTTCTCAACGTGAGGCGTTGCTAAATTTGCTAACAAAACACCAGGCCTCCTTTGACGCCAAGGCTTTGGCACTAGGACAGACCACAGTTGCGCATCATCGCATCGACACTGGAGGTCAGACTGTTGTACGCCGTCGTCCCTACTGAGTCTCCTTGGCCGAGCGCAAAATCATCGACGAGAACGTGACCGGTATGCTAAAAAGAAACGTCATATGACCCTCTACCAGTTCTTGGTCATCACCCGTTGTCTTGGTACAAAAGAAGGATGGATCGGTACGTTTTTGTGTTGATTACCGCGCACTCAACAAGATTACCCGAAAGGATGTATATACGATGCCCCGTATTGATGATGCACAAGATCGCAAACATCGTTACGGTGCCACTCACCGTGTCGTTCTCTACCGCACTGGCGACGATGTGCTTCTGTGGACTCTTGCGCGAACGCCTGGCTTATGCGAGAAGCTTGAGTCACGCTATCTTGGCCCCTACAAAGTTATCGAACAGACCTCACCGGTGAACTACCTTGTCACACCTGTTCATGTCCCCACTGACCAACGCTGCCGCGGGATAGAGATTGTTCACGTTTCGCGTCTTAAGCCCTATCGTATGCATTCCCCAGCGTAATTTGCGGCCAGGCTGGCCGCTTCCGTCGACGGGGGGAAATTAGTGTAAGAATTCATTGGACGTCATCCTCATCTGTCAATAACCATCATCAGTCTTCGCCCGTTCCTCTTCATCATCGGCGCCATTTTCGCTGTTGCTTGAATAAAGCGTCAGCTGAACCCGTGGCATTTATATATATATATATATATATATATATATATATATATGTATATATATATATATATATACACACACACACACCCACTTCACCCTACTGTACTGTTGCATTGCAGCGAAGCTGCCTTGTGTCAACATGGAGATGCACTGCTATGTTAAAATAACCCCCTCGTATTTTTGAATGCTTCATTGCATCAGACTTTAGTATTGAGTAAAAGCTGCCTTTAGGGCTACGCTATGGCCATAAATTAGACTTGTGCGAATATTCGCATGCTTCAAATATTCGAATGAATAATCCAGTATTCGAATTTGCTACGAATCGAATTCAATTTATGAAAATTTTGAATTATTAGACAAATAATGGACGAACAAATAAATACATGATAGTTATAGCGCGAGAACAGAATGATGACAAAATGACAAGAAGGATGTTCTGTTCTCGCTTTAACTATCATGTCATATCAACTAGCCCAAACTGCCAGACTTCGAATAAATACATTTTAGCCTTCATGTATGCCCTGTAAAGGTGGTTTCACTGCAGTGAAGACGTGCTAAGCTATGAAAGCATATGTCCAGGTGTATATTAATTCGCAAATAACTTTTTGTAAAATTGGTTTCACTGTAGTGAGCTAGTGCTGAGCCGTGCAATCACCAATACAAGGAAAATTTGCGATGCTTCTTTTCAAGGCTAAATGAACTTGTTACCCTCAATTAGACTGGTCATTTTTTAAGTTAAGCTTGTTATACCACCTCATATGCTCTTAGTATAGAAAATGTTAAAATGTAAGATATTTTACAGGCTATAACTTACGTTCTACCGAAAGTCAAATCCTGCTAGTATTCTAAGTCGCTTCCTGTTACTTTGATGCAAAAAAAATGACATTTGTACAGGCCTTGTTTTAACATTAAAAAATATTGTGCAGGTTAGCTTGGTCACGACAAATATGCCCCTTTTTTATAATATGTCACATATATATTATTCAATTCAAAATTATTCTACCAAAATCACTATTCGCACAAGCCTGCCGTAAACATATCGACTCACGAAAGCGCTCGTTCGAATCTATGCAGCAGTGGTGGGAGCTTCAACGTGCTGTTTTGGGCAGAAAGTCAAAAAAAGTTTGATAAATATTTTCAGCATACGAAACTTCAAATGTCTCATACATTGAAAAGTAAGGGGCAAATTATTGAATTCTTTGTATCCCAAATTATTGGAGCTTCCACTGAAGCTGAAGGAGAGAGGTGGAGGAATCGGCACCTTTTCATATATCACATTGGTTGCACCAATTCATGTAAATAAATACAATTCCGTCTCTGCATTGTTGCATCTTTGATAAATCTAGAGAACGTCACACCTCCAGCACTTCACCAATTTAGCCAAAAGAAGCACTTCCACGTTTCTATCGTGGGAATGGGCTTAGAAGTCCTCCTCAAGCTTTTTTTTTTCTGTACTTTGACGTCAGAGTATTTGAAAAAAATATTAAGCAAATATTTGACAATTATTTGAAAAATATTCTATTCAATTAACTCTCAAACTTTAATATTCAAATTTGCTTCGCATCCAAAATTTTGCTATTTGCACCGCTCTACTGAAAACACAAAAACAGACTGCCTGTTTAAATGACAAAAGCACAGGTTTCATTGCTATGTAGTAGACTGATCACATATGTGGTCGGAGGTTTCTTGGGCCTGCCTGTTTGATACTGTTATCACTTGCGTGTAGCCACATGCACCTTATTCTGGCCATCCTGCTATCATAATCACAATGAGTGCGAGACTATGCTTGGAGGGCTGCGTGTAGCAGTCATGATGAAGGGTGATACCATACATTCCGTCAGCGAAAAAATGGGAACCACCCTTCCAATGTAATGTTTTCAATTCATCTCGTAGCAAACTTGCCAGACCAAACAATGTTTATGTGCAATGAAATAAATGCTAAGGGATGCACAGGTCTATACTATTTTACATGTGGATACCATGTGTGCAATTCATCAAAGGGAACAAGAGTGCAGTTTGGCCAAGAGCTCACAGATCATGCACTACTTTGTGCCAACCTATACGTGATCTCTGGCTCGACTGCTGTGAGAAATGAATAACAATCCAGTGTCATTCAGAACCCTAGCTCTACAAAAAGCAAGTTCAGTATGACAAGCAGCCTGTCATAGCCCGTTCTGCCTTTTATTTTATAGTATTCCATCAACCTTCTTGATTGTAGGTAAGCAGCACTAATACAACAACTAGCAGTAGGCATGTTCTGCAGAAACAAGATTTTGCCTGTCCACTTTTGCCAGAATGTTAGCCCCCTTGCAAGGTAAGGCAATACTGGTTTTTGATTTCTGCGCCGAGTCAAAATTTATTGCTGTACCAAACAGAGCACAGGATTCTGCTCTCGTACTGGAAAAACACTACTAGAACCAGCGGGTTATGTAATAACTCAAGCTGCATGCTGATTTCTCAGCATGTTTCACGACACCTGCAAATGTTCTGCAGTGCTACAGGCGAGTAACATACAAACAGCAGTGCAACAAATAAGATTTACTCATGCTTCCGAGGTTAACAGCACATGAAAATGGGCACGTGTCACACATATGTACAACATGCACATTTATAGTTTTTGATAACAGCTTAACTGACGAGAGTTGTCAGTTTCATAGTAGTGTTTGTAAACAGGAAAAAGGGACATTTGTAACACACATATAGTTGAATCGTGAACATTATTGGAATGTATTTACCGTCGTGTACTAGACATAACAGGCACACAACTATAAAGATCACAGGAACAATATGGTAACTGCATTACTACCAGCTTCAAACTGCTTGGTGAGCCAGTTTGTCCATTTTTCTTTTTGGCTAAACTGCGAACTCGGATCAATGATTCAGAACCTCGCATAATTACACCATTCATTCATTCAATCGAGCAATAGGAGTCGCTACAGAGAATAGGTGCTGCTCCTAGACTTAGAAAGGCTAGTTACAGCTTGTTGTACATGCGGCTTCTTCTTTTCAGTAGCTCCTGAGAACTCTAGTGACGTACATGCATCACATGCGGCTGGTTGAGATTAAGCTCTCTAAATATGTTTGATTAGCTCTTTCAGAGCACTGTGTTCAAACTGAGAGTGCGAACAAGATCTCATCAGGTGACACCAGCTGTTTTTATTCTGGCATTATGTCAGTTGCACCTGCATGTCTTGTTTCTTTGCAAGAGGAAATGCAGCAATGTACTTCCCGTCCCGGCCTTCAAATACTCTAGCAAGCGGCTGCACTGCGTATTCTCCCGTTTTTATCGAGAGCAGGCTCCACAGTGTTGCACTCCGAGTGAGAGCACAGCGGTATTCAGCCAAATGCACAATAAATTTGCAGAATAGCTATAACACTGACTATTGCCAGTTAAGTAGCCGTGTATCATAGTAAACATCTTCATTTCTCCCCTCTCCATCTAGATGCTCCTTAGTGAACTTCAGGATTTTGAAAAGCTTAATAACAATGCAGAATAAGTCATCAGCATTGCCATTCAGCATTGCAACAGGCTACATAGCTATGGTGTCAAGATAATAAAATCAACAACAATCTCGGCATGTACAGCCTTTGTCAAAAGTACCACACGGGCTACTCCACATCTACATGTAAATGACCGGTGTGTGCCCAACATTTCAGAACTTTGGACAGCAAGCATGACAATACATTCCAGTCTTTGGGATGTTGGGATTTTTGGCATGCCTTGAAAACTTTCTACAGTCTGCAAAGGGCAATGCTAGTCGCAAACAACATAGCTCGCATACTTTTGACAAAGACTGTACACTACTTCAATGCCAGTTAAGTACTGTAGTTTAGAATTCATTCAATGACTAGCACATAAATAAGCATAAAACAGCATGCAATAAAGAGCATAAAAAGTAACCGCACAACATATATTCGTGAATAAAGTATTTCAACAGGGCTCCAACAAAATTCTAACTGTAGAGATTACAAGTATTTTGATTGCTGCGTGTGTTTTGGTTAGCGAAATGAAAGACGCATGAAAGCATAAACATCCCAATGATGTGCCAAGATCTTAGTCTTCCTGAAAAGTGCGAAGTTCTGCAGCTGGGTGTGCATTCCTCATGTAGACACGTGGCATGATCGAATCGCACAATACTTTAGATAGCCATGTTTAAATTTCATTCCTCCAAGTTGTTATTTTTGCAGTGGCTAAGTACAACGTATCGCCTGCATTAGCAATTAATGTTCAACTAAATCACCTGCCTCTTCAGTCTCTCTTAAGATACAGCTTCTGTCAGTAGTAAAATTAGTAACAGTCCACTATGACATGTTTGTACAAGAAATTGGGGTAACTGGTTAGAATAGATGCCTAAGTGGCTCCATTTCAAGAATCCTTGGATAATGATGCTATTCATGACTGTTTCCCGAGTACTTTTTTCTATTTTACTTTTTTCTATTTTTGCACACAGATCTTATTCAGAGCCAGCTTACTGCACTGAAGCCTTGTATAAAATTCAATGGCAACTGCACACATTGACAGGCCGATGAAAACAGAGCTTCAAAAATGCAAGCAAATATTCACTGCAAAGGAGAACAAGGTGGTTCAAAGGAGAATCAGAGGTTTAGAAGTGATCGGTGCAAAAGAACCTACATCAAAGTACTATATTCCTGCTTTGGTATATGTCTTACAACAAACATGGACTGGATTTTTTTAGGTGAAAAAGAAATGAGCCTGGCAAGACCTGAACACAAAGCATGCACGGCATGCCGCTGGTGGCAGAACACAAGCTCTCTAAGCTGCTGTGTGGCAGAATTTTTTAGCCGAAAGAGGAATGGGTTCGTGTGCCATTTTAGGCGGCAAACCATGTGGCGCTTTTTGAAGAGACCAATCAGGATGGTTCCCTCGCCCTTTCTGCTATGTATATTCTCCGTATAGGTGAGGCGACCCGGCCAGATACAGGTTGATGGGGAGACTTCCTTAAGCACTGATTTGGCTTGCTCAGGCTTATGGGACTGACCTAATCCTTTCCCTACTGCGGTGTAAATTGGCATGACCCACCAAAAATGTGCCTTGGAGCGAGTGTTGGCATAAGTTGGGAAGACTGAACCACCATGGCAGCTCTTAATGCCAATGGCGTGACACTCGCATATCCACGCTAGTGTGTTCAGGCAGCACAGATTCTGAGGTATCTCATTACAGTTAAAGAGGCTAGGGTGAATGAAAGGAAAGAACATAAGGCTGTACGAGACGCTGAAACAGGAAAAATAGGTCAGTTACATGTCACAGTGAAAATTTTTTGCATGCAAATTGGTCTTGATCCAATTTATTTCTCATTCATTTTTCCTGATTTCAAATTTGGATGGAACACGTTGGCTTTACTATGCTCACCGGCCCTTTTCAATTTTCAGAGTCTGCTCTTTTTTGTCAACATTTCTATTTAAGAGAGACACTTTGAAAATATATTTGTGCAACTAAATGATAGCAGTCATTTAGGAAAAAGTACTTCAAAACCCATAACCTGATTATGAGGTATGCCTAAGCGGGGATGCTACATTGAATATGACTACCCAAGGTTGTTTAACATGTCAGCATGTCAATCAAGGAACATGTGTTTTTGCATTTCACCCCCACCAAATGCGGTTGCCACTGTAGGGATCGAAAGCACATCTTGCTCAGCAGTTCGACAACATATCCACTCAACTACCGCAGTGGGCTATAGAAATACTTTTCATGGTATTGAAAACGACAGACAAAAAATGTCAATAAGAACATCAAGAGGTACCAAGACAGGCATGTGCCTTATCTCTGCATTCACTGATATACAAGTACTTGTAGTGGAAAGTAACAGATGACAGTACAGTGAAAACGAGCACGAGAATGAGTGATACAAATAATGAAGAATGCTTAAATTAACAAAAAATGTTTGTTGTGTTTGAGTACAGTCAGACACCTTGCAAGACATGCGAAAAACCCAGACTTGAAAAAAACAATGCAGTCACAAGCTGCAGCAGTCACCAATCTTTAAAAATGTTCTCCAGTAATTATTGTAATAATTAGTGCATCTCACCGTAACAATATGATTAGGAACCTTGATTCCACTTCCTCTATATATATATTATACTGAGCATGCGCAATTATGAGAATGTTAACTATGGAATGTAGATTGAATTTTCAGTTAAGAGCATGATTTGCTCTTCCATTGGTGGATTTCGGGAACATACTGGTCCAGGTTTCCTATCAAGTAAGATCATCAATGCCATAGAAGAAAGTTAAGACAACAAGCAAATCTCCTGCAACACAAGCACACTGATCTATCTCGAGCATTGAAAGTTGGGCAAACACCAAGCCACTAAGCTGCCAGGGTCAGTGATGACGCGACCGTGCAGATTTGTTCTCACAGTTGAGACCCTTCAAACCAGCCATTTCTAACTGCTGCCAGTTTAGGTGCTGCTGGAGTCAAAGTGGGAGTTACGAAATGATGGTCAGGGAGTCAGCAAATTGCTGGGAGAAAAATGGGAGTCAAGAAGACCGGTCACACAAAAGGTCAGTGACTCATGCCAGGATGTGAGTAAAAGTTAGTTGAGAGTGCTCGCATCCCTGTCAATCTGGGTATCAAGTGAGTCAGCGAGAAGAGGATCACGGCCCCAGTAGTAGACCGGTGGCCCGTAGGAAAAGCAGTCCTTTTTGTCAAGGATCCTGTCACCATCCACGTAGTACATCATGTAGAAGTTGCACATTTCATCGTTGCCTGTAGAGCTGCGAAGTGGAAAAACAGGATCATCTATTGTCCTTTTCTTGTGCTTCAAGGGAACCTTGAGCTTCATTGCACAAATGTTATCCCACAATAATTGTGCAGCTGGAGAGTGTTAGGATCCCCCAGCTTAAGCTCCCAGGCCAAAAAATAATTGTACAACTAGACATGAAGCACTGAAACAAGTAACCTGGCTCTGCAATTGCTAACAATGTTGAATGATGCAAATCACAGCACTTACAATTGCAAGAAAACGTTTTCAGGTTATTGCTGCTGCAGTCCATACCAAGTTCTATTTGCATTGCCACTAGTGATTTCCTTATTATTTTCATTTCAGTTAAATGCAGTGATTGAATTCTACTGTGCTCTCTCCGGCTTCATTGTCTCTTTCAGGATACACTAGGGAGTTATAAATAATTGAGACTGTCAAATGCCATTGTTCCTCTTGCATATTAAAACTAGTGTCACATATTGCAGCCTCCTTGTACTCTTGCAACTACTACCAGTTTCCACGTGTGTAAGAAACAAAAACAGATGTTAAGGCTGAGGCACAGATTTTTAGATACTCAAACATATGTAGCCAATAAGATAAAGTATGAACAAACTCAAATTAGCCTCCCAACACAAAAATAAACTTGAAAGCCAGAAAGTTGGCAGCAAAAAATATTGCACAAACACAGCGACACAGCTTTACACAAACGTGTTTTTTTTTTTTTTTCAGGCTAGCATGATATAACTAGACGTCCCACTCTCCCACTACCTCTACATAATTCGCAGCGACAGACGCGTAAAGATACATGCATATATGTACACGAATGAAATCTTAAAGCTATTTCAGTGGTGGGAATGCCTTCCAGCATTTTGAAGCAGCCATTGGAGCAGGCAAAATCTACTTTCGGAGCAGTTACCTCTGTGTTTGGAGCACGCATGGACTTTCCATGACACAGACAGAGAAAGAAAAAATTTAGCTTTAATATAGTTTAATGCAGCTCAGGGGCAGAGCATCGAACGTGTTATTCGATGATTGCAGGTTCAAATCCTGCCGTTGGCAAGTTATCTTTTCATCCACTTTTCTTTCTCCACATTTGCATTGCAATTACTTCTATTAACAACCCCTGTGCTTTACCTGGCATTTTTGTCTGTTAATTCTCATTAACATTGTTTCTAACAAAGAAAAGGAGCCCTTGAATTCACACTTTCCTTCAATTAGTTTACATATTCGCTTATAAAGCAACAGGAAGGCCACAAAATAAGCACAAAAAAGTAAACACAAGTAGGGTTATGTACAGAAGTGGTGACACAAGACAGTGAAGGATATATTGCACCAGCAAGCCAGCTGCAGCATGAAGTTTATAGCAGCGTGTACACACACGCACACACACATGCACACACACGTATGCACACACGAGGACACAGACGAATTGAAAGCTTGTCACAGTAAAACCTCGTTAATACATAGACACATGCCAAGAACCTGCCGGGAAAGGGGATAACTGCGCACTAAACGTTCTATGACTCGTCCACCAAGTACTTAAGCGCGCGCACGGTTCCCCTTCAAGGCGGGGAGGGGGGAGGTTCATCACAGCACCGCCCTCCCTATCATGTGCATGTGTGGGGCCTGCCTTTGTGCCCCCCCCCCCCCCCTTCAGCACACGCCCATGACAAAGTACCAATATGCGATTCCTTTACATGCGCCATCACCGCTAAAGAAAAAATCAATATAGTGCCACAGCAAATATTCTCTGATGTGCATGCCACAAAGCCACTTCTTTCTTTTTGCCAGTGTTCAGGAATGATTGGCATTCTCGTCCAATGGCATGCAGTAGAGATACCACAGAGCATTTCGAAACTATTGCAGGGTCTGAGATACACATCCAACGCAGCGACTGACATCGAAACGAAATGAACGTAATCGGCTCTCCGCGATAAATGCATACCTTAATCTGCTACATAGCATTTTTTTTTAGACGTGGTATGGTCGCAGGTAGCTGATCGTGTACTGGCTAGTTGCGTGCAGCACTTCGACAATTTGGCGTAAGCACCGTGCCGAGTCGCTTGCACCCACTCTACTTCAGACCATGCACAAATGCAGCATGAAGCCTGTTGAGTTAATGCGACAATGCGAGCTTTCTGCAAGCAATGCTCTAGTGGTCCTCGCAGCGGACAGAGGCACGTTAGGGCTGTTGACTCATGAAAGCATGTGCTACGCTTGCCGTCTCCGCGCGCGCGCTTCACAAGGCTCAACTCTGTAACAACGAGCTGCTTTCGTTTCTGCAAAGCGGCGTATGATTAACATGGTCCTGCACAGGTGGCAGTGATCGGCACCTCAGTGCTCTCAGGTACTTGCCGGCTATTAAAAACGTGTCGTAGCTTAAAGATGGCGCTATGCCAAACACGTAGGCTTTGTGTCAACGATAAGTGATATTGGCATGCCTTTCAGTAGTCGCCACATCGCCTTCGTTCTTTGCCAATGGTTATCAGAAAAGGCACTGCTGCGATGGTGCAGAAGTCAGAATAATTGATAGTCGATTTCGTGCTTTTGCAGCAGCGCAACTGTATGCAAATGTAGCAGCACATTTGTAGAAGATGTTGACCATCACTTAATATCTGCTCACAATGGATGCTGTCAACAATACTTTCGGTTACAAAACCACCTTGTGGTGCAGCAATGGTGCCAATCAGACAAAAAAAGACCTTTTTGGAGCAGTATGGTGCTGTTATTTCCAATTGGCACAGGTTGGCGCAATTGGTGCAGCTTTCCCACCACTCCTATTTTCAGCTACTTACCCAACATAGGTGGGCCTATTCCTGAAGTTGTACATTGTGCAGCGGGCAGCCTACAGAGGAGACACTCAACATTAGAAATGATGACTCTTGTTCATCGTGTGGAAGGAATATAGATTTTCATGGGTCAAATGCACCTGCACTACTTAGCTAAAAGGAATAATACTCTACGCTGGTGCAAGGTGGCGTACACTAATGCTGATGATCACTGAACAAGAATATTTGAATTAAAGAAAGAAACACAGTTCTTGTAATTGCCTTTATGATATTACTAAAATGAAACAATTAACAATGCAAAAGAAAAGTATTACACATAAAAGGTAATAGAATAATGAAACAGAATCACATACCTCATTACAGAACATTTTTATTATTACATCATTCATTATTCTTTGTGAGTAATGAGGCATCTCAGCACAATAAATGACCACAATGCATCCGGTATTATTGTCTGACAGGAGCTCTGCTGCTATTATTCGACCCCCTCAGACTTGACACTGTTGTTTTTTGAGGATACACTATAGGGCAGCTTTGGCAATTTTCCAACCTTCACTGATCCTGAATGAAAAATTTTTAGATACCTTCCTTTGGCACTTGGATGATCTGGGCCAAGCTATACAATTGCAAATCATTTAGTTTACTTGAAAATTAACTTTAAATATCTTTAGCGAATTCCTATACTGAGCCTTTGAATGCATCAAGCCACCTTGTGTTTGTGATGTCAAATAGTACATTCTACCTCTTTGACGGAGGGGGAACAGAATGAGAAGAGCATCAAACCCAATAATTGTAAAACTAGCTGTATCATGTATTTCAATGTTTCAATAAATTTTCAACTAAGATGGTAAGCTCTGACCGCTGATGTCGACCAAGTTGGCTAGCAATCTTCCAAGTTATTTCACAAATATCATGCTGTTCTGTGAGCTTAAAGAGGCCCTTTACCACTTTTTCAGCATGGCCAGAAAATGTTGCCATCGGTAAGTCGAGACTCCTGAGAACACAAGATCCAAATGTTATAGCGTAGCACTCAGCCTGGAATTTACAATGAATTCTCGAAGTTAGCTAAAAATCCTTCCCTCTTTCTACAAATCATGCCATAAACCCAAATGACTGCACCAAAATATATACCGAAATTCTTTGCCATTGACTGATTTGAGCATTGTGGGCTCCACAGTTACTGCGGCCGCCGTCGGAGGCCTCTCTGTACCTGCAGTACACTTGCGATCGCAATAAATGTAAGCCGCACATTCCAAGACAAAAAAAAAAAAACGAAAGAAATTAAAAGAAAAAGAGAAAAGTCATGACACTGGCACGGCATAACTTCTTTCCTCAATGTCATCGTTCTCTGCTTAGCTCCCAGCCCACTTGTTGGGATGAGAGAAAACTATCACGGCGTGCGACAAATCTAACTCCGCTCGCACTCGACAGATTCTAAAAATCTTTCCAATGGTTGATTTGCGAGACAATAAGCTCCTTTAGCAAAACCATTTCATTGTTTACTTTAAAAAGTATTGCAGGGCCCTTTTAAAAATTATGAAAAGACAATGCTGCAAGTATTAAACCAAGAAAGGTAGAGTGAATCACTGTAAACAAAATGATTCAATATGGCGATACCTCACATCACTAGCAACACTGACATAACACAACTTACCAAGATGTCGCCCTTGGTGACTTTGATGCCCTTGTTTGCAGGGTAGAACATCTGCGGCTGCAATGGGTCGTGCTTCCCAATGTTCATCCACCGTCCATTTCTAACAACATAACCAGAAACAGCCTTGCCTGCAAATGGAAATAAGCAATATAAACTGTTGCCAACAACATCTGTACATTACAAAACAATACAAATGTGTTCTCTTCTAGCGGTCTTCAACGGGTAGCACTCAATTCATGATTGAGTCAAACTGCAGCCAGGTATGTCCCTTCTTGTAAACTACCCTTGCCTTTAATAACGACAGCCAACCTTTTCCGTCTTGTACCATAAAAATTTGAGAAAAAATCTCTCAAGCAAACATCAACTCGTTGAGCGTCAAACGTGCATTCACTGACCTCAAATCAACCATCCCTCTTTCAGTAGTCAGAGGCGCATGCCCAGCAATACCGCCTTTCCTACATTATGTACAAATGCCAAATAAAGCACGGACATTGAAGATTTATTTCTTGCAACTGCTATAAAGAGACCTTTCTTTTCTCATAAGCTGCTAATAAAAGAAAACTAGGAGACTTAATTGGACACTAAACAGTTTAAGGTAAGAAAATACAACACTTCAAAACTCTTAATAATTGCTAGTTTCACAGAAAGAAAGTAATCATTCGAGGGCCGAATTTTAACAGCTCAAAATTTCCACAGCAGAACCCAGCAATAAAATATCAATGCAACAGATCACACATTGTTGCATACTCCTCTGCTTGGGACATTGTGATACAGTAGAATGACTGTAGCCCTGTTTAGTTCTCAGTTCCTTTAATGTACACTGGTTTGCCCTTACAAAGTAAATAACTAGGCCCGAGAAAATGCTGTCAACATCCACTATGCCATAGCAATCTGGCACGGGCATTTCAAATTGATGTAGCCTTACGACAATCATTACTAGTTGTGGCAGGGGCATTTCAAATTGATGTAACCTCACGACAATCATTACTAGTTGTGCAAGACTAGGATGACAAATAATGATGCAATTTGTGCAATGAAAACACATGCTGGCATTAAAACATAATGCTAAGCAGCACAATACAGGTCACAAGCCCTGCTTGTATTCCATCAAGAACTACAAAAGAATCAGTCTACCTACCAAGCTTGTGTGTATGAGTCCTGAACGCAAATGGATACAGCGTCAAGTTCTCATCGATAAGACAGGCAGTCTCGAAGTGTTCTGGACACAAAAGAGGAGGGTGTACCAATGATTCACTATGACTTTTCAGTACACACTAAATGCTGTCACCTGACAACAGTGATGTATTACCTGTTTTGTGCGAAGGAATCATGCCTCCTGTTCCCAAAAGGTAAATACCAGCTCGTCGTTTAACGCTAAAAGCAGGACATGTAGGAAAAACACGAACTTTAAAACAGGAAGATGAATATAAGAAGTACAATCACATATTTAAAGGTGAACATATTCGATGGAGATATGTCTGGCTGGATGAAAATTCATACGAATAAAACTCTTTGGCTACTTATAGTCCAAAGTTTCTGAACTTAAAATTTGAAAACTATGAACTGACCTGACATTTCAGGAACGCTTCGGTCCTTTCTTCTGTGGTGACTGTTCAGCCGGCTCCGAAGCTAGCAACTTCTTTTAGTGGTGTCCCCTCTCTATCCTCCTTCTTCGCATCGTTCTTGTTGCTAGCTTCGAAGCTGGCCAAACAGTCAACCCTGAAGATGGGACCGAATCGGTCCTGAAACGTCGGGTCAGTTTAGACGTAGTTTCTAAATGTCAACTTCAGAAACTTTGTACTTTAAGTGGCTGGAGGGTTTATTTTATTCGCATGAATAACTTAATTGAATGTTGAGAAATGCAAACTGAGTCTTAGTACACTTCGAATTCTTTTCATTATCTGCCGTTTGTTGTGTTGCAGTTGTGTGCCTCTTATTGTACACCTGTGCCACCAGCCGGTGTCATGGTAAGTCACGAGAATAGTATGAAATTAGATAAGCTGTTGCTCATTACTATTGCATTACCTATGTTCTGGAATACAATAAAAAAAGTGTACCAAAAACTAGTTAACAAGCTGCAGGTCTTTACAACTTGGACAACAGCACACTTCTCACAACACAGACACGGGATTTCGTGAGCTCCATTGAAAAAGAATGGTGGCTTAACTCGCAGACAGATGTATATTTATGAATGCACACTTACAGCCGTTGTGTTTTAAGCACATCAGAAATATGTTTCACGATGTCATTTCATACAAAACTTGTTGCCCCATGAAGTAGCTGTTGTACTGAACAATGTGTTGCATAAGACCCAAATGAGCCCTAAGAATAATCAAGTTAGCTGAAGCTGTGTGCACAATGTAAGACAACAAAAAATAAGAGAAAGGGACAAGCATATATAGTTCTTCAATTTCAGAAAGCATTAGCACACAACAGCAGGTAAGGGATGGCACTAGGCAGTATATATCAATGTGCATTGGCAGGCAAATTGGTTTATCATGCTAAGTTTGAACAGCATGACTGAATGTAGACAGAGAACAACATGCACACACACAGCACTGACCTTCAACTGGGAACGTTTATTTTTATGTGCACGTGACACATATATATACATACGCTGACACGTGAAAACGAAGCAAGAAAGACAGAGGAGGAGGACCCGAATGCTCATACCTCTGCAGCAATCGCAACGTGTTGCTACAAAACCAGGTTAACACGTCTAAAAAACTATTCTTGTCAAACAGCGAGAAGAATGGCAGGCTGACACACTTATTATTCATTTTTTCTATTTCACAGGTTTCAATTATTTCCCTTGTCAATCCATCTTTGCCCCTGTTTGAAATGCTTCTTTTACCAAACATTAGGATACAGTCGCCTCTCTCACAATGAATGGCAAGTTGCCCCGAGATTACTTTCAAGACGTATTTAAGCTTCTTCAACCTTTGATTAACACAATGGCTAGTCTGGCCAATGCACACCTGTGCAATAAATTTGTAGATTGTGTTAAAGATGCAATCGTTTCAATCCTGTAGTGTTGCACACAGGTGCACATTGGCGAGACAGGCCGCAGTCTTAAACAAAGGTTGAAGGATTATAAATACTGCAATAGCTTTTAGGTGAAGCTGTGTTAAAATTTTAGAAGTTTAAGGGTAGAAAATTCAACTTTCTCGATGTTACGAATTTCCCGAATCAACCAATTTATTCTATTGACGTAATTACTTTGTTCCAACTCGTTTAAACTGAAATTACAAAATTATTTCTGACTCTTCCAACTTACAGTAAAAAAAAATCAATTACTCACAGCTGTGTGTCCCCAGGCAACACAGAGAGGACAATACCAGACATGTCCGTCTTTCTTCGATCTGGGAAAATTCAAAGAATGAAATTTTAATAGATGATGTGAAAACATGTTTACAAAGCACTTCAAGCAAGTCCGCTGGTAAACAATTCACACTCGCATGTTGCAGTGGTAATTCATGCCTCAAGTTTCTGCTAGATAAGCACTGAAATAGATGTCGCTAAATAGACCTGTGTTCCTAGTTACATGACTTTTTGTTTGTGAAATGACAGCATTAACATAAAATACAGTCGATTCTAGATATATCAAACTCGAATATATGGATTATATGGATATATGGAGGATGACCACTGCTGTAGCTCAGTGGTAGAACATCAGACGCGTTATTTGAAGGTCGCAGGTTCAAATCCTACTTGTGGCAAGTTATCTTTTCATCTACTTTTCTTTCTTCAAGGTTACATCACAATTACGTTTAATAACTACCCTGTACTTTTTCTGGCATTATTGTCAGCTGGTTCTCATTAATATTACGGAATAAATACTCAGCACCAAGAACAGACACCACAGTGCGGACACTACAGCGCTTGTGATGTCTGCTCTTTTTTTTTCAGCTGTCTCTGTTTGTTTATTCCGTAACACAAAATGTGTCTCAAAACAGTGTAATTACTTTTTCACAATGTACTCACTGTTCGCAGTACCTTTCCTAGGCTCGGACACAAAGAAACCACATCGGATACAAGGAAACCACTTTTGCGTCAGTACCTCTTTAATTTAAACATATTTTCGTTTCTTGTGGCACTTGATGCTTGTTGTTAGTTTTAATTACATTTCAATATCGGTGCATCCAACTTTTCTCTTTATACAATACATAACATATGTAAAGTGAATTACACGTAATATATAAGCAGACATTGAAACTGCTGGTCACTTACTTACCCAGAAATGAGGTAGTGTCGGCGTAATGCACTTGAAGCACCAAGTACTTGATACCACTATCTCCACCAATCTTGAAGCCCACACCTGAAATATAGCGACAGAAAGCATGTATACACTGTACCATTTCCTAAAATGTTGTTTGAGTATGTTCATGCGAATGTACTAGACTTGTGCAAATAGTGAATTTTAGGCTCAAAGTGAACTTAGGAGAAAGTGATTTCGGTCAAATAATTTCATATGAGAGACACCGTGGTTAAAGGCTCCGGAAATGGCAACCACCTAGTGTTCTCTAATGTGCACTGACATTGCACAGTAGACAGCGAATCTAATACAATTTACAGCAAATGTCACTTGTTTGTGATGTCAGTTTGCTGTCACAAGGAGAAACTAATGCCATTTGATAAAAATGAAATTTGCGGTTGAAAGAGTTCTGAAACTTATTCACACTAGATTTCAGGTCAAATGCATAATGTCGATGCCAGGGACTTGTTAAGAAGATGGCTATTCTAATTCCTCCTCGGTGGAAAAGTGGCTAAGGTGGCTGCTGGTTGCAAGTTCGACCTCAGTCACAGGTGTCGGATCACGGTGGAAGCGTAGTGCTAGAGGGCTGTGCATGTGCGATGTCAGTGCAGGGCAAAGAACACCACACGGTCGAAATTTCCGAAGCCATCCACTACGGTGTGTGGACTTACGGGGCAAATGATATCGTGGACTTGGGGGGCGAAACCCCAGGTATAGTATTTTTACTATTTTGTGTAGTTCCTAAATATCATAGTTTTAACTAGATTCAATTATGACTGGTTTGATGACAGAAAAGCATGGGCAAAATTTTCTAAAGGAAACTCTCAACAATAGCGGCTGGACATCAGTCATGTTTATTTGTGCTCAGTTGTCGTTGCCTGTATTGGGCGTTTTAATTGACCGATTGCACGTGTTTGGGTAATCGAGGAGGTGACTACAAGAATTAGCTGCCGTCATCTCGTTTCTGCAACCGGAGTGATAGTCGTGCTTTCATCCTTCAGTTGACTGTCATCATGCCTCATCATATCGTCCGCCTTGTTTGTTTTCGATTGGCTCTTGGCTTTACCATAGACTTAATTCGTTTCTGTTGTGCAGCTAGGGCAAGTTATAGAAAATGGCTGTGTTTATATTCTTGCAGCAGATTTTTAGCAATAAAAATTATTTTTGAGGATATACGAACACTTCATGTAAGTAAGTTTTAATTGTTTTTTATATCTGCTAAGGTCATGGCTATCATTGTGAAATGATATTTATTATCATCATGGGACAGCATGTAGGTAAAATGGCATTAAGTTCACCTAATAGGGTTAGTTATAAATTACTTAAGATTGGTGATGTGACAGGGACACTAAAAACGGTTGGTATGCCCAACTGGTGCTAAGCTTTCAAAACAAGTTGGGTTGATGCACCTTGAAGAATATGGGGAATAGACTCCATGGATGCCGTCTTCACTCATTACACACTCCTCCTTGCTCTCAGCATACTTTTATTAAATAAATCTTATCATTTATTATATAATTAACAACTTATTTTGAGTGGTAACGGTAAAGTAATAACATTACTTTTCACCCTAACTGTAAAAAGTTACTGAAGTAAAATCAGTAACTGCAACTGTAACAGGGTTACCTTTACGGCTTAGGTAACTCTAACTGTAACACTTACTTTTTGCTGGTAATGTGCCCATGACTGCTTCTAGCTGTTCGATCTTGCAGTTGTTCGAAGCGAATTCGAATACTGCAATGTTTGTTCCAATATTCGAAGCATTCAAATATGTGCACAAGCCTACTGTGTACAGCACTTTCACTCAACTTTCACTCTTTAAATGAAAGCCTTTGTGATCATCAGACCAAAAAATGCTGAGCAGCAGTACCTAGTAAACAACCTTATTATTTTTACCGACTTTATGAGTTATGAATACCAAGGGGCTCAAATTTTATTTTTCACAATCATATAATGCGAACACACAATGAACCACAGTAAGAATCAACTGTTTGTTTTTAGCTGGAATAGCCGAAACATAAAAGTAGCAATTAGATATGAATGCATAAAGACCACTTGTACAACATGCTGCAGCTGCTAGCCAAATCCACATCTGTAACATGCACATGATGCTATACCACTGGTGCTCATCTTTCCATATATTTTATTGGGTATCCATGTCTATGCTCTATATCTAGTCCTGTAAGTATTACGTTTGTCTTTTGGCTGAGGCAGTGGACCATAGTACAATTAGCATTTTTAGAAGCGAAGCTCCTTATGGCGTGGGTCTGGCCATCCTTTGTATGTATGTAGTAGTATGTAGCCACCGGTGGCACATACCCGCTCTAGAGTGGGTATGTGCCACAGGGGATGCGAGATGGCAGATGGTGGTACATGGAGTATTCACTAGATAGACGGACAGAGGAACGGACAGACAGACTAGCAGACGTAGGGATCGATAGACTTGCGGACGGATAGACGCGTGGACGTACAGACGGATGGATGCACAAACAGACAGATGGATGGACGGACTCACAGATGGACGCACGGACAGACAGATAGACAGACGGACTCACGGACAGATGTACGGACAGACAGATGGACGGACGGACGGAAGTATGGACGGGCTGATGGACGCTTCGACCCACTCATCATCATCCACTCCGTGGATATGCTGTGATTTTGTCACATAAAACATGCACAAGCTTTCCTTCCTTGCTCTGGCAAGACACGAAACCCGGTTCTCATTGACATAGGTGTTAAAAAAAAAAGAGGGAGAAAGAAAAAAACATATCTGATCTTCTAGCTGTTTGAGCTAACTCTTTGCGGTCGGAAAACTTTACCCACAATACGTCCCTTTCAGTGTGAAGCTCAAGTAAACAAAACTCAAACAAAAGAAGTTCATTACTCACTGGGAGATGATCCACAAAGCAATGGGAAAATGCACACATGAATCAACCATGAAACAAGTTATCGAGACGTGCCGTACCATGAGCCGCTGTGGTCACGTTGCATTGTTGGTAGTAGAGTGACAATGAACCATGAAGAGTTAAACCTAATTACCTTCTGGTAATGAAAGAGGCGGAGCATCTCGGGCCCATGCATATATGATCTGAGGTCCTCGAGCACAGGTCGGCCCTCGAAAGAACTCCGAGTTGGACTTGCTCATCTCTCCGCAGTCCCACACCGCACGTGGAGAATCCTGCTCACGGTAGCCCGGTTCCTGACAGCCATAGATCAGTATGTGGTGGGCCACGTGCATTGTTGCATTTGGCTTGAATGCCACTGAAATGCAGACGGACAGGCGTTCCATTGTTAGACATTCCTCAAGTTAGAAAATTTTCATTACGCAATTTCCAAAGTAGAGCCCAACATTTCTCCAATATTAATTAAAGAAACTACCACAAGCAAATGCACCTACACAATCTCCCATTCGTGTGCTCTTTTAAAATTAATATAAAAGCCATTTATTGGATTTAATAAGTGGCTGTAATACTGCCTATTCATAGAATAGTTGTCCTAGAATTTTTTAGCAAAATATTTGCGACTCAACTTATACAAAGATTTGATGTTATCTTAAGATCCATATAATATACCTTTCGAGGCCCATTTATTATCCGCGGCAAAAGTCTCACAGCCAAGCTCCAAATACGAAAATGAGCAAAATAGATAAAAGAGTTACACTTCAAAATGCCAATAATTGTGTGGATGTACTGACTGATACAACAGAAATTCATGACAGCTATGTTATTCTACATTCCATTTAACAAAGCTATAAAGAACAGTTACTAGATCTGAAAAAATACAAGAACATCAGGGAAAATTGCATCAGCATAGAATGCCTCTAAGAGAATCTAATAATGGCACAAAAAAACATCAATGTATGTCTGAAAAATACACTTTCAAGCAAATATACAAATCACTTCTTGAAAACAAAACAAAATAACTATATCTGAAAGCTGCAAGCCATGACCTAGATGTTGGACACAATACTACTGTCCTTAAAACGGCTACACAGATACTCACCATCACTTGCTTTTATTTTAAGAGGATGCTTTTAACAAAGAAACACAATTTTTTAGGTAGAAATTTCTTCAGAAGAGCTAATCTGTTACAAATAGTTCCACCTGCCGAGAGCTGAAAGGGACATAACCTAGAGCATGACGCAAACAATCTTCAGCACTTAATGATCAGCAAACGCGCTATAAATCTATAGACAAATGTGTCCATATGAAGCCAACATCCTGGAACATTGGAGTGCATGTGCTCGTGGCAAGGCACGTGCTCACAGCTAGAGCGATGTCCTCACATATTAGGATCTCTTATGATTTTTAAGTGTCGTACCATTTGTCATAGCACCTTCATATGGAAGTGTCAGAGTATCCAAGTTGTTTGCTCAAACTATTCTTTTTAAAATGACAACATCTGCAGTGGATATTTACCACCCATTTTTTGGCTATGGGAGCTAGACAAGAGCGACATGCCATTTGCAATGGGTAAACTAAACAGGCATGAGATTACAACAATGAGTGAGAACTTTTGCTGCAATTCGTCGACAAAATATTGCGCCATGCTTTGGCAGATTTTTTTTAGCTTGCCATATTCATGCGCTATCCAAGAATAGAAATCTTGCTATTATTCGCAAGAAACACGAGCTATTATTCAATAGCTTGTGTTTTTCTCTAAGACAACTAATGCAATTAACCATATTGCAATGACTTGGGGAACTGCTCCATTTTCCCTTTCATACTCACCGACATACTTATGCTTGTTCGGTGTTATATGGAACGCTGTACAGAGGTATGTTTCATTCTGCGACAGAGATAAGAGAAAATAAATTACATAGAACACCTTTTCTCACATCTCTAAATGTGAAATACAGCTGCTTGATGAAAAGATAATGTTACCAGTGACGTGCCCCAAAAGCAGCGGGAGCCCCCTAGCTGAGACTGTTGCTGCTGTGGTGCCACAAGACGAATCGCACCAAGTTTGTTTAAAGAAGCACTGACACAAAATTTTGAAGGTGAGATAATGAGCGAGGCAGATTGACCTATATATAAACACACCTATGAAATATCAATGGTAAATATAGCCTAGAACATATCTAAAATAAATTATAAAGTGCACGCCGCGCGACTGAGAGAGGCGGAGCTCCTCGAAACATCGACGTCAACGCAGTGACAGTGTAAACAAACCTACGTTGCGCGTTTGTGTTCGCTGGTTGCTTGGACGCACCTTGTGCTTGCACTGCGTGCAATTTCTTCCTCAACGCCTGCAGCTTTACGTGTGCTGGCTCACAGCGAGGTGCCCATCTGCACATGCTCTTGTGCGTAGCCACAACGTCACAGTTTTGTATGGTCACCTGGCCAGCTGCATTTAGCTTGCTACCAGACCTGCTCCTGGCTAGCTTGGTGCTCTTTGAAGCCGATACTGCAACTGGGTTGTCTAACAATGCCTCTAAATAAATAACCATTGTACAATCATGGAAACGAGGTTTTCAGCTGTGATAAGTGGGTCATAAGCTACATATTACAACAACAAAAATAAAACAAGGTGCAAAATTTTTTTGCAGCGCTCGGTAAAGAAAACACAAGTTTTCTTGTGTTCCCTTGAGGAGCCTTGAATTCTTGGAAAATGTTATTGGCGACCAGATCATCAACGTTGCCCTGAATGCATTACTTCCTTCGGAAACAAGAATGCTTTATTTCATCATTAGGAATTTTAACAGCACTTATTGCCATACAAAAATTTGTGGTATAAATGCTGATGTCAGCATCTCTTTTTGGGGTTGAACAACACAACGCAATGGAGCAGCTCTTCAGCATGCTCATATATGCCGGGACAGCGTCATGCGCGGCTGTATGTGTACTAATACGAAAACAGCAGAAATAGTTAACACGGCGTTCCCCCTTGTGTTCAGTGTTTTATCGCAATGCAACAGGCCACGCTTTTTTTTATCGAGCGGCCATGTTTGAACACTGGAAAAACACTTTACACTGGAAAAATGATTTACACACAATTATAAGAAAGAATGTTGGTTGGCTGGGAATTAGTGCGCAAATTCGCCCTTCACATACTCTGACACAAAAAAGCAAGCAGTTACTAGTTGGTCTCTCTATCAATAAATACTAAAAAAAGAAGAAAAACGACGGCAGCTTTACCCTAGTGGTGCCAAGTGTGAAGGAAGTGCTGAGCTGGGCAGCCTCCTTTGTCTCTCCTGCTCTCTTTCTTTTTGTTCTCTCTTTCAGTTACTTCTGTGTTTTTCGATTTCTATTCTTCTGCCTACTCTGTTTCTTTCTTTCTTTCTCCCTTGCCTCCTCTTTCAGTTCTTATATGTGACAAGCGTTGCGTTTCCCTGGCCCCATTAGTAATGTCAGCACTTCATATCATCATCAAGGCACTCAAAGAATGAGAGGTAGAAGACTTCTCTTTCGCGCAAGCACGCACTCAATTGTTGGCTATGCTACACATAGTTTCATCAGCGTTAATATCACTATCAAAGCTTTCAAGGGACAAGAAAAGAAGACGTGTCAAGATCATCACCAAGGTGCTCGAAGCACAAGAGGAAAAGAACACTTTTATTTGAGGTGAGAGCACGCTCGATATGTTACAGCTGGCTGTGCTATACGTGTTTTTGCCTGTGTCATGCCAAGCGACGACAACAGCATAATAACCTGGCCTGCAAAAGGGCCCCCCACTTTGAAACTCCTACTGTTAATAGTAGAGTGCAGCAAATGCCTGATCAGAAACACGTAGACATGTTTTTTAGAGACATTTCCAGCAGTCGTAGTACATGTATTTGCAATTGCACAGTTATCTATATAATCTTTCGTCTAGATATCATGGCAATTTGATATTTTGCAGTATTGTTCACAGCGAATGGTTTCCGTTGCCATAAATAAAATAACTTCTTGAAATCCGTCAGTTCATGACACACAGAGCGTCTGTGTGTGTCACGTATTTCTATGTCTGTGTGTTTTTGTACAGTAAAAAACTACAGTATGACATACCAACACACCCAAAACGCCACGTTAATTATACTATGCATCCACATTTCAGCGTAAAAGTAAAGCCGAAAGCTGCTTATAACAACAGAAAAGCGTACTTCAGCCGTCCTGATACAAAATATTTTAATGCACTGTCGATTACAGCTCTATACTTCCACAAAAACATGGAATAATACGATTCTCCAACAGTGACGTTAAGAACTGACAGTTCACTCTAATAGACAGTTTATCATATAAGGCATGCATCTGGCATGTTTACTACGTTGAACTTCTTACAAAGGCATCACAGAGCTATCGTAAGTCAGCGCAGTACAGAATTCCCAATACAAACTGCAGCCCGGGTGGAACGAGAGCTGTACCCTGAGAGTGGCTTATTCTGTGAGCATCTTTTAAACAATGTTTCATTCTGAAGCAAATAAAATATAAATACCAAGGAAACACAATCATGATGAATGAAGATACGATTGTCACAAAAAAAGTTGGTCGTTACATTAAAAGACATAAAAGCGAAAGAAACACAATAAAATAAAGAAATAGAGCTAATATGATGCACCTGTCAATGTTGCGAAGAATTCGCTGACATTTTCCCTTTCATAATTCTAAATAGCGTAAGCAAGATAAAAATGGAATGCAGTCGCGACTGGCATAGCCAGGTGCATTAGTTGGTTTCCTGTTCGTAATCAGTAAACACTTACAGACATTAGTAGAGCTCTAGAAATTTTCGCTATGATGTTTAACTTTATGGTTAGTAACCATCATCAACTTAATTAGCTGAAGCAAACGGCAGTGAATACCGGCAAGCAGTTCAGCACGAATTCCGGAAAAGAAACGCCGGTGTTCGTTCCACAATGCAAGTGGTAACTGAAGATACGATGATATTTGTTATGCAAATTTAGAGAGGTTGAAGCTGAATACCCACGGAAGTAAACTCGCCTAATCAAACTTGTACGTGACAATAAAGTATATTATTAGTTAAGGACATGGGGCATAAGAAAAACAACGTTGCAGCGGTTGGAGGAAAGGATCATTGGATGCGATCTTGAACGTTACGCACGTTTCCATATGGTTTTTTCCCGGTAAACGGGCGTTATGAGAAGACATCATCGTTTAATATCCCTGCGACTAGCACAACCGTCACCTCGAATAGATAGCAGAATGCTGCGGTACGTGGAAAACAGACCTTTCTGTCATACTCGAGCATGCGTGACAGGTGGGGCAACAAACAATCAGGACGCGAGAAACAAAAAATCAGACATGTTACCTGCGTAGGTCGGACGTGAGGCATCAACAACGGGAACTGTGTTGCCGCCGATGTGCTCGCTGACATATATACAACTGTCACACATAGTGAGAGAAAAGAGCAAACAAACACTCTTGCCATTTCCTTAGCGTAACACAAACAGCTGCTAGCGATTCTTCAGGTGTTAACAAGAGCCTCCTACGCGACGGAGAACGAAAGTAGGAAGCACTGAGCGAGGAGGATAAGGAGCGATGATGATGATGATAGCGTTGATCCTGATTCTCGTCACAAAATTATATTTACTAATAAAGTAACTTGCTGTTCGTGCATAAAAAACACGAAATAGTTTATAAATTTTTTGTGGTTTTTGTATTACTTTTATACAACCTGCGTTGAAGACAATTTCCTCCAAGATCTTCAAGTCTTTGTTGCATTTCTCTGAGGCTACGTTTTCGTATGCTCCAAACGCCAAATGTGAAACGTCGTGTTTTGAACAAAAATAACAATTTTGTAGGCTACAATAGAACATAATAAATAGTTCAACGCAATCAAAGCATTTGAAAAAGTATATTATTTAAAAATTTTACCCTAAGTCAACATCTACACTTGCTGGGTATGTTTATTTAGATCTTTGAGGCTATTGCTTTTCTCTTTATGAGCTGCAAAAGCGAAAACAAAAACAACAAAAAAACATCATGCACCGCAATTCGGTCTCATAAACGATACCCAAACAGTAATGCGGGTGACATTTCTAGAGTTCCCAATAATGTTTCTTTGGCATGCAGCATAGAAAATATACAGACTCTATGGGAGCAAAAATTTGCGTCACTCCTCCCTCCTCCTAGAGGACGCTGTCGTCGGGGCGCTTTTTGAAGTTATTGGCAAAACATCTTTTTTTGACAATGTCTTGCCACCAAAAGTAAAAATCTCAGGGGAGTTTTTATCTTAAAAAATGTCGGTAGCATAGAAAGGGTGTTGTCTAACGATTGACGTTAATGTTGTAGTTTTAGATCTTGCAGTCGCTTTCGCCGCACGTAGCGAGCAAAACAACGGCCTCGAGATTTGTGCAACAATCTCAGAGGCCGTCTTCGTTGATGTGCATTTTAGATACCATATAATATTTTTTTAGTTATTAAGAAAAGCTGAAACCAGATGCGAACTCAAGATAAGACTGGAGTTACACTGCTCTATTCGAGCCAGAATAACTCATCTCGAAGGCTATCGATTTTAGCACATGCAGCATGTGCAATAATGGCAGATGGAGATAGCTTTATTGGACAACGCAACGAGAAATGAGTTCCTAGGGCTGCGTGGCGGATCAGTCCCACGTCTACGTCTCGATTGCCTTTAAGGTACAGAGCATTATCGGAGAGAGTGATATTAAAAAAAAAAAGCCGATAGGCACTTATTCTTTATCAACAAGTTCACTTTCGCTTGACAGTAGTCCCACGCAACTGTGTAACTTCACTACGTTCACATCTCTCAACTATCTGAATTACCTTTCAGATTAGTTGTGTTTAATCAAGCAGAAATTTTAGTTCTTTTAGTTTTGGTTCGTGTACATTGATATGTGGGGTTTAACGTCCCAAAACCTGCATAAGATTAGTAGAGACGTCGTACTGGAGGGTTCCGGAAATTTCGACCATCTGGGGTTCTTTAACGTGCACGCAAATCTGAGTACACGGACTAACAGCATTTTCGCCACCATCGAAAATGCAGCTGCGCAGCCGGGATTCGATACCGCTACCTGCGGGTCAGCATCCGAGTACCTTAGCCACTAGACCACCGCGGCGGGGCTTGGTTCATGTACAATACAGCCATTTTTTTGTTTCGTTATTTTGCATTTTCTTATCTCGTAACCCGCTCCCCTCTGTAATGCTTCGGTGATTGGGTGTAACAAGACGAAATGAAGGCGTAACTAAACAAACGAATTAATCAATCAATCAATCGGGCAAAAAAACCAGGATCACTTTTAAATGCTGTGAAATCTCAAGATTATTATTATTATTATTATTATTATTATTATTATTATTATTATTATTATTATTATTATTATTCGTTGTTGTCATTGTAGCCTTCATTGCGCCATGCCCAATTCATGATATGCCTAACCAACAGATCCAGTCGGCCATTCTTGAAACCATTGTTATCACCGTAAAATTATTGTTTTGCACGGTGCTTACTTTTTAGAACCACGATTCAGCGAGGTGCCGGCATGCCCGTTTGATTCCCTATCCTTTCTGCGTTTTCTGTTGTTTTTTTTTTCTTCCTGTTTTTAATTCTAAGCTTTTTTTTTTCTTCTCGGTGGTTTTCTTTTTTTTATTGCTGTGCTTCGTCTTTGCTTTTGACAACGATGCTGTTCTTATCGAGCATTTCATGTCAGTGAAGGTATCATCATAACCATCATCATCGTTGTCAGCATCATATGCGGAATCTTGTGGGCATCGTCAATGTATGGTGGCTGGAATCCTAGCCACAGTAATAAAGGGGCATAAATGTTTGGTAAATCCCACCCCTCGCCTGTGGTCCTCTAAAAATGAAGTCAACAGTTATCCCAGCAAATGGGTACGTTCCACAGAAATAGGCGCGGCCTACGAGAAAACCATCGTAAGCATGCATAGACGGGTATCGTATGCGGCACAGAAATTGGGTAAATGTTACCACTCACCACTGCTCCGCTAAATGGGAAGAAGGCTGCAGTTAGCCGAACAAATGGCGCGCCATAGTCATTCCACTGTCACGTGACGAGCGAGTGAGGTTTGGTGCAGTGCAGGCGCAGACGTTGACACGCGTCGCCCGGCTACTCCCATCATGGCAGGTCTAGCCTGACGGCCCTGTTGCGGGTGCACTAGATTTGGCCCTGCAGGCTGTGGTGATAAAAGCTGGCACCTATACTGCCACATCAAAGCTTAGCTCAATAAATGGAAGTGATACAACATATCCAAGGGACTCACAAAATATAGATATACCTGATAAAGGAAAGGCCACCCGCTTGCTTCCATGTTTTATCAGTATCGGCGAAGCGGAGGAAGTTAGCTCTTTAGGGGCGAAGCTCTTTATAGCAACACCCGTTCGTCCCTCGTAGCCGTTGTAGTAGTGCGTAATAAGTATAACATTTTGATCTCCCAGGTGGTGCCGGTGAGAGATTTCTTCTGTGCGTTGTTGAACAATGAAAAATAGTGCTCAATGTACATGCCAATGGCTGCTAAGAGGGAATGAGAAACCGGAGAATTCGGCTTTTAGTTAACGCGCACGCTGCAAATTTTTTATTGTTCAACAACGCACAGAAGACAAAAAAGGGTTGCTACGTTATACTCGCTGGGCGTAACCTCCTAGGTTTTAGAAAGGTTTAGTGAGCGTTGGGCCGCAGTGCCATGAATGCAGTGAACTAGTATATACCGTGAACTCGAGGTGGTTGAAGGTGGGAAGTAGACCCGAAGCGCAAGCCGTAAGAAAGTGTGCGTGTGGCACCTCTCGTTCAGTCCTTGAAATGTCCACTGGATGGCGGTGCTTCTACATGAGGAATATATGATGAAAAGATGCGAGATGGTGGTACTTGGAGTGTTGATTAGGTGGACGAACGGACACACAGACAGATGCATGGACGGACGCACGGATGGCTGCACGGACGGATGGACGCATGGACGGACGCAGGAGCGGATGCATGGACGAAAGCAGGGACGGACGCACAGATGAACGTGCGGATGCACGAACAGACGCACGCACGGACGGGCGGACGGACGCACGGGCGGCCACACAGACGCACGCATGGATGGACGGAAACAAGAACGAATGGACGGACGCATGCTTCGCCCCACTATCCATCATTCACTTCATGGATATGCTGCCATTTTTTTCACTCCCCCAGCTTTTTTCACGCCAGCTTTTCTGAACCTTTTCTGTCTCTCTCAACGCCTTCACCTCTAACCCTTTAAACATTTGCCCTCTCCTCCTCTTCTGTTTCACTTGAAGAATAGCGTACGAAGCGTAGACATACGTGCACTATGGTTGAATGAAGTAAAACAAATATTTGAAGGGCTGGTTTCTTCGTTTTGCACAACCCTAATGAGAACCAGCAGCAATATCAGCTTTTTGAAAAGAAAGAGCAAGGGAGGATGAAAACTTGTAAGGAAAATTGCGTAAACAGGAAATGTGCCAGCTGGCATCAAGGAAAGGAGGAAAGTAAAGCCGAAGTTTCCACAAGTGCAGATTTTCACTGGGAATGCCATTGAAAAAGAGAAGACTCTCTTTACCGAAACCTAGACTCCAGCGACACCCTGTATTTAAAGCATTTCTCATCGCAATGAATTAGCGTGATACCACAGCGATACTGCACAAACGTGGTCAGTAGAGCAGTCAGACAGTGAATTCAGAGGGAAGTGACTTCACCCCCTCCCCCTTCCAACCGAAATTTTCAAACGCACGCATAGGCATGCGCAACGTTTCCCATCAAAAGGGGCGAAGGTTCATCGCAGCCCGCCACCCCCAATTAAGTCAAAATATGGCGCAGATTTTGCGCCCATCCTTTCTTAGCTGACTATAGGGAGGGTCGTCCCCCTTGCCCAACCCTCGCCATGTGCGCGCCGATGAACGCACGTACGAACATAATAAACGGCTAAGGTTGAGCGTCGGGCTATAGTTGGTACAGCATAATTCAATGTGAAAACGAAAGTAATGTACAACAACCTCGGAAAGGAGCAGTGCTTCGAGATGGGTAATAGTGCACTTGAAGTTGTAAAATACTATGTCTACTTAGGGCAGGTAATAACCGCAGAGCCGAACCACGAGATTGAAGTAACTAGAAGAATAAGAATGGGGTGGAGCACATTCGGCAAGCACGCTCAAATTATGACAGGTATTGATTTGATATGTGGGGTCTAACGTCCCAAAACCACCATATGATTATGAGAGACGCCACAGTGGAGGGCTCCGGAAATTCCGACCACCTGGGGTTCTTAACGTGCACCCAAATCTGAGCACACGGGCCTACAACATTTCCGCCTCCATCGGAAATGCAGCCGCCGCTGCCGGGATTTGAACCCGCGACCTGCGCGTCAAAAATTATGACAGGTAGATTGCCCCTATCCCTTGAGAGGAAGGTATATAACAGCTGTATCTTGCCGGTACTTAGCTACGGAGCAGAAACCTGGAGAGTTACAAAGAGGGTTCAGTTTAAATTGACGACGACCCAGCGAGTGATGGAAAGAAAAATGGTAGGTGTAACCTTAAGAGACAAGAAGAGAGCAGAGTGGATTAGGGAACAAACGGGGGTTAAGGATATCATAGCTGAAATCAAGAAGAAGAAATGGACATGGGCCGGGCATGTAGCGCGTAGACAGGATAACCACTGGTCATTAAGGGTAACTAACTGGATTCCCAGAGAAGGCAAGCGGGTTAGGGGGAGACAGAAGGTTGCAGATGAGATTAAGAAGTTTGCGCGTATAAATTGGCAGCAGCAAGCACAGGACCTGGTTAACTGGCGGAACATGGGAGAGGCCTTTGTCCTGCAGTGGACGTAGTCAGGCTGATGACGATGATGATGATGAATTCAATGTTTCACAGCGCGTGGCGTGGAACGATCACGAACAAACAAGAGACACACAAAGCGCTGAACAAATTTAAGCGGCTTTCATTTTCTTGCCACAGCCCGTAGGTCGCGGGATCGAATCCCGGCTGCGGTGGCTGCGTTTCCGAAGGAAGCGGAAATGCTTTAGGCCCGTGTGCTCAGATATGGGTGCACGTTAAAGAACCCTGCAGGTGGTCTGAATTTCCGGAGCCCTCGAAATAATTCATAGCGGAAACGAGGACACTCTTATCGCGAGTGACGCCAAGAGAGCGGTCCGAAACTTTACGAAGGGATGGGTATCTGTCGAGGCGCAGCACATGCTAAACGCCAGAGCCGAAGATTTCAAGTCTGGTGCGATTGCTGCCAAGTCTCTCAAGTGGTTTCCTGCGCACGTGGGAGAGCTTGGCAGCGACCAAAGATATGACCTCCCGTCGAACCACAAAGGGCGCGCCCACTTCGTCGCGAGACTGCTAACCTGCCGCGACGCAGACGAAAGGGCCGCCGATGTGCGACGCATTGACGATGGCGAGGCACCTTCATGAGGTTGGAGGACATAATACCTCTACGACAACGATAACAGACACCGAGGCCTTACAGGACTGCAAGGACATGTCGGTTACTTCCCACGAGATCCTAAACCATTACAGAAAAACGCGAAGACGTTACCCACCACCCCACGTGCAAGTAGAAAGGTCTCAAGCGTCCGATCTGAGGCGTCTGCAGACCGACACATTGGAGAATCCCCGACACCTGCATAGACTGTGTCCCTCGCTGCACCCGTCACCTGGCTGTTCATGGTGCGGGCACGAGGCAGCCGACATGGCGCATGTACTTTAAGAGTGTGAGTGCGGTGTTCGCCGCCACTACTCGGACGAGTGCGAGTGTACCCCAGGACGACTGGCTGAGCGGTGGCGAGCCGCCCTTCTCAGCCCACGTGCAGTGGACCAAATCTGGACTGTCCAGCGAGCCAGGGCTATCGCCGAAGACATCGCGCGATGCTCAGCGGACGACAGCTCCTGGAGGCCTAGCCCGGACCAGTAATTCCTCGTTGGATCCTAATAAACTTTATTACCTACCTGTATACCTCCACTACGGCGTCTCTCACAATCATGGTGGTTTTGGGACGTTAAATCCCACATATCAATCAATAAATTCTTGCCACAGCAACATATATGCGCTTTTATGAGAAAAAAAACGAAAAAAAACAACCCACGAGGTATATAAAATTAAAGTCGATATAAACATCAAATCACTACCGATATCACATATTTTGCGATAAGAATTCGCTTTCTTTGCTCGAAAGAGCAAGCGAAGCTATAGACTAATGCACTTTTCATCACGTTTCGAAACTCACTGAGCTTCATTGATTTCGCCCGCTATCCTATTTTTGTTTCTTGCGAGCACACGTGGATGACTGAAGAGGCTGGCGAGTGCACAAACCCGAGGTTGGCTCAAGCGACACCCCTTGTACCAACCAGTGGCGTAGCTAGACATGCCGCCCCCCTTCCCATTATTTTCTTCTTTTTTTTTCTTCTGGCATGTCATCATCATCATCATCATCATCATCATCATCATCATCATCATCATCATCATCATCATCATCATCATCATCATCATCAGCCTGACTACGTCCACTGCAGGACAAAGGCCACTCCCATGCATGTTCCGCCAGTTAACCCGGTCCTGTGCTTGCTGCTGCCAATTTATACCCGCAAACTTCTTAATCTCATCTGCCCACCTAACCTTCTGTCTCCCCCGAACCCGCTTGCCTTCTCTAGAAATCCAGTTAGTTACACTTAATGACCAGCGGTTATCCTGTCTACGCGCTACATGCCCTGCCCATGTCCATTTCCTCTTCTTGATTTCAACAATGATATCCTTAACCCCCGTTTGTTCCCTAATCCACTCTGCTCTCTTCTTGTCTCTTAAGGCTACACCTACCAGTTTTTTTTCCATTTCTCGCTGCGTCGCCCTCAATTTAAGCTAAACCCTCTTTGTAAGTCTTCAGGTTTATGCTCCGTAGCTAAGTACCGGCAAGATACAGCTGTTATATACCTTCATCCCTTCCCCTTAAGGGATAGTGGCAATCTACCTGTCATAATTTGAGAGTGCTTGCCAAATGTGATCCACCCCATTCTTATTCTTCTAGTTACTTCAATCTCGTGGTTCGGCTCCGCGGTTATTACCTGCCCTAAGTAGACATAGTATTTTACAACTTGAAGTGCACTATTACCTATCTCGAAGCGCTGCTCTGTTTGCCTCTGAGCCAAAAATAACACTCGGTCACATATGTTTGCCTGTGCCCCACTTCAGATTAAAAAGTTCTGGCTACGCCTCGTGTTCCAAGAGATTCACATCGCAATAAATTATCGTGATACCAAAGTAATACCACAGTTCCGCGCTGAGTGTGTTTCTTTTTACTATTTCCACACAACTAGTTTGACATCTACTTTTTATTCCCAAATGTAGTAATAATGAAAATGGTCTTATTAAAGGGACGCTAAAGACAACTATTAAGTCAGCGATGATTGTTGAAATGGCGGTCCAGAAACCTCGTAGTGTTACTTTTTGGTACTAGTGCCCCGCATCGGGTTAGCACACTTCAAATTACTCGCCTCAAGAAGCGGACCGACCGGACCATCCCCCGTCATTGTTGCCACGCACAACGTTGCCCGGCTTTACTGCGCTAGTAGCAGCAGACCGAAAGCGGTGGGAGCCACAGCAGCATCAACGGCCATTGATCAATTTCCTGCTATTGGCTGCAAGATTGCAGACGTTTTTGTTTCAACTGTGCCTCGCTAGATGGCATTACCTGTCCCGCGTACACACGCGGAAATTGAATTTTTGAACCACTCGCGCCATTCCCCATAGTAACGTCCCGGCGGTTCCTTTTTCCATGAATCAAACAGAAACGAACAAGCACTACTTTATTGCGTTTCTTGATGCACGGAAGCTTCTTTATTTAGTGCAGTTGGATTGATTACTAGTGATCAATTGTAGGCTGTCCGTCTGATGTCTTGGGAATCATTTTAAAATGTCCTACGGCGGCGCTTGTGTTCTTGTGCATTTACCTTAATTTCTCGGCAAGTAGGGCACTGTTGTTGATAACATTGTCGTTTTGGATGTTGTCATACATTGAGATTTCACTTTGATGTAAATTGTTATTTGACATTAGTGTCCCTTTAAACCAAACGAAAAAGATATTCTCTTTTTTTATATTTCATATATTTTATGTTAACTACTCGATTCTTGGTCAATACACCAAGATGAGTGTGTGCCAATGGTTTTAGAATATACATCTACAAATTTAGTAACATTTATGTGTATAGGAATGGTCTGACTCCTTCCCGGACGATGTAGTGGACGATGTAGTGTAATACTTCTCTTAACGCTGTATATAAGCTGGTCAGAAATGTACCATTCTTATCATTCAGTCGCTTCTATCCACTGAGGGAAAGCCTTCTCAAAGCAGCATTTAATCGCATTCGACTGAACCTCACTATTTGGAATATTGCTGCTCCATCGCTGCTACTTTTCCTTCTAATCAGGACCATATTTCTTTATGTTTAAACTATCAATTTTAACTTAGATTCATATTGGTTATTCTTAGATTTCTCAATGGTGATACTATTCAGATGGACAGATAAACGAATGGACGGACGAATGGGTGGACGGATGGGTGGATGGATGGTTGAAAAACTTGATTGAGAAATCCTGAAGAACGTGGCTCAGCGAGCAGCGGACCACTTCTGTAGGTTGGAACATTCACACCAGGCCCGAGCACTGCATCGTGAGGAGGCCAAAAGTTGTTATTCGTCTGGGATTTCATTTAGAAGAAGCATTTCTCGGCCAATCCCCAAGACAGGTGCGAAACACTGACGCAGCACATAATCATCAAAAGAGTGTAGACATTGCAGAACCACTGGTGCACTTTGGTGCGCTAACGAGCTTGGCGTGCGCGTAAATCACGATTCGAACTGCCCGAACGGTGCTTTGTCTCGGCGTAATTAAGAGCGCCGAAGTGCCAGCCGGGCCGGTAACTCCCTTCGCACTGGTCGTTCTGTACCCTTTGAGCCATGACGATGGTCAGTCGGCGGCCGAGTATATACGCTAACCCCTGTTAGACTGATGACGGTGCCTCGAGGCTTGCAACGTGCAGCAGCAGCGGCAGCAGCAGTCCTGCAGGAGCCGACAGACGTCCGCCGAGGCGGGCTACCCCGCGCGGGGTCGTACGAGGTTCATTAGCCACGCCGTTTGGGCGGGCAAACACAATTTGAGCCGCGCAACAGACCGCGAGTCCCTGCTCCACGGGACTGAGCCGGCGCCGGCACGTCTCGGCGGGCGCCCGCCATATTGCGATGGTTCCGCCGCTCAACGCCAGGGCCAGCGTAGCGGGACGCGGGCTCCCCCTAGCGGTGGCAACTCAATCCACTGCACTCCTCGCCGACAATGGGTGTCCCTAATGAATTTTGATCCCGCGACACGGTGCGGTGAGCAGCGAAGGCAGCCAGCCAGCCGTCCTACCCTGTTTCGTACCAGATCTCCGGCATGTGCAGCACATCCGACGCGTCTCCCAGTTCCTTCCCTCGTCCCTCTTTATCCCATTTTAGGCCATTTCGCCTCTCCCCTTCTTTTCTTCTCGACGTACCTATCGCCTCCTAATTCAGGAATCTTTGCATGTGCTCTCCATCTCTTACCCATCTCTTTCCTGTTTTTGTTTTTTTTTTGTCGTTTCTTCATCGTCAAACGCCAGCGCACTACGTGTTATAAAATTTGATTTTCATATGTCACAGCTTACTGATAATTGTGTTCTTCTCATAACTGAATTGCTGAATTGCCGTTCTTTACTCTCATGAAGGAAAAGAAGCCGTTTAAACAATTTGTGGTACGTAATACTTACTGAGCCGCTTCCCAAGACACAAGGCTCAATCTTTTTGTAAAATAGCTCCCTTATTTGAGCAGGTGTTTATGATCTGTGGTAATGAAATACCGAAGTTTGTCCCGCAACACTTAAGGAATTAAATTTTCTAGCTACTTTGTTAGCTAAACGTTTCTCTTTTAATACTCAAGTAATCCTGAAGAGTAACATTGGCTGTTCGAAACGAAGCACCCGTCTTTCCTGAGGCACTACAACCATTTTGGTAGTTCATGTTTTATTTATAGTCTTTTTTTCATCACCATTTTATTAGGCAATGTTTTGACTGCCCTTTTCACTCTCAATTGCTTTATTAATACTTTCAATATCGTATGTTTATTGAATAACTGTATATATGACTGCATAAAAAAGGGGAAATCTTCAATTTCTGTTTATGGAGATTCGCTGCACCATTTTGATAATCCACAATTTTATATATACTGTCATATAAACCAATCATCATCATCATCATCATCATCATCAGCCTGACTACGTCCAGTGCAGGACAAAGGCCTCTCCCATGATGTTCCGCCAGTCAACTCGGTCTTGTGCTTGCTGCTGCCAATGTATACCCGCAAACTTCTTAATCTCATCTGCCCACCTGACCTTCTGTCTCTCCCTAATCCTAACAACTACCAATAACCTTCGAGTAATTAATATCTCGCTATGTTGCTCCAGATTTTTTGAAAACCTTGTTTCTCGCGGTTCACTATAAGTGCAAGAACTGTTGTAAAATTGGCGTATTATAGTATAAGCGTAATAGGACACAACCTCCTGAAGTTGTTCTATGTCCCTGGAAGCAGCGACCTTCACATGGATTAGCCAACGTCATAATTCTCGGAAGTTGGATTAAATATGGTCCATAAGAAACTGCTGTTCGTATCAACTCGCCCCAACTGCCAGTTATTCTGATAAGCACTATCTTGGTCATTGATGAGATAATGAATGCAAATGAAAATCAGCAGGTAATCAAGCCAAGTAAACATATAGTTTCACTGGCTTCATTATCTGGTTTTCATTATAGTGCCAAACAAAGAAACGCTCAAGACTCTTTCTTCATTCATAATCAATGTAACCAATTCTTTCAAACTTACTTTTCTTACCTGATCCCCACCCCCCGCCTCCTTCCCATTCATCTGTTCCGCCGCACTCCACACCGTCCACACCGATAACACGTATTCCACAGCTATACTTTGATTCTCAAAAAAGAAAAGAAAAGAAAGCGATAAAGTTACAATAAAACAGGGCCAATGTCTACGAGAACTAACAAAGAATGATGCTAACAAAAGTATAGGGAATGTTATTAGTATAGCAATTATAATGCGAACGTGAAGAATGAAAAGTCGAGGAAACGATCACTTGCTGCCGCACGGGACCGCACCCGTGACCTTTCGTTCCTTTTACTGTAATGGCTACTGGCGGACGTTTAAAAAAAGCAAATATATGCCCTATAAAGTAGACGGAGAAATGAATGCCGCTGTAGAGCTCAGTTGGTAGAACATCAGACGCGTTATTCGAAGATCGCAGATTCGGTCATTTCCAGCTGCAAGTTAACTTTCAATCCACTTTTCTTGCTTCATATTTGCATTACAATTACTTCCGATAACGTCCCTTTTACTTTCCTTGGTATAATTGTCTGTAAGTTCTCATTAATATTGTGTATAGCAAACAAAATGAGTCCTTAAGTTTCCGCTTCCTTTCTTAATAATCATAATAAGAAAAGAGTGAGACAAGGAGACACAATATATATATCGAGTACGGTTCACTGCGAACTTAATTGTAAATAAAAATAAATAAATTAAAGGAAGTATCTAAATAGCTAGGCTGAGTAGAAGCAGAAATCAACGTTAACAAAGCATCTCGCAAAAACGCCACGACTTGCAGACGGCATAGTGCTATATAATTTTGACAAAGTTGATTTCGGGCGCATTTCTGAACAAAAAATTTTCTCGGTAACCATAGCAACAAATTGCAAACAATAACCGAGGAATAAAATCAATAAAGCAATAATGGGGCCTCAGTACGATGAAGGCAAATATTATGCTGAATAGCTTGGCTAAAGGAAAATAGTTCCCGATTTGAAACCATACACTGGAGTCTATACAAGGATATGCATACCTATATTACACACGACACGTTATTCCCCAAAAAAAAAAATTCACCAAAAGATAGGCCTGGAGTGCATTCGTCAGACACTCCAATAGATATGAAGAAATCTGTCACTGTCGTTAAAGCGAAAAGTATACAATCACTGAGTACTGCCAATTTTAGCATATGGGGCTCAAAAAGGAGTGAGAGAGAGAAAGAGGCAAAGGAAAAGCAGGGAGGCCAAGCAGCTTGTTCCCGGTTTGCTAACATACACTGGGGGAAGGGGTGGAAGAAAAAACGAGGAAAGAGAACAAGTGACAGGCTCACACATGTCAGCGTTCACCGCGCAGACTTCGACACTTACAACTGGAACGTGTTTGAGACAGCAGTTCCTCCGCAGTTGTCTAAAAGTAGACCGTAGAATTCAAAATGTTCACAAATTGCTTGAAAGAACTGGCCCCCAGGAATCCAAAACTTGCCGTGCGCATTCGGCTGAAACAGGAAGGATAACAAATCAACCAAAGATAGAGTTGGGAACCACGCCGCGCGAAGGGGAAAGTAAAATTGTAGGAGGGATTGGAGGACGGCAGAATGGGTCAGGGAACCAAGATAATTTGCACATATCTAGTTGCACTTATAGAAACGGGCCCGGACTGGCCACGCCATAGAGTTTCATACAATAATACCTAGAGGGAAATCTGGCGCTAGTGTCTACACGGGCTCCTTCAGCGGCGCGTGTATACCCCCATGGGAATGATGGGAAGTACAGGCTTAGGATCTGCTTTGGATGGATTGCGTTTTCGGATCTGCTTCGGATGGATCACGTTCTTGGGATTCGAAACGCTTTTTTTTGCCGAATGTAAAACAGTCATATGAAGTTATTTTTAATTGAAAATTGCTTCACTCTTTTGCATGTAAATCTTGTTGCTAAATGTTTCCATGACCACAAGGCAGAAGTGAAACGTGGACAAATTTAGCCACCAGGGTATGCATTGCTCTGCCATTGCGTTCCAGATTTAGCGTCAAGATATAATGAATGATTTTTTTTTCAACACTTGAAAACATATATACTTATCTTGCACTCGAAAGTACGCATTATCTATCTATCTATCTATCTATCTATCTATCTATCTATCTATCTATCTATCTATCTATCTATCTATCTATCTATCTATCTATCTATCTATCTATCTATCTATCTATCTATCTATCTATCTATCTATCTATCTATCTATCTATCTATCTATCTATCTATCTATCTACCTATCTATCTATCTATCTATCTATCTATCTATCTATCTATCTATCTATCTATCTATCTATCTATCTATCTATCTATCTATCTATCTATCTATCTATCTATCTATCTATCTATCGAAACAACAGTACAGCATTAAGTGACACACACTTAACGTTTCGTCTGCTACGATGCCAGGTGCGTCTGTCCGAGTGGTCGGCCGGGACTCTGTCCCAAGTGCACCTCTCGTTGTGTTGTGAAGTGAGCGAAGCGTCACGGTGCGTCTAATTTGTTTCACCGTCGTTTTGTAGTCGTTTCGAATGAGTTTGGCGCGCTCGTGAAAAAAACATGAACTCGATGGAATATCCTGCACTGGCAAGAGACTCTATACGTCTATTGCGCAGCGGTGAGTGGATGACGCTTCCTTTAAACTGTCGAATACGACTCGTAAAGCTCCAACGCCGCAGCAAATCAAGAGACCTAGTGGTCTTGAGCCTCTTCGAACAACCAAGGCACTGCTGCTTCAGCATTTTTCACCGCACCCCACTACCTACGCTGTGCGAAGAACGAAACTGAAACTGTAGAAAAAGATATTCCAAAAGGACTTGTTTTTGGGCTAGTTGGTGCATACTTGGTGCAGAAGACTGAGGCGCAAAAAACATAACGTGAAGCAGGAAGAGCAGGAGAGATGGACAGATGGCGCTGTTCTGTCTTCTCTACTGCTCTTCCTGCTTCACGTTATGTTTTTTGCGCCTCAGTCTTCTGCACCATGTGGAAAAAGATTTGCAGGCAGTTCGCTAGCTAACACTATCCAATCCGAAGCCTTTACTTAAAATAATTTCCATGGGGGTACACGCTCGCAGCGCCAGATTCCTCTCTATAAGTATTATTGTATGAAACTCTATGGGCAACGCAGTGCGTAGAGCAGACAACTGGTGGACAGCGAGAGCAAAGAATGATTACCAGGGTATGGGAAACGCAGTCGGGGAAGACATGCAGAGAGTTGGATGGAGTGAAGAAATTGAGGACTTCGCAGGGATAAAATGGAATGAGCTCGCACAGGATAAACTGAAGGTCACTGAGAGAGGCCTTCGCCCTGCAGTGGAGTAATATAGAGGCCGAGAATGGTGATGATTCTGACATGCATGCTGCTTTTCAGGCAACAATATAAATTATTATTATTATTATTATTATTATTATTATTATTATTATTATTATTATTATTATTATTATTATTATTATTATTATTATTATTATTATTATTATTATTATTATTATTTCCGTACACATACAAGACATCAAAAACGAAAGGGGGGGGGGAATGATGTACTCTACAACAAGATCAAAAAGTTACAATCATTACAGACGACAGTTTGCTACAGACTTGAGCGCCTCAAACTTCGACCACACAGGAACAAGTGATTACAAAATGCTACTCGAGAAAGACAACCGGAATTTGTGTACCAGCAACCAGCTGAATATTAAACGTGGTGAATGCAGTGACACCTAGTCCAAGGATAAAAAAGAAGAGTACTGTCTTCCAACTGTGGGAGATTGCGGTTTTGTGGTCAGAAAAGACACTTCTTTTTGCGAACCGAGGGAGCACGGTGCAGCGTATCTTTTACCCCCCTCTCTATGGAATACCGATCATTCCATCCTATTCTTCACCGCGTTGTAACAAGTTTGGGAACAGCTCAGCAGCACACAACCACAGCTGCGAAATGTTGGGCACTCCATCAGTAAGAGTCAGAGCGTTGCACATTAATGCCCACAAGCCGGTTACGAAGAGCTTAACGCACGTATACCTGTCAGTGAAACATGTACTTTATGCGATAAACACATTTTTGTTATTCTCCGTAAGCCACAAAAAAAAAATAAAGACAGCCATACAACTATTGTCGTCCCACCCTTGAGACACCATACTTGTAAAAGAAAAGAAAACGAGAAACAGCCCCGCCGCGGTGGTCTAGTGGCTAAGGTACTCGGCTGCTGACCCGCAGGGCGCGGGTTCGAATCCCGGCTGCGGCGGCTGCATTTCCGATGGAGGCGGAAATGTTGTAGGCCCGTGTGCTCAGATTTGGGTGCACGTTAAAGAACCCCAGGTAGTCTAAATTTCCGGAGCCCTCCACTACGGCGTCTCTCATAATCATATAGTGGTTTTGGGACGTTAAACCCCACAAATCAATCAATCAAAACGAGAAACAAAGAACGGACAGTTTCTCTGTGTTTGTGTACGTCCCTTGATCATACGTCAGTTCTTTTGTGGCGTGCAAACTAATCTCTCCAGGGGGTTCTTCCTAGCGGGCCTGGCTCGTCAACGTGCTGCTTCCCCGTTGGCCTCGTCACGTGATGCAGCTGTAAAGCCCCGCTGATCAACGCCACTGTGGTGTGACGACTAATCCGCTAAGCGAAGAGGAAGCACCATGGTATCGACAGAAGAGAGGAATGGGGCGACCTCTTCGGTGATGGCACTTCTGCGACGATTTCCTCTTGGGGAATAAAGGCGGGAACAGAAACTACAACAGCCATCTCTTTTTTTAAAAAAAACGATAGTCTTTCTTGGGGACCTTCGACGCAAAAAATTTGGTCTGTCTGTCTGTCTGTCTGTCTGTCTGCCTGCCTGCCTGCCTGCCTGCCTGCCTGCCTGCCTGCCTGCCTGCCTGCCTGCCTGCCTGCCTGTCTGTCTGTCTGTCTGTCTGTTTGCACACTTGTCTGTTTGTCGACTCTTACCGGCATCGAGTACTTGAAACGGCCGACCCTATCATCAGCGACCACCAATGTTGCTCAAGGTTGAGCGTTCATGCTTGGCAATTGTCAATTAAAAAGCAATTATTGCGCATGTCTAGGGCACCATAACAACACGCATATATTCGGAGTATGCATCTCTTACTAGAAAACGCATACATAAGTAATTTTAAGGACCGCAGCGCTTATCACGCTGCGCTTACCATGCAACGCTTGCACGGAACGGGAAGTGTTTCCGACGCTTTGCTAAGACGAGATGGCGGTGGCACCTACCGGTCGTTTCGCGTTCTACAGCTTATCACCTCTGAGACGGGCACGCACGGCCACGCACTTTGTTTTCCAAAAGAAACTGCCAGACGGTGCTCATGTCTCACGTGTGACGTGACTTGATGCGCTCGTTCGCCTCCGCTGCACGCTCGAGGCACTCTAACGCAGCGCCTCCAGAATACCATTCACCAATTTTCTTGCGCAGAACATCGAATAAATGGTTTGCTCGCTCTCTCCACACGCAAGACTATCGTCTTTCAACGACATTTGCAGATTACATGCAGATACGGGGCCATTTTTTTTTCTATTTCGCTTTCTGGTATGCCTTTCAGCATATGCAATATACCACCGACCCGTGAAAAAAATGAAAACACAGGCAAATTTGCCCGAGTCGTACGGCTCCGACTACAGGATATTGTTTCATTCTTGGACGCGCGCCATAACCTCAGAATTATGTCTCAGGCATTCGCCATTGCGTGACACTGTGCTGTCTACTGTTAGGACCGGCGCCGGGTCTGACAATGGATCGGCGTTCCTTTTGATGTTCCTTTTGAGTCGCCAAACGGGTGGGCGGCCGGTGTCCGCCATGTATTGTTCCCACCTGGCCGGAGGGTGCGGCGTCCTGCCGCCGCGGCGCCGTGAGCAGTTCGGGAGACCACCGGTGCAGCTTCTTCTTTGGAAGATGACGGCGGCGGCGGCGGCCGGGAATCGTCCCGCTAATTGAACGAGTCGTTCGGCACCCTTTGAAGCTTGTTTACGGCGGCCCTTTCGATGGATGCAGTCATCAACTCCAGACCCCTCGCCCAGCGACACACCTTGACGGGGGGGGGGAGCCGCGTTCGTGCCACATGGCCGTGCGGTGACCACGCTTCAGTTTTGAACGTTCGCGTGGACCGTGCGTGCTCGTCACCCTCGCGGGTAATGTGTGGTCCGTGATTGGACGGTGCCATCTGTACGCGGTCCCCGATCTAGGGATCTGGGGAGGACAGACCCTTTATAATGAGCCCCCACGGCTCATTCGGTGCTTTTTCGAGTGGAGAGCTCGCCATGTACGAAGAACGCCACTATATATCTAAACTTTCTTATTGACCTCTCTCTAATGTAAATAAACGTCTGTTCTCTGTTTTCCCATATAAGCATTGCTTCTCGCTATAAGGGACGAGTCCGATGGGAGCCAGCTACCAACGACGAGACCCACAGGACCCAGACCACAACAACTGGATGGCAGCGGTGGGATCGAGCTCATCGACCAGGAGGCAATGCTGAGACCTGCTGTCTGGAGGACCTAGAGTCGGACAAAACTGCTTCGTGGCATCTCTGACAACACGGGAAGGAACGCGTCCGAATTCATGACTGCATAGGGTGAGTGCACTGCTTTTCTTTGCTGAGATATCACCAGGCTTTGCGTAAGATTGTAAACAAAGCAGTGATTTGGTAACGGTTGACGGAAGTATTGATAGTACGTCAAAGTTGTTTAGTTAAAAGAGTTAGCAGCACCAAGGACCGCCATGAATTTGAAGGGACTAAAAAAGCCAGAGTTGTTAGAGTTGGCCCGAGAGCTGGGCCAGGTAATTGCCGAGACGAAAAGAAAGCAGGAGATCATTGACGCCATCGAGAAGATCGGGGCAGATGACGATGAGCTGAGCGAATGCTTGGAGGCTATTACGCAAAGGAAAGAGGAGCAGAGGCTCCGTGAGGAAAAAGAGGAGCAGAGGCTCCGGGAGGAAAAAGAGGAACAGAGACGTCGTGAGGAGAAAGAGGAAAGAGAACGTATCGATCGTATGGAAATGAAACGCCTAGAAATTGAACTAGCAAAGGCTCAATCAATGAACGGAGCTAGCGCAGTGGCACGAGAAAGAGAGCGCCGAATGACAGATTTGATGCCATCCTACGCGGTAGGAGGGGACATGGGTCTTTTTCTGGTGCACTTTGAGCGCACGTGCGAGAGGGAAAATTTTGCTAAAAACACGTGGCCCCAGCGCTTGCTTACGCTGCTGCCGTGTGAAGTAGCTGACATTATAGCCCGTATGGGTAAAGAAGACGCAGACGACTATGACAGAGTCAAAGCGAGTCTGCTCAAAAAGTACAGACTGTCAGCGGAGGCGTTCAGGCGAAAATTTCGTGAGATCGAGAAAGCCAAAGACGAGTCATACCCAGAGTTTGCGTACACCTTAAAGGTAAATCTGGAGGAATGGCTTAGAGAGGAGGGTGCGCTTGGCGACGCGGAAAAGACTCTGCAGTGTTTTGCGTTGGAACAATTCTTTCGGCGTCTACCTGAAAACATTAGGTACTGGGTTCAGGATAGACAAGGAGTAGATACTATCACGAGAGCGGCAGAGCTCGCAGAGGAGTACGTAAATCGCCGTGCCCTCGAAGGCAAGGATGTCCCTAGGAGGGAGATTAGTAAATATCGGGCCGACAAGCCTCCGCGATGGACAAAGTCGGGTCGGTATATGCCGAAGGAGGGTTTAGACTCCAAAGGAAGCGGTGATGAGAAAAACAAGAGAAAGGAAGAAGCACCCGAGAAAAGGGCGGAAGGGCAACAGAAAAAGGCGTTCGAGGCCAAGAAGCCGATAGTTTGCTATAACTGCCAACAGACGGGGCATATTTCTTTGGGTTGTAAGAACCCGAAAGTTGTGTTAATGTCACTCTGTAGTAATGACGAAAACATGAAATTGCTAGAACCATACATCCGAGACCTAGTCGTGAATGGCCAACCGTGCCGCGTGCTCCGCGATTCGGCCGCCACTATGGATGTAGTGCACCCGTCCTATGTCGAGGAGAGTCAGTTTACAGGAGAATGCGCGTGGATAAGACAAGCAGTAGAGACAAACAGTGCCTGTCTCCCAGTAGCAAGAGTCCGCATCGAAGGCCCTTTCGGTGTTCTAGACACTGAAGCTGCCGTTTCGGCACATCTCCCAGTGCAATACCCGTATTTGTTCTCAAATAAATCAGAGTACTTGCTGCGACAAAAAGGAATTGGGTTCAGTGAGGGTATCGTACAGGCCTTAACTCGATCCAAAGCAAGGGAGCTCGCCGCTCAGACAGTTTGTAAAGATCCGGTGGCAGACGAAACAGCTTCAGCGGCAGAGCCTTCTTTACCTGGCACGAAACTGGACCGCCCTATAATGGAGCCTCAAAACACAATATCTAAAGAAAGATGTAAGAAACCGGATGAATCCGAGGCATCTCGAGAAGTAGAATGCACTATAAAGCTGTTAAATGTAAGTCCTACAGAACTGATAGTGGAACAGGAAAATGACTCCACTCTCCGTAACTTAACGCCAGACGCGAAGGAAGGGGTGGCTAAGCAAAACATTCAGTTCACCAAGAAGGGGGGCGTCTTGTACAGAAAGTACACAAGTCGAAAAGGAGTTCGGTTTAATCAGCTAGTCGTACCGTATCCTTTCCGCAAGGAGCTGCTGCACCTGGTCCACGGAGGTTTGTGGTCAGGGCATCTCGGCATCAAAAAAACAAAAGAATGTTTGTTACGGGAGTTTTACTGGCCCGGCTGCTTTCGGGAGGTGGAGGCATTTGTAAGAAGCTGCGACACGTGCCAACGCGTTGGCAAGCCAGGGGATAAGGCTAAAGCACCTATGAAGCTGGTCCCCATTATCACAGAACCGTTTCGCAGGCTAGTTATAGACACAGTGGGTCCACTTCCTGTAACGCAGTCCGGGTACCGGCACATACTCACAGTGCTCTGCCCGGCCACGAAATTCCCGGAAGCAGTACCGTTAAAGGAGCTCAGCTCGGAGGAGGTAGTTAAAGCGCTTTTATCTATCTTTGCACGTGTAGGCTTCCCCGCAGAAATTCAGTCCGACCAGGGATCTGTTTTTACAAGTGCACTAACCTCGACATTTCTAGAAAAGTGTGGCGTTAAAATCATCCACAGTTCAGTGTACCACCCTGAGTCAAATGCTGTAGAAAAGGTACATTCAGTCATGAAACGGCTGCTACGCGCCCTTTGTTATGAGCAAAAAGAGGATTGGGAGGCTTGCTTGCCCGCGGCTATGTTCGCGCTTCGGATCGCTCCTCACGAATCAACAGGGTTTTCGCCTGCGGAGCTTGTTTACGGACGTGCTCTTCGCTCCCCACTTCGCATTGTTCGAGAATCTTGGGAGGGCCGGGCGGACGACCCTTCGGTAGTAGCATACGTGCTTGAGCTGTTAGACCGACTTCACGCAGCTCAAGAACTAGCGGAGCAGGAAATGCGCAGAGCTCAAAACAACGCTAAGCGCTATTATGACAAGACAGCCCGGACGCGAAGCTTTCGAGTAGGGGAAAAAGTGATGATACTGAAACCCTCACTGAAGAATAAACTTCAGGTCCAGTGGGAGGGACCTGTTGAGGTAGTTCAGAAATTGTCAGACACAAATTACTTGGTTACTGGACTGGGAAGGCGTAAAACGCAACAGGTGTACCACACTAATCTGCTCAAACCGTACCAGCAGAGGCATGCCGTTGTAAACATGTCGCTCAATCAACCGGAAGAAATGCCTATTGATTTCCCGGAGTTAACAACAGAAAACAAAGACATTGGCGAGACTATTAGTAACCTGGTAGAGCAGGCGGAGTTGGAGCCAGATCAGAAAGCGGAACTGAAGGAACTATTGTTTGACTTTAAAGAAACATTTTCAGACACACCTGGCAGAACCAAAGCCCTAGTTCATGATATTGAGCTGACATCTTCGGAACCAATTCGTTCTAAAGCTTACCGCGTTTCCCCGAGGCAACGGGAAATAATGGCCGCGGAGATAAACCGAATGCTCGAGCTAGGAGTGATCGAGCCAGGAGAGAGTGATTACACCTCGCCTCTGATCTTGGTTGAGGTCCCAGGGAAAGAGCCGCGACCGTGTATTGACTATCGGAGGCTCAACTCGATTACAAAGGACCAAACTTATCCAATTCCGCATATTGAGGAAAGGCTTGAGCAAGTCAGCAGTGCCAATTTCATCTCGACTTTGGATTTAGTCAGGGGATACTGGCAGGTGCCTCTAACTGAAAGGGCTAGTAGGCTTGCGGCGTTTATTTCCCCGATGGGAACATTTCGGCCGAAGGTCCTTAGTTTTGGATTAAAGAATGCCCCTTATTGCTTTTCTGGCCTAATGGACAAAGTGTTACAGGGTATGGAGGACTTTGCCCTCCCGTACCTAGATGATATTGCTATTTTTTCTTCTTCCTGGATAGACCACATGAAACACTTGCGAGCTGTGCTATGTCGTCTGCGTGAGGCCGGCTTAACAGTGAAGGTTGCGAAATGCCAATTGGGGCGCGCTGAGGTAGCTTATCTAGGGCATGTAATAGGCCAAGGCTACCGCCGGCCGTCAGAAGTAAAGCTGGCCGCAATAGACAACTTTCCCCAACCACGAACCAAGAAAGACATTCGGTCGTTTCTTGGATTGGCCGGTTATTATCAAAGGTATATCCCGCGTTACTCTGACATTGCAAGTTCCTTGACAGACGCTCTTAGAAAGACTGAACCCCAGACCGTAAAATGGGATGGGGCCAAGGAACATGCATTTTCTACGCTAAAGAAGGCACTAAAAAGTCAGCCAGTGTTGAGCGCGCCTGACTACTCTAAGCCGTTCATTCTTCAGTGTGACGCCAGCGACCGGGGTATGGGTGTCGTGCTTTGTCAGAGGGGAGAGAACGACCAGGAACACCCTGTACTGTATGCCAGTAGAAAGCTTTCTGTTCGTGAGGAAGCATACAGTGCCTCAGAAAAGGAATGTGCCTGCGTTGTTTGGGCTGTGCAGAAGCTAGCTTGCTACATCGCCGGTTCTAGGTTCACAATAGAGACTGACCACTGTCCCCTCACATGGCTACAGTCCATGTCATCGAAAAACGGCCGTCTTTTGCGCTGGAGCTTAGCTCTTCAACAATACACCTTTGATATCCATTACAAGAAGGGTAAACTCAACAGCAACGCAGATGGTCTGAGTCGTTGTCCCTAGTACCCCGAGGGCTTCAAAACGATTTTCTGCTTTCTATCCTCGATTTGAGGCCCACTAGTTTTCTGTATTTATCCAAACATGTGTCAAGTGTTTTGTTTAATGTCTTCAAAAGTGGCTGATGTGGTGTTGCGACTCGGCGGGGGCCACAGGAATAAAGTTGAGGTAGAAGGAAATGACTTCCACAGGTGAATCTAAGTCTGGTGATTCTGAGTAGGGAATTGCCGTGTGCTTGCTCGTGTGTGGGTGTGCTTTCGGCGCAGTTTCCGCAGTTCCTCATTGGTGGTGGGCGGAAGATATGGTGGAGGGGGGTCACCTCATCCCTGCGAGCAACGCCCTCTTGGTCAATGATCATCGGATCCAGTGTTCGGGACAAAAATAATAGAGGAAGAGCCGACAAGCTGCAATACAGATCCCGCTGCACAGTACCTGCTGGCCACTGCACCTCGGGATCTTCTTTCCCCAGCGGAGAGGCTGTTAGGACCGGCGCCGGGTCTGACAATGGATCGGCGTTCCTTTTGATGTTCCTTTTGAGTCGCCAAACGGGTGGGCGGCCGGTGTCCGCCATGTATTGTTCCCACCTGGCCGGAGGGTGCGGCGTCCTGCCGCCGCGGCGCCGTGAGCAGTTCGGGAGACCACCGGTGCAGCTTCTTCTTTGGAAGATGACGGCGGCGGCGGCGGCCGGGAATCGTCCCGCTAATTGAACGAGTCGTTCGGCACCCTTTGAAGCTTGTTTACGGCGGCCCTTTCGATGGATGCAGTCATCAACTCCAGACCCCTCGCCCAGCGACACACCTTGACGGGGGGGGGAGCCGCGTTCGTGCCACATGGCCGTGCGGTGACCACGCTTCAGTTTTGAACGTTCGCGTGGACCGTGCGTGCTCGTCACCCTCGCGGGTAATGTGTGGTCCGTGATTGGACGGTGCCATCTGTACGCGGTCCCCGATCTAGGGATCTGGGGAGGACAGACCCTTTATAATGAGCCCCCACGGCTCATTCGGTGCTTTTTCGAGTGGAGAGCTCGCCATGTACGAAGAACGCCACTATATATCTAAACTTTCTTATTGACCTCTCTCTAATGTAAATAAACGTCTGTTCTCTGTTTTCCCATATAAGCATTGCTTCTCGCTATAAGGGACGAGTCCGATGGGAGCCAGCTACCAACGACGAGACCCACAGGACCCAGACCACAACACTACGTAGCTATATATCTGTATACCTATGGGCCCTATCTATGCCTGTTATCTCTATGTCTATGTAGTTCCAGCAGCGTTGCGACCTGATCATGGTACTACTGAGAGAGCTTCGTTAGCCCAAGGATTAGGGAACAGTGGGAAAAGGGGGTTGGAACGTCGGAACAGGAGGATGCACAAAAAAAAGTTCGGTCTTGTGTGAACCTTGCGATAGCTATAGTATCTCAACAGGAGGGCAAGGCGGTTATCATAGAAAGATATGATCTGCTTCTTTTAGATGCGGAAGCATCTTATGCTCGCGCCTTGTAGTGCGCCGTCCGCGCCGTCCGCACCGCTTCTCGAACATTCGACAGCTGACGCGCGCGCATGCGCCGTCGCGCCGTCGCCCACCATCTGTGCCGCGCGCGCTTCTCCTTCGAGAACATTCGACAGCTGACAGCGCATGCGCCGTCACGCCGTCGCCATCTGTGCCGCGCGCGCGCTTCTCCTTCGAGAACATTCGACAGCTGACAGCGCATGCGCCGTCGCGCTGTATATATACTCAAGGTCGGCGCTCGCTCGCTCAGTTGCCGCTCGTCCGTTGGTTTGTACGGCGCGTCGACGTCCGAAGTCGCCGTGAAATGAATGCCAACGAATCCACAAACACAATGATCGACGTCCCTTCGACCAGCGCCGTCCTTTCGCATACGTGTGTACGTGTTCACTCATTTAACACCCCCTCCTACAACCACGTTAACCAATTTAGCCATCGACCCAAGTAAGTCGCAATTTAACACCCCATTTCACAACCACGTTAACCAATTTAGCCATCGACCCAAGTAAGTCGCACATTAACACCCCGTTATCCAATTATATGCTCCGCATCCTCCTCAGTGTTCCCCCGAGGGAAGCTGCGGGCAATTTTTTTGCTCTTGTTAAAAAAGCAGCGTTTCAAAACACAGCCTATAATGGGAAAACGACAAACTTGAAATCCGTGACGTCACACTGGAATGATTAATTGATTGATTTGGTATGTGGGGTTCAACGTCCCAAAACCACCATATGATTATGAGAGACGCCGTAGTGGAAGGCTCCGGAAATTTTGACCACCTGGGGTTCTTTAACGTGCACTCAAATCTGAGTACACGGGCCTACAGCATTTCCGCCTCCATCGGTCACACTGTAATGCCGGCACTGAGGCTGTGGCACGAATTAAAAGAAAAAGAAAACTGCGATGATGGCCTTTAGTAATTATCCTATAATAATCAACCCATTAAAGCAAAATTGACAAGAAATCTGCAAAATGATCTAATCTATTCTTCGTTGTCTCCACTTAGTGGGTCATTTTAGAATATACAAAGCTGAACTATTGTTCGTATCGTACGTAGTGCCATAATGAATCCGTTATTAAGTGTTTTTAATTGTCTCGAAACGCAATATTACAGCTGTTTTTATTAGCAAGAGATTCAATTAATAAATTTTTAAAATATAATATTTAATACATATTGTGATACGCACTGATTGTATTGTCGCTGTTTCGTTTGCGAAATTTAAAACACGATGAGTTAAATTTTTTCTGATGCGTGTAAACATGTTTAGCAATAAACATATTTCTGAAAGTGCTGCCCCGCTCTATTACCCCAACCTAACTTAATGACCTATACTCTAAAGGGACAAAGTAAGTGATGTACAAAGTCTCTAAAGCGTAACTTCAGCAAAATGAAACACATAACGTGTTTATGGCTAGGCCCGCAACACGAGGTCTGTTTTCACAAGTGTCCTTCCACTTAGAAAGAAAGAAAGAGAGAAAGAAGGAAGGCAAGAAAGAAAGAAAGAAAGAAAGAAAGAAACCATCCAACGTGTCCGATGGGTTGCTCCGAATGACGTGGGAAGTGACGCGAAATGCTTTAAAAAGCTTCATGCTATACACATACAGAATAATGTTATTTTCTCGTTTCCAGCACCATGTTTTTTTTTTTTTCAAAGGAGACACCAACATACGAAGGTAAATGCACTTTTCTCACCGATCCGACAACTTTGGCGAGCTTGAAAGCTCGTAAGTCTAAAAAAAAATCTACTAAAACAACCGTGAAGAACAATATGAGAAAATTTCACGAACACACTCACTGTATACCTCACGCTTCCAAGCGTGTGTGTTCGGGAAATTTTCTTCCCTCGTCTACACGCGTCCTTCAAGGCTGGGTTCGTGGATATTTCAAACTTCAATTAGGCACAGCATCAGAGACTTGTTCGTAAGTTTCGATGTTTCGCCTTTCAATCACGCCCCGCCTGAAATCCATTCAGATCTGTTCGCGTCGTTCTTCCCATTCAAAGTCGGTAAGCCAAGTCAGAGTATCATGCGCAAGCGGAATTGACTGGACGCAACTGTATACTAACCATCGGCTTGATCGTGAGTCATGATGCGCGTGTGCAGTGAGCAGCAGGTGTATCAGGTGCTTAGCGTTCCTCATCAAATTAATGGCAATCACTCAAAATAAACGGGGCCACAAGGGAGAATGAAACATGAAAAGAACGTGCCGCAAGTGAGTCGTGAAACTCGAGCCACGCGCCACTGAAACGAGAAACCAACGCAGGAGTCAATAAGAGAAATGAAAAAGAACAAAAAAAGAGGAAAAAAAAACACTATGACTTCCGGCGAAGAGACGATTGGAATAGGCAGGCAACATCATCAGTCACTGAGGCAACGAGGTGGACGCGCTTTCAGTGAACGCACACACACGCACACACGCACACGCGTGTACGTGAACACAAGGAGCGTCGTATTTATGGGATCCCGTTCTTTGTTCCTGCAGTCCGGTGCATGCATTGCACTGTCTTCCGCTTCCCCGCGCGCCGCACAAAGCGTCAGACAGGCGGAAGAAACAGGCGCGTCTGTGCGTTTGTGCGTGAATGCAGGCGCGGGTGTAGTATGGTGCCACGGACGCAACACATCCCCGCTATACACCCGCGCCTTTGCGCCTTTCTCCGCAAATTGAATTGAACCACGCTGGCATGCCAAAAATAAATAAATGAAAAGGACAGACAAAGGGACAGGCAGGCTTACAATTTCTTTATTTCTTTTTTTTCTTTCAGTCTCACTTCGGAGTTATGCACAAACCACGAGTGTCGGAAAGTCACCTCACCGCACCGGAAAAAACACATAGTTACGATCGAGAGAATGAAAGAGGTTGAAACGAGCGAGAGAGAAGGGGGCTAAAAAGGGAAAGAGGGCGCGGAAAGTCGGCGCTACGATGTGGGTTCCGACAAGTGTATAAGTGTGCGAAGTGCTGCAGGAAGCAGAAATTAAAACGCGAGTGGACTGCGGCAGGGTTCGTCCACGTGGTTGCATGAAGCGAGAAGCAAGTTTGGTTGAGCGAGCATCCGGGGCTACAGCCGCAGCAGCGGAAGAGGAGAGCGATGGGGGCGAAAACCCGAGTTAACGCGCCCACAGTCCACTGGAGCACAACGCCGCTTAAGCCCTTTTTTATTTTATTTTTTATGTTTCAGCTCTTCCATCGTACCAACCGATCCAACCTCAGTGCACTAAGAGCAGAAAAATCATTCGCGATTCTGAGGCCACGCTCGACTAAAACCCACCCCTAAAAAAAAGAACGACAAAAAAAATGCTATGAGGGAGTAGAAGCGAGATTTATGCATAGCGGGCTCACAACGGGGTCACTGAGGCAGAGCTGACTTCTCAGAGGTCGCAGCGCATCTGGCGCTGTTTTTTGGCAGCCAAGTGAAGCGGCAATATTAGGAGCGGCGCGATAACCGAAAGGACAGTTGTTTGTAAATGTTCTCTCCTTTTTTTTTTGTTTTCTTTGTGCTTACACTGTTATCCGAGCACTCACTTTTCTGTTTCCACGTGCTTTGAGAGATGTATCGGAAGAGAAGAAAACGGGAGAAGGGAAGTGAAAGTCCGGCGTCGAATTTGAGCTTTACGACTTGTAAAATGCGCCACATGGTCCCACATCACGGGCCACTGGTGGGTAAAAGTTGGGGGACGAGAGAGGAGGAGACAGTAAGGACGCAGGAATGACGTTAAAATTGGAAACGTCTGCTATGTTCTTACTCCCGTGCAGACACGCCGTTAAATTTCTACCTCCTTTATAAAGTTAAAAGGGCCGGGCGGGACATGCACTGCGCTCGAAGCATTTCGTTTTACTAAACTTTTTTTTTGTCCGCTATAAAAAAAATGCATGTTTGCACATTGACAGTGTCGTAAGGAAAAAGTATTTCCTGTTTGATATGGAATGACAACTGCGTTCACGCAGTTGTTATGGTTGACGATATGGAAGGGAGTTTTTTTTTTTTAATGCCGATGGCGTTTGAAAAATTACTTTCAAAGGTTATACGCATCAGTGAGACATTGAAAAAAATAATTTCGCTATACGCTATTAGACTGCGATTTTGCTTGAATGCTCTAGAGCAGTTTTAAGAGCTCATTGAACGCAACAGTATTAGGTTAGAAATCGTCAAACGGCTTTTTTACACTTATTATTTGTCAATTTTTTGTTTTATACGAGAGTGAAGGTTATCCACGAGCGCACTGAGATAAGTAGACCATGTTGTTTAATTTTCAGTGCATGTAGTTAACGTAGTTTAGTTTATTTCTTTGAGTATTAAAATGATTCATTTGTAAAATTGATAAATTTCCTTAGAAGCCAGATCCTGAATTTATTTTTCTCATCGCGATGTACATTAAGTTACATGGAAACTCCTCTACTTATGTCATAATCATCACTCGTACCCACCACTTTGTTAATCATGAGTTTTTTATTTTTCCTAATTACTTTTTCGTCCATGCACTACTCACGTAACAACGCATACTTCTCATCAGTACACCTCTTAAAATATTGCAGAGTTGGTATCGTGGTTTGAAATAAAAGGACAAAGAAATAATGCCCCGCCGCGGTGGTCTAGTGGCTAAGGTACTCGGCTGCTGACACGCAGGTCGTGGGTTCGAATCCCGGCTGCGGCGGCTGCATTTCCGATAGAGGTGGAAATGTTGTAGGCCCGTGTGCTCAGATTTGGGTGCACGTTAAAGAACCCCAGGTGGTCGAAATTTCCGGAGCCCTCCACTACGGCGTCTCTCATAATCATATGGTGGTTTTGGGACGTTAAACCCCACAAATCAATCAATCAATTATCGTGGTTTGAAATAAAAGAACAAAGAAATAATAGCCACGATGTACGCATAAAGCGAAACAACAGTATACCTTATTCTCTAATAGCCGCCCGCAAGAAGTCTTTTCTACACCTTCCGACGCCAATGTGCAGCAATCGTTATGGTGTTCTTGCTTTTGCTATTTCCCGACTGAGGCCGCATTTCAGGAAGGGCGAGATGGGAAAAAAATCACAGCATATCCACGGGGTGAATGATGAAGAGTGGGGCGAAGCGTCCGTCCGTGTCTCCGTCCGTGCAAGCGTCCATACGTCCGATCGCGTTCGAGAATGCAGATGGCGCGCGGGCAACACCGACGAGACGCGAGCCGAGGAAGCCAAGCGCAATTAAGCGTCTTCAACGCACCCGCTGCTGTGCTTCGTCCATTCCCCACCAACTATCGCCACTTACGGCGACTATCAGGAGACTGAGGGAGGCACTCCTTCCTCGGGCACCCAGACACAACCCGCGCAGCAGCCAATCGGAGAGTAGCGGTACAGCGCCATCTAGAATATCCTCACTCAACTGCAGTTTGCATGTACTCCTACGAGACAGTGCCGTTTACTATACTGTTTGCGAGACACTGCGTTCCTTTTTTTTTTCGTCTCTTATCTCGGTTACGCCACACGCAGGAGAAGGTTAGATTCAAGGAGGTTATACTAAAACTTATAACCTCCTTGGTTATATTACTGATCTCCACTAGGGAGGTCAGTGGGTTAGTCAAAGAAGAGATTCGCCTCTAAAACGTCCCTGTACAAAAGTGTGCCTTAAAAATTGTTCGAATTTAATACAGGGCAACACACCGTAGCGTGTCTCATGATCAAGAGCGCTTCTCGGTAAGCTTTTAAAGAAGATGCTTGCTTGGGATTTCAATGTTCACGATGGTGACGGCCACATAAGATAGCCCGTGCGCGCGAGAGAGAGGGAGAGAAGTGGTTTATCCAGAAAGAGGGGCGCCATACTTATTGCAAGGAAGTCCCATCAGCAGAGATTCTATAATGCCCTCTTCTAAGGCGTGCCTTTATTACCACGGAATTACCGTTTTCAAACGTTTTCTTTTTATTGTCTGTCTAATGTGTGCACGCGCGTAATATGGATGAGTGGTCATAGCGAACATGAAAGTAACGCAAAAGTAACCCAACGTGATCGTGTCCGCCCGTAGTAGTGTGCGGGACTAGTGAAGAATTTTTGCTTATTTAAGCATAGCAGGATGTATCTTGTGATCTGGCGTCGAAGATTGATGGGCGGAATCATCGTTAGCACTGCGCCTTTGACGACAAAGCTTTCTTTGACGTTGGCAGCGTGGTCACGCTGTATCTGCGGAGACTAGGTTTCATACGATGTCCCTGTACTGTATACAGTACTGTATTATACTGTACTGTATCGGGCTGTAACATATATTGTAATATATATAAAGTTTGCCCTTTATTTGCATCAAGAAATAAGTACGAATAGATTAAGACTATTTAACTATACTTCCTGTGGTTTCCTGTGGCCACTTCATCAAAAATTCAGCTTTTTCTTTCGTGACATTGAGGACTGTAGTTCATTACCGGGTTCTGTTCATTCAAGATATTCACGTATAGTTGTGTATCCGCTATCCAAGACATGTACTCATGACGTCTATCGAAGTGTATTTATATACTTGTTCTTTTTTAACGCTGTATATTATTTTTGTGCTTCTATTCATCTCTGCAACACCACTCCCGCCTGGCGCTTTTTGCGCTGCGTTATGCACAAATGAATCAGGACACAATGTGATTTGAGGCATGCATGCAGATTAATTTTTACCACCCGAAGATCTTTGAAGTACATGTAAATCTGAATTGAAGAATAGTAAACAGCCGTGTGCTATATAAGTGCGCATGCTGTATAAGTATATCGTGCGGCTGGCAGAAATAGATGCAACAGTGACTGACGAAACAAAAACAAAAAACAGATTAGAATGAAATTCCTAATCTCGTATAAATCCATGTATATATTACAATACTATCATTATCATGCTATGGGCAGTTTCTCGCTATCTTATTCCACTTAGCTTCGAAAAGAAATCATTTAAATCTAAGGTGTGGGAGAAAAGGTAGTGCAAATATGTGCTGTCACTTGGTGGCTTTTTTGCAGTTCTTACATGAAATCCTGACGCATGATTTAGAACTGTCAATAATGCCCTTTAATCACTACTCGACGTTTTTTTCCCTTTTTTCTTGATGTGTTTATGAAATTTTGAATTTCTAGCTTTACATGGAGAGTCGAAAGATGCATTTCTGACCCATTCCGTCTACAGCTCACACGTGGGTAGCTGAACAGAAAAATGACAGCATATCCCCACGAAGGGTTTATCGGCATAAACCGTGAATCATCCATCCATCCACCCATCCATCCATATGTATGTATGTATGTATGTATGTATGTATGTATGTATGTATGTATGTATGTATGTATGTATGTATGTATGTATGTATGTATGTATGTATGTATGTATGTATGTATGTATGTATGTATGTATGTATGTATGTATGTATGTATGTATGTATGTATGCATGGATGCATGGATGCATGCATGTTCATCCGTCCACCCGCACCTGCTGAGTGAGTCATCGAACTAAGAGGTCACGTACGATCTAGGAGGGACAGACCCACGTCTTTAGGAGCTGCGCCCGTGAAAAGCATTCCCTGTCAAATTGTTACTGATTCCACACGAACGGACGGACGGACACATGGACGGAAGCAAGAACAAATGGACGAGCGGAAGCGCGTACGGACTGACGGCGGCTTCTCCACTCATCATCATTCAGTCCGCGGGTATGCTGTGATGTTTTATCGGCAAAACACGTCGTAAAATTCATTTGAGTCCTCGAATATAAGAGAAACACTAATTTGAAAATGCTGCGATAAATTATTGAAAATTCGTAGGGCAATTTTTTCTTTTTTTTCTCCCGCATATTCCTGAATAATGCCCTATGGAAGACGGAACAATATAACAAAGCATGTCAGCCAAACAAGTTGACCTAATGTTATCATTTCTAGCACAGATAAAACTCACCTGTTTATCGACAAAGCAGGTCGTGAAATTTATTTGAGTCCTGGAATGTTCCATTGTGTCAAAGGGTAAAATAAGCCATGACTAAGCGGCTGTATACTTTGCTATAAATGGGCGCCCCGCCGTAGTGGTCTATAGCGGCTAAGGCACTTGGCTGCTTACCCGCAGGTCGCGGGATCGAATCTCGGCTGCGACGGCTGCATTTTCGATGGAGGAGAAAATGCGGTAGACCCGTGTGCTCGGATTTGGGTGCCCGTTAAAGAACCCCAGGTGGTCGAAATTTTGGAAGCCCTTCACTACGGCGTCTCTCATAATCATATGGTGGCTTTGGGACGTTAAACTCCTGATGTTATGTCTTGTGCTATGAATGACGTTTCTGTGATCCTATACAATAGGAAGTGATATATTGGCAGTGAAACTCCACGTTTCCGTTGTCACCGCTCGTGCCCCTTTCTTCGTCCAACCTTGTCCTGCGTCAGGCATAACCGGCCAGACGGACAAATGACAGACAGATAGACACACGGATGGACGGATGCTTCGCCCCACTTACCGTCATTCACTCCGTGAATATGCTGCAATTTTTTAAAATAATATTTCCTCCTTCCTTCTCAGCAGACTAAGCAGTATTAATGGCTAGATTAATTTCATGTGCACGCCAACCTTTCTGTCTTCCTAAATCAATTTTACAATCTCACTTATCTGTTATTTCTATGGCGTACTTACGGTGTTTACAAGCAAAAATGTGCGACATTGCAACTGGAGGTGATGCTTGACATCCTGCGTGTGACGTTCATACCCGTAAAAGGTCCCTTTTTACGCAGCTTTGGTGAGATCACATATGAAGCAAGCGGAAACGGATACCTTGCCAGTCCTACTTCTTTCCCTTGATGCTACGGAAGGTAACAAGTGCAAGCTTTGTCACGTGACGATACGGGCACGTGCCTATATTTTGCTCCCGACTCACCTCATGTTTATCAAGTTATAGCGAATGTAAAAAAAAAACGAGAACGTGACTGCTACTTCGCACGGAGAATACGAGCGATTCGCTTGCCGTGGGCATGCTGTTCTTCACGAGAAGATCCAGTGTGACACGCGTAACGGCTGCTTCATGCTTGGCATTTGGGGAGTTTGCAAGCTCCTCACGCGCGCCTAGCGTGTAGAGACGCCATACACCAACTGGCAGCAGAGAGCGGGAACGAGCGCCTGGTAGAAATAGGAAAGGCACGCCGTCGTGGCCAAACGTTGTGGCGCCAGCTCCCGTCCTGCGCAGCCGTCGCTTCGCGTGCGGCTCGTGCAAAAGCGCCGCCAAGTGAAAACGGGAAAGCCCACCGAATACTAGAGGAGACGGCGCCAAAAAAGAGAGTTCTCTCCATGCGCAACACGCGCCGCGCGAAATGTACGCCGTGCTGTGGTCCGGCCGTTGAGGGCGGGGAGCGTACTGAAACCAAACCGACTCGAAGACAGAAGATAGCTGTAGCTGTTTTCACGAACCGCAAGCGATAGCCGCTGCACCACTCTGCCATAACAAACAGCGGCTGCCAGACCAAAACAAGAAGGAAACGATATTGCCTCCTCCTCCTCCCTGCACCGTGCTTTCGCTTCGCGCCATCTTTCCGGTTTCCACGTTTATGCCTTAGTTTCTTCCACGCGGGGCCGTGACTCCGGATGCTGAGTGCTATAGGTGTACACACACGCGCGCGACGGTGACCACGACCTGAAAGACAACGTAGCCGTTCTGTTTACGCTCCGCGGCGTCACGCAAGAGACCCAGGAGCCAGCAAGCACGGACGGGATTCCAGTAGCAGCTTGTGGAAGAAGACTGGCAGGGCGCAGCGTTGGGAAATGGGGGATGGGGTGCAGTCTGGGCTGCGCATCAGGGGTACGCACAAGCTAAACCACTGGATAAGGTCAGCGGTAAAGAAAGGAGCGTGTGCCCCGGTTCGGTCTCTGTACATGGCAGGGTCCTCGTCCGTCGGTACGCGGGCAGATAGATATGCCTCCGTCAACGCCGCGGGCATAGCAGCCCACGCGCAGAAGGGCCCGCGATGAACCAAAAAAAGTGAGAAAGCAAACCAAGCACGGCCGGCGCCTGACTAGAAACAACTCTCGTTCGGGGGTCGTGGTGGGCATCGCTTCTGTCCTGGCGGCGGCGGGGCGGGAGCTCGGCCGTCGTCAGCGTCGCCGCCAAGCCTGTCGCCTGCGGCGGCGCCAGGCACTTTTTTTTTCTCGCACTCTCGGCCCTCTAGACGAGAAGCAGCGACGGCTTCTTCGGGACCCAAGGATGCACGAATCTGTGTAGCGGGGCGCTCGGCCTGACAGATAGGAGCGAGAGGATGACGTGTCCCAAAAGCCCTCGCGAACCGGGTGGCCCCTGGCTGCGTAGCTGCCAACGCCGTAGTTTATTGTCGCGGCTCGCGGAGATGTTGTCTTTGAGCGGTGGCTGCCAGCTTTCGTTTGCGGGCCCTGCACTGTATACACTTTGCACGTCCGCTGATGGACGAGACGGCCGCCGTGCGGAGACTGCAGCGGCGGGTTTATTCCACCCCGTGAAGGAGGCGAGAAAGGAGCGGAGCTACCGGCCTGCCAGCGCCGCCCGCGGGCTTGATGGGATCTGTCTTGTTGGTTGGGGGCGTGTACCTGTTACTTGACGTCTTAATGCGAGGCCCCTGCGGCGCCGCTTTGACGATACATAGACGGCGGGAAAAAAACAAAGCGCTTTCGGATGACGAGAGAACGCGACTCCGTCAGCAGTTTAATATCGAATTCGCTCTTGCTCGTTGCAGGTCGCAGAAATGCACTAACCTGAACGCTATATGCAATAGGTGTCATGATGACAGAAGAGGTCAGAAGTGCGTACATATTTAACGTAATTGCGTCACGGCAATTACGTTCTTGTTTTTGTGAGTAATGTTTGAAAGAGCAGTGTTTTCGTATAGCTGGTGGTTTGTAGTAGCTATATAACACGCTTTTCTACATGTGGCTCGTTGAAACCAGGGTTGGTATATTTTTGCTCTTTCAAAGCATGTGGTATACTATCACCCGTCCTGAACACATTATATCAAATATGATGTTTACAAACTTTTCCTAAATGACAGGTAAGAGCGAACTGACATACGCTGAGCGGATACTGAAGAATATATTTGAACAATAAAGGCGGATGGATTAACATAAGAGGGAGAGAGTGAAGCTTTCTTCAAGAGAAAAGGGAAAGGGGGATTTTAGAGCTTCTACAGTTGGGGCCCTATGTCCGGGGCTCCACTGGCCTTAGTCGCCTCCACTGGACTTGATCCGCAGGAGTGTGAGCTGCACTCCTGAGTCCGAACTGGCGAGGTGTGCCTCCCACTGCTCCATACTATAGGTCTCAGTGGTTTGCCTAGAAAATTGGCTTCAGTCGCTTGGTTTACGATTGCACCACGACCATGTGTGGTGGAGAGTCGGCCTACCGCCACGCGGACACACGGCCGGGTAAAGAGCGGGGTTCGGCGAGGAGTAAGATAAACAGAGACTGTAATTGGACCGCAAATGAAAGGGAACAAAGAAATTACTAGCGCAAGAACAAAAAAGAGAAAACAAGAGGGAATATCTGCGCATGACAACAAAATGTATGTGTCTGCAGCATGCAGAAAGAATCCGAAGACGGGGTCCGTCCGTATAATTTGAACTTCGTAGCAAAAATTTGCTTCAAGATAATGAATACGGTATATGAACTAATTGATGGATGGCTAGGCTTTATTATATACTCACATATATAAAAAGACCCACTTACAATATGGGAAAGCAACCAGGAAAGTTACCAGCTATAGCTATTTTGACGGCGTGACAGGGACACAAGGAAAATGGAGTTGATCACGCAAAATTGGAGATGAAGAAACGGCATATTCATATGTGCGCGCGCAGATGGCAAAAAAGACAGCGATTAATGGGCATTAATAAATAGGGCGATTCCGTAACTTCATAAGAAAAACAAATAAATAATTATACTATTAAGGTAAGAAATAATGTGTTGCTTTGTGTCAGTTTCAGTCATTAATTGTAATTAGTATGTAATTATTATTCAGACACCTTGCATTGAGTTACGATCCATTTTGACTCAAAAAGAATGAAATAGCAGGCTCTGAATGTGTGTCCAAGTAGTTTTTGGTTGTATTCATTCTGAGAAAAGGAACATAGTATACATGTGAATTTGGGCCTGGAGCGCCCGCGCGTCAGACGTCCCGTCGAACATCGCAGTAGTCTCACCAAAATAGCCGATTACAGTCACACGCAGCACCATGGAGCAAAATCGAGACACGTTGGCTAGGGAGAAGGTTTAGTTCATCGAATGAGCAATGTATCTTGCTTTCGTTTCACCACAACTTGACCTCAAGTAGCATAAACAAGTTGGATACACAAACGTAGCCACTGTTGCTGAAGTAGTGATACCAACTTGATTGAAATCTATAAATAGAAGCTTCGTGCTAAATCACATGACAGTTGACTATTATATTCTATAACCTAGAATAGGAAAATCCGTTTAGTCACCACAGGAAATTTCTCGGTGACGACCGTGCAGGCCTAATATAGTGTGGCAGCATGGACGATATGGCATGACGATAGTTATAGCGCGAGAACAAAACGACGACACAGAGACAAGACTTCATGTCCTTCCTGTCTGTGTCGTCGTTTCGTTCTCGCGCTATAGGACCTAATATAGGGTCTCGAGAAAGCACACGGCCATTATATATAGGATGCATATATCCATCCATATATAGGCTAATTAGCGAACGTGTGAATGATTACCCGGCTTGAGGCTTTGAAGTTTAAGGATAACAGAAGAAATGCTAATAAATACCTCTTCGGATACCTCGTTTTTGTATTGCGTATTCATTGTAAAAAGTAAAAAAAAAAACCGGCAGATCCCACGTACCTGGGAATCAACGTTATGCGATGCATGCGGAGTGAAGGTGACTGTGTTGCAATTTTTTTTTTCTTGAGTGACAAGCCATGAAATGGCGCTAAATATATGTACAAATGTTGCACGCAGAGACAAATGTTGAAGAGTTGCAGACGTTCATATAACCAGTTATTTCCACTTGCGCAACGATGCCAACTGGCGTCATGCGAGGTCTGTGGAACCGAAGAAGACATCGATAATTTGCTATGTCGCTCCACAGTTTCTAGGCTCTACTTCTAATCTATGTATACTCTACCCTAGATTTGACTTTGAGAGCCACTCTCAGTGCATGCTGTGGGGGCACCGTCACCACCGCTCGTCAGCTCACAAGTATATAGTTACAGCACTCCTTTGCATTTTAAGGACCACGGGGCAGTGTGAACGCCTTTGACGTTTGTATATATATATAGTTTCACCGCCACATATGCGTCGGCGCATTTATTGGCCATGTTCCTATTTCCTTTTCCTACTCTCTTCTTTATCTTTTCACTATCCTTTGCCATTCCACCAGTGAAGGGTAATCGACCGGACATGTTTCTGGAGCCTCTTTACCTTGCCTCTTTTTTGAAGAAAAAAATTGGGCAGATACTACGTACCTGAGAATCGACGTTATGCGAAGCACGCGGAGGGAAGGTGACCGTGTTGCAATTTTTTGATTCAGTGACACGTCATGAAATGACGCTAAATATATGTACAAATGTTGCACGCACAGATATGTTGAAGAATTGCAGATTTTTATAGAACCAGTTGTTAGCACTTGAGCAACGATGCCAACTGGACCATGCGTATGAGCAACACCAGACGCTGACATGAAGCGCTGATGCTCGCGAAGATGTTGGCCCTGGACACTGCTACATAAGTCAACTTCAGCGCACGGCAAGTAACCAAAATTGACGTTTTTTTATTTATCATATACTGCGAACCATTTAAGGTCCAAGCAGGAAAGGTACAGCAAGTTCAAAGGTAAAATAAAGGTACAACAAAGTTACAACAAAATTGATACTGGTATACACAAAATGTAAGAAAACGTTAACCCGACGTGACGGTTGTGCCAAAGGAGTACACATGTAATGTTTATAAAATTGGGTAGGCAGCACTGCAACCACTAATAACGTTTCACGAAGATTAGCGTCTATTTGAAAAGTAGTTCCGAGACCTGGCGTATAGCTCTGTGGTAAGATGCTTCAGCAGAATGCTTAGGTTCGATTCCAACTGGGATCCTAACATTTATTCTTTGCATTTGTTGGGTCGACGCTACCGATGTCGGGTATTTCTTAAAGCTCGCACGTTAAAATTGACCATGTGTACTGTCGTCGTTCCTGGGTAGATACTAAGTGCCAATCACCTGTGGCACATACCCGCGTACCAGCGGCACGCATGCCCGCCCATGGGCGCGTGCCATTGTCTGGCGGAAAGTGTTTGACGTCGTACGCGCGACGCGATTGTGACATTATTCATGTCTTGACCAGCGCGTCATATTCGTCAAACCATCTTACCCTCCCATTCAAACTTTGGTTCATGACAAGTTAAGGGGGTGACCACGAGAGCACCCAAACGTAAGCAGACAGACAGACAGACAGACAGACAGACAGACAGACAGACAGACAGACAGACAGACAGACAGACAGACAGACAGACAGACAGACAGACAGACAGACAGACAGATAGATAGATAGATAGATAGATAGATAGATAGATAGATAGATAGATAGATAGATAGATAGATAGATAGATAGATAGATAGATACAGACAGACAGACAGACAGACAGACAGACAGACAGACAGATAGATAGATAGATAGATAGATAGATAGATAGATAGATAGATAGATAGATAGATAGATAGATAGATAGATAGATAGATAGATAGATAGATAGATACGCTCAAAGTTGCCGAAGTTCGCTAAGAAATGCTTCGCATATGAAAGCCCCATTCGCCCCCTCTCCCTAATGGAGAATCATTTAACGCACGCCTATGATGATACATGTTTCGAGACCTGCTTGTGCATACGGGCTTTAGTTTTCACTCTGGAGCCTCGCTTTAATGTGCGTGCTGCGGAAGAGAATATAGACGCTGCAGATGCTCCTCTCTATATCTCTACTGTTCGATTGATATGTGGGGTTTACCGTTCCAAAACCACCATATGATTATGAGAGGCGCCGTAGTGGAGGGCTCCGGAAATTTTGACCACCTGGGGTTCTTTAACGTGCACCCAAATCTGAGCACACGGGCCTACAACATTTCCGCCCCCATCGAAAATGCAGCCGCCGCAGCCGGGATATCTCTACTGTTCAGGGCTTGTTTCCGCGTGCCTGCGGAGGACTTCGCGCGCACTCGCCCGCTATCGTGGTCGCACGTTTCACGCGCCAATCCGCTAATCGGGCAACGGCCGGTGTCAAATCGTCCCGCGAGCTTGACCCGCGGTCCGGTTGAAAGGGCGCCCCCGACCCTGCCTGGAGAGCGACGCCCGGGGGCTTGACACTCTCCGCCGCGATTTGGGGGTCAATAAGCCACGCGCATACAGGGCGCGTCTGGAGTGTTCGGCAGATTGCGGCTTCGTTTCATCAGTCCGCGCGACACTGTATGTACCGATCCGCCGAAAACACTTTTTCCACTGGCATGCATCTCGAACTTGCGCGCCTCGACAAACACTCGTTGTTCCTCGCTTGTCTCTCTCTGGTCTGTCAACGAGCCCTCGAAGAAAGAAGCGTCGTGGTGCTCGTGAAAAAGACAACACACCGCAGTCGCGAAGGCCTCTCGTGTGTTTTAAAGGAGAGCGACTGATGTGCCGAAAGCTGCGAAGTCGACCGCGTGATGATAGGGAGAAGTTTGCGCAAGGACCCGCTGCTCGCATCTGGCATGCAGTCTCGAAGCACGAAGGCCGTGGAGATTTGAGCTGTGTGCGCACCTGACATTGGAGATATGCGCCGCTGGGAAGTGAGTATAGACATATATACGTACGATCCCGCGTGGCAAATACAGGAACTCTCTAAAAAATTCATTTGTACTGTACATTCTTTTGCGATAAAGGCCAAAAGTCATGACCAGTAGACGCGCCGTTGCTGGATACTCCGCATTAAATCCGACAACCTGGCGTTCTTCAACGTTTACCAAAATCGAAGCACATGTCCGATTTTGCGTTTCGCTCCTATACATAAATAAGACTGCCTCAGCCGGGAATCGAGTCCGCACCTTCATACTTACGGTGCTATAAATGTCCACCGTGCACGAAGGCAAATCAGCGAGCACGCTCTTACTAAGCTAATGGTGTTTCGTAATGTGCAGATAAAAAAAAACACTGTCACGTGTTTACCAGCCTACACCAGCGTCTTTGTATGCTATACTCATATATGATATAATCTTTTTTCCTCGAATACTTGCGAAAGTATGTTGACGACTTTAAAGGTTAAAAAATAACAATAGAATGTGACATCTGCCATAAGGAAGTAATCATGAGGCAGAAACACATATGTGATTTGTTCAAGGCATAGTTACTATACGCAAACTCTTCCTTCGTTAACTTCATCTGCTTAACACGTTTAATACCCGTACGTGAAGTGTACATGTCGCTACGCAGTATTCTCGTGTAGGTGTTCCGCCCTATACTATAAGCCCTAATTTTCGTCGATGCGGCCTAATCAAGTGTGAGGCCCGAGGGATGGCTTTCAGCTTTTCCATAGTATGGAATACCGAGTACTCTAAATCATTAACCACTAAACGCAAACGGCATGCACAGTTGTGTCATGGATTACAACGATTACAGCAAGCCGAACGAAATGTTTTTTTTAATTATTAAATTTGTTCTACGCCCTGGGACTCGATAGACGCATTATATTGCTGTGTACCAAACTGCGTGCCGTTCCAGGTTGCGAGAATTCTTCGGCACCTCACTCATGATCGGCACGCGATGTGCTTTTATAATAATGCTCACGGCAAAACAAGACTATATATCATCGCGAGCTGAATTCGTAGTGTCCACAGTGTATTTCGGCGCCGACGCATCGAACGATCTGAAATACCGCTCGTTTGCGAATCGTGTCGTCCACAAAAGGGAAAGCAAACGAAGAGCTTTAGCGTTGTGCGCTATATCTGATGCGCTATAGCGTGCTATAACTCATTAGAACGAGCAACCCCTTGGCTTCAAAACTTGCGGCACTGTCGTTACAACAATACATATCAAGAACGTGCATTCACACGAACTGCGAGTGTAACTCTAATGATAACGGAGCGACGAGTAAACACATCCGTCCGTATACACACAGGCATTGATGGCGCATGATGCAAAGCAACAAAAGGAGCTCCATAATCGAGGACGTTGTATACCAGCTGCTGCAGCCCTTCACTGAGAGGTGGGTACACACCGCGCGAATATTCTATATAAGCGCGGCAAACACCATAAGCAACTCCGTTCGGAGTTGTATACCTCTTGTATGCGCAATGCCGACCATACAAACGGGAAACGTGTACAGATACAGCACACACACACACACACACACACACACACACACACACACACACACACACACACACACACACACATATATATATATATATATATATATATATATATATATATATATATATATATATATATATATATATATATATATATATATATATATATATATACCTTTGTCATCACTGCATATGTGTATATAAACGACGCGAGTCTCTGTTTACAGGTAATACCTGCACAGGGCCCCGGTTCCAGAGGCCGTATATGCCTCGCTTTGTTGCGAAGACATGACATACAGTGCCGGCCGGGCTCGTCCTCTAAAAGCTAATGGAAGCTGCCTCTTTCCCTCCGCCCCCTTTTTCGACGCCCCACACGCCTATACCGTGCGTGCTATTGTAGGCAAGGCGGGGTTTATACGTGTATTTTTTGAACGACGGGAACGGACTGAAGGACTGACAGACAGGCCCACAACATCCGTATTTATACCGCGTGGCATGCAGAAACCCATTGCTTTTCTTTTTTTCAACCTGCGTGACAGGCATGCATGGAAATGTATATATATATATATATATATATATATATATATATATATATATATATATATATATATATATATATATATATATATATATATATATATATATATATATATATATATATATATATATATATATATATATATATGGTTTGAAGATGCAGCATGAATGTATGCATGCATGCTGCTCGGCTCTGCACTATATATGTAGCCTATTGCAGAAAGCCTTCTGTGTTTGCGAAGCCTGTCTTATTGGATATATAGAAGAGTGATGCATGGATCCAGTCCGCGCTTGGCGTTGATATATAACGTTATATCGCGAAGCTCGAAGAAGCTTCCAATCTTACGCCACGTGAATGTACTGCAAATAACTTGCGATATATGCTGACTCTGTATATTACTGTAATGATTAGTTGGAGCAGTTTTAGTGGAATGGTGGTAACTTCTGGTTTTATACAAAACGGTCCCTATATCAGGAGCGGTTGACGTTCGCGAGTGGCAAGCCTGAAAACGAAATGCGAGTTGTGACAACGATTTGAAATGCCCGCAACTGTGCACCATGTTTTCAGTATATAGTAAAGTTTATCCTTATTGGCGTGAGTAATAAAACTTCGTTAAGTTCTCCCTAAGTAAGTTTTATCACTGAATTCAAAGACGACACCTTAAGCACAAAAAAGGAAGAAGAAGAGTAAAGAAATAAAAAACGCCTTCTATGATTTTCGGGAGTCACGTTATATAAACACAAAGAAAGCACAAGGCGTGAATATTCATCAGAATGTATTTACACAGAGATGCGAGTCTCTGAAGGAAAGGCGGATAGTTAACACGCTTAACAACAACGTCTTCGTCGCCACAATCGTTAGAGCGACTATTGAATACTGCTTTCTGACTTCAGAAATTATCCAACAACTTCTACAGGCACAAACGTTGTAGAGAAGACACACGTGATGAAGTAGACACGATAAGCGCGATTTACACGAGATACGATTGCGCTTGTCGTGTCTGCTTCATTAAATGTGCCATCCATATTTGTTTTGGTTCGGGTAACTGTAGGACAGTTTCGTTACTTATGGCGTCTCTCATAATCATATGGTGGTTTTGGGACGTTAAACCTCACATATTAATCAATCAGTTGCTTTAATTATGTTAAACCAACTATTCTCATGCTTCAATTCGCTTACTTCAGCAATCCTGTCGCACTATTCGCCTCGATATCAAGTGGAGTCGCTGCCTGGTGGCCATGGATGCACTGGCTTAAGCGCGCGGACTCAAGGAGTGGTTCGTCCCGCTCTGTTAGGGCAAGTTTAACTGCTTGTATAAGTTTACCTACAGCAAGTTCTAGAGACACATGTGGCCTTCCCGACAGTATATGCACTGCAATACGACGGTACGGGCACTCGACGAGAGTGCTATGTCGTTGTACTCTCCATTCGCCAGGATCATGTATATATATAGGTGTACGTGCTGCACTTTAGTTGAAGCACATGGTAAGGTGCATTTGGTGTCGTCCTAAACATGAAGAGTAAATTTTGTAAATTCAGCGCTTTAGCGAGTAAGTGGTAAACGATGTCTTGCATTGCTGTTAGGTGTATAACTGCGGCGCTGTTACTTATCGGACGAGCTTTTGAGATAATCATTTATTGTATACGGTCCTGGTCAAACTACAGCGAAATATTTGTCTAGTTAATTCTGACACTTCCGTACATAAAATGGAACATGAGACGGATTGATTGATTGATATGTGGGGTTTAACGTCCCAAAACCACCATATGATTATGAGAGACGCCGTAGTGGAGGGCTCCGGAAATTTCGACCCCCTGGGTTTCTTTAACGTGCACCCAAATCTGAGCACACGAGCCTACAACATTTCAATATGAGACGGATGTGACTGAACTTAGAGAGAGGTGACTTAATCTTAATATTGGGCGAAATTTATACAGACACACCCGAGTGTTCATACTGATTTGGGTTCGATTTAAAAAAATTTGATGGTGAAATTTTAATCCAGATGGCGTGCTTCACATTTGTCAAAATTTCATGCAAAACGTCTTTTCTTAAACACAATTCTGAGCGCTTTTGTGGCGTTGTTACAAAGTGACAAAACTAGCGAACACTATTCGTTCAAAAAAAAAAACAACTTTTGTCCCATCAAATAACCACACCATTGTTACATCCCTGTCCTGTACACAATCAATCGAAGAACGCTGCGTGTTGAACTGTTGCCTTTTTATACCGTTATTGGAGTAAAAACAAACGCAGTAAAGCGCTGTCAGTCACGCAGCTTTCCTCAAAAAACCTATCAACTGTTCCACGTTCATTTCACGGAGCACTGAATAAGAAAAAAAAAATGCGTATGCGCATTCACGGTTCTCATCGTCCAAGGACATGGCATATCTTTCCTTATATATATTTTAGTATCCAAGACCACCATGCATGAAGCAAAGAATGAATTCAGTCACACTACAGCCACATACGTAGATGGTGGGACACAAGCCCAACAGTTACGAACAAAAACACAAGACGCCAAGCGCGCTCGTACCTTTCATCTGCGGATTGCGTTTCTCTCACAAGCAATATAGTAACGTTCGTCGAGCTTTCTGCATCCATTCGGCAAATGACGACATATATATCATACTGCCGTCAATGAATACTGCTTGCCGACAATCGGCACACACCACTCACAAAAAAGTGCCCCTGCGTACATTTGAATGCGCGCCACCGGCCGCCTATATAGCCACACTAGCACGGTAACTATATATATAGTGCTGCCGCCTATAGCCTGATCTTGGGGCGAATACTTAACTGTGGTGAAAGGGCCATATAGGATAACGCACCTACTTATGTTAGTCGAAAGAACGGCGATATTCATTTTGAGTTCACAGACATGAACCGTATTTGACTGGACGCAGTTGCAGCTGTATGCATATATGGCGGAAGCACGGTGTAACTATTCTTACACCGTGGGCGGAAGAGAGAAAAACGACGCTGACGTCGAAGACCTGACGCACGATGTTGCATATATATATCTTATAAGATGGCGTCGAGTACTTTCAAGACTCTTCTTGATTGTCTCGAGTAGGTGCCCCACAACCTAAACTTCACTGGTGATGATGAGTATGTACAGATGAAAAGATGAAACGCATAAATATAGCTCACAATATATATATATATATATATATATATATATATATATATATATATATATATATATATATATATATATATATATATATATATATATATATATACTTGTTTCCCTTATTTATTAACGAGGGTCTCGTACTGGCAGACTTGGTGCCTTTAGGCTGTATACGAGGGACTATTTGGTCAGCTGCCAGTTAGTAATAAGTTCACGTTCTGCGTGACGCCAAACAGGCTCATAGAGAGTGTGCCACACTCGCCGCCATGGCTACTATAGTGGCGCTGACTGACACTCCCACGTTTAAATTGACATAGATACCCGATAAAGTGGCTGGGGGGGATAGCTGTCGTGGTAGCTCAGTGGTAGAGCATCGAACGCGTTATTCGAAGGTCGCAGGTTCGAATCCTGCTCACGGCAAGTTATCTTTTCACCCACTTTTCTTTCTTCTCATTTACATTACAATTGGCCTAATAACTATCTCCTATACCTTCCTTGGCATTATTGTCTGTTAGATCTAATTAATATTGTGTAAACACGGGAAACGAGCCCTTAAGTATATACATTTGTTTCTCATATATATATATATATATATATATATATATAATATTTTTCATTATTATTCGTCATTCTTCGAAGAAGCACGGAGGAACGCGCTAGACACCTGTAGGTGATTTTGTGCACTTTGTTGTCATCAGCAGCAACAGCATTAATAAAGAATTATTTGTGAGCCTTTTTATAAATAGGTTGGAAGCATTAAACAACCCTCTAATTACGCAATTCATATCGCGTGACGCTATAGGTTGCCACTTTAGTCAATTCTAAAACGCTCTATATTACACATGTTAACGCAATTCCTTTGCCGACATCTAGGCAGAAAAGGGTTAGTTTGCTCCGGAGTTTCAAGCACTGCAGTGTGTCTGTGGTAAATATACTTTACGGTGACGTAAAGGACGAGGTTCAAATTCAATTGTATCATAGGTGTATATTTATTTAGTGAGTTTCTCCTTATTTCATTCGATATCGGTTAAGGCGGATGCGTGGTCGCGGCACCAATATTGGAGTTTGTTGCGATTTCACAACAGCTATCGCAGTAACACTCGCGTATCGATACGATCGACACCTTCTCTGACAGGTCAACACAGTGAAGAAGGTACCTATGGTGAATCAAGGACACGCGTAAAAAATTATAATGTTTTAACGCCGACAAACACGCACGCTTTTCGGGCTCTTTCGCAAGGTCGAATTTTGCATAAGCAAGCTAAACGTATATACGGCGAGCGTATAGTATACTCATGACACTTTACTTTGAATACCCGTCATATATTCAGACCATGGCAAACACAACAAACGATCCTGTCAATCTGACATTCAGATGTGCTCTAATCATGGAAAGAGAGAGAGAGAGAGAAACGAGAAATAAGGAAGGCAGGGAGGTTAACCAGATGCTAGTATCCGGTATGCTACCCTACACTGGGGTTGGGGAATAGGGGGTTGAAAGAGAAAGGGAGAGTAAAAAATAAATAAGAGAAAAACACCGACACACACGCACGCACAAAATTAGTCCACTCAGAGGCGTTCCGACAGGCCAGTAGTTCGTAAGAAGCCCAGTAGCGCTTGCACGGCTTTCTTCTGTGACGATGACTCTAATCATGGAACTTCTCGGTTTCGTACATGCAAATAGTCAGCGCACTCGGTCGGACTAGTTGGTTCTGCAGAAGACGATGTTAATGGGACACACGCAGTGCAGCGTGCTGTGCGTCCCGTCTGTCCGCATCTTCAAAACGCATCCACGTAGTCGGGTACGTCTTCCAGATAAAAGCCGTCCCTTCCAATATTTGGCAGATGTTATGTTTCAAATATATGAAGTTACTATAGCCCTTTCTGTCACAAATTATGATGCGCTGTCGGAAACTCGTCAAATTAGTGAAGCATATATAATTCCAAGGCACCCAGTATTACATTCGAAGTGAAAAAATGAAGTAGAACGTTCCTTCCTGTGACTTATGGTAATTAAAGTTAATGAGTTGGTAACTGATTACCTAATTATTCTGCCATCAGTCAGCTTTAGTACTTGCATAAAGAGAATCCTCCAATAGGCCTGAAATGCACTGGCAGTTTTTTAGTTACATCTGTTTTGAATGAAGAAAAAAATATTTTTCATGTTGGTCTTGAAATCCGTCACGTCGAACGATTGTCAAACATGGTATTGCAGCCAGCAAAGTGATCCTCTGCAGCAATAAACAACATAATGTAGTTAAATAATTGCCAGCTGTCCACTCTGAGGCCTGCACAAATGTGCACACTAAGTTTCAAGCCATTTGATGAAACACGCGGTGTGTGACGTGCCATTGAAGTTGGCGTCTTTATTTACACACACCGTGACTGAATGGGATAGGATTGAATTTCTCAATGAGGAACAAGAATTTTCCCAAGGTTACAAAAAAAGGAGATCCAGAACGAGAACACATACTGGACGGTCTATATTTCTATTTGATGCTATATTCTTTACACTAGACTTGAAACAAGAACTCGGGGACCTTTGGGCCTCTAATTTACCTAAGACAGTCTGAAGGCAATAGCCACCCTTTTTCTTGTCAATTGATGAAAACATCGCGCTCCTCATTCCTCCAAAATCTTTCTGCACGTAACGTGGTGCATGAGTGGCGTAAATACAGAAACTTTCTTAGGAGGGATACACAACTTGTTATGGCGGTAACATTTTCTTATAAACATATATAGCTAGGTTTCATTTTTATTGAGAGAAAATTAAAGTCATGCCCTGAAATATATATATTCCGAGCATGAGCCTAGGTACCGGGCCAGTTACATCTTACAGGAATGAGCAGTCAATAGTAGAAACGCACGTCGGGTAAGTACAGTTTTGAAGAAGTTGAATTCATATGTGCGCTGGCATATTTCTAGTAAATATGCCATTTGAGTTAAGTAATGAAGTGTAGCACACTATAAGGTACAGTTTTTATTTAACCCCAGCTTCATTCCCCATCGTACATGCCATTTAGGAATGCCTAGTGTTGTAATGAATTGTACATTACTGTCAAGCGCTTCGACGTTTGAAAGGTAAATTTTAAGGGGGGCACTCGCAAGGGGTGTCATCACCAACGCGACCACAGGAAGGTTCAGGATCGACCCCCTCCCTGGTTTACGCCAGTGAAAATGATCTTGACCTGACTCCAAGACCGGAGGCATCGCTATAGTTTTAAATGTGGTCCCATGCTGTCTACGTCGTCAGTCCGTGCAACTTTGACAAAGAGACGATGCGATCTCGTGTGACGTCACAATGACCTCGTGATGGCGTCACAAGTTTTAGCGATACACGTGTTCCTGATGACATGACGTGGTCACGTCATCGAGTGATGATGATTTTTTTCGCGCCACTCGTTTAGCGCTGACGGTCAGCTTTTGCGTTTGATGAGATATTTAAGGATATCGCATTCATATAGGAAAACATTGGCTGGTAATGCATGGAAACTACGTGGATACTTTATAGACATGTCTATAAAGTTGCAACTACATACTCTTGTTCCCACTCAAGGTATACTTTCGAGAAAAATCGCTGTCGCGAAGACACACGCACGCCCAAACTATAAGCTGATTGCGTGAACATAGAAGTGACACAAATAGAATTCCCACCGTTGACGTGAAACAAATTGCGCATTTTAAATTGGCAAACAGCATTCCTGCGGTCGATTGATTGATTGATATGTGGGGTTTAACGTCCCAAAACTACCATATGATTATGAGAGACGCCGTAGTGGAGGGCTCCGGAAATTTCGACCACCTGGGGTTCTTTAACGTGCACCCAAATCTGAGCACACGGGCCTACAACATTTCCGCCTCCATCGGAAATGCAGTCATGCGGTCGAAACTGAGAAAGGTATCACTACTATATATGTATATTGGTAACGCCAAAGCTGTCGTGGCCAAGTTTACGGTCAAAGAGGCGTAATTGGAGTGTATAGTATACTGTAGACTAAAGCAAAAAACCTGGCCATGCATAGAAGAACACTACACACTGTGGGTGCTCAACTTTAAGATGGGGCCTCTTGACAAATAGAATCTGTGCAGTATAACGAAAGCGAAGGCAAGTATTTAAAAAGTAAAAAAAGTAAAAAGTATAGGCTGGCCGAATATAAGTGAAGCCCGCAACCAAACCGTCAGTGAGACGCACAGGTGAGCATGCAGCCTCACACTTCTATGCACATTGCTGCACCCACACCACACAGCAGTTCAACGCGACCTTTCCTGCATGGGAACATCACGGACTGGGTTCGTGGAGAACCCCTCTTTACACGTATACGCAGCACACAATGAGAGTCGTAATGGAGTTGGTTCATCTTTCCCAGCTCGTATGAACGCTTCAGTTCGGGTCCGAGGATTGTGCGCATTCAAAAAAGGGACTGGCCCGCCCACTTGCACGCATGCGCGGTCGCGACCGCACTGCTGTCCGCATGCCGCGCAACCAGTGAGACGAAGGTTGCTGTACACCTTTGTGTCGGTCTCGCAACTGCCGAACGTCTCCCACATCGGCGACCGCCCCACCCGCTGCACCATGCAGTTACGAGGGTATTACAATAACAACGCCGCCCCGACCGACGCGGGGCTTGTTCAAAGCGCGCATGTGTTTAGGCGAGATCCATTAGGTTGCCTTTGTTGCGGTTGGCTGCGACAATAAAAAGAAAAAAAAACACAGTGATGAAAGGGGGTTGACGAAAGAGACGAGTGCATGGTCTAAGGAGGTCTCGTAACCACTCAGCTCGCGCGCTTCGCTCAGCGAACTATTCAACCGTGTTATGGTTAAAGTGGCTGGTTGCATGTCACGTATACGCTGTATTAGGCGACACACTGCGAACTGTATTGGGTGTACGTATAGAGGCTCCATTCCTGCGGCAACGACAACGCTTGGATGACCAGCTGTTGTATAGAGGTATGCACTTGAAGAGATGAATTCCTCAGGGAGAAGAAAAGTACTCGCGTTCTCAAACGAAAGGTGCGTTTTGTCATTATTCCTATTTTTGATTTTTCTTGAGCTCCTCTATAAATGTGATACGGTGAAATAAAAAAGGAAAATGAACTGCACTGTGGTTAAATAAGAGAAAATGTTAAGGGTCTGGAATTACCATAAAGAAAACAACTCGAACCGCAAGGGAAAAATTGGCCGCGTATTTGCGTGCTTCGCTGCAAGTGACGTCGAAAGACGATAGTCTTCTGCCGGCAGTACTGCAAGAGTCCTTGTCTCATCTGCGTGCGATATGGCGCTGCGTAAGATATGGACGACATCTGGCAGTGGCGTCAGGAAACACGCTCTTGTGCAGAACCCAGGACCACTGCCAGGTGGCAGCACCATATCATCGGCAGAGAACTTTTTTGTACATAGCGACGCATTTTCATCGTGCGTATCGCATTTTCAGCGCAGCCTAAAACACTACAAGGCTTTTAGAATTATATACGTATATACGTATTTTCCAGTAAAGGAACACACCACCTGATTTTTACCTATGGACGCTGCGCCTTAGATATGCGTAATATCTGCTGTTTGATCGACAATGTTCATAAGTATAGCTGCGTTAAAGATAACCTAAACTTTGGCCAAGAGGCTGAATCTTGTGACAGACAGACAGACCGAAATTTCTGCGTTCAAGTATTCCAAGAAAAATTATAGTTTTTCAAACTGCCAGAAATAGCGGTTAAAAACAATGCGTTCAACCATCCGCTTCCCTTTGCCGGAGCAATGTGAGATCACGTGAACCAGCCCTGCACGTCACATCGATTGCAGCGCCCCGCGTCTCCATTTATGAGCCTCGCGCCCAGTGCACCGCCATGTGAAGAAATGTGGTTCACCTGCAATAGCGACATTGGGAATCATCAAATACGAGTGTGATGAATTTTTAGCTTGCACCGGGAATAGGAAAGATTTATTTTGCCTGTCTGTCAAAAAAAAAATTGGCGCACATCGTGTAGTACATGAATATTCATATCATAACTCGCCTTTTTATGTACGTGTAGACGTGCTAGAAATTGTGATGAGCCGGAGGATGACCGTATTAAACGAACTTTAGTAGAAAGATGGCCTGGAGACATCAAAGTAAAAATAAACAGAAAAGATCAGAGACCGAGACGGACACGAAAATGTGAGTTACATGGAACTTGTGTACACTTATAGGTTTGTCGAGCAGCACATAGAAACGGCGAGCCTAATGGTTATTAAACTATGGCGGGTGCATACCGAGAAGACTTTGAGAAGCGCTTGGTTCATTTACACCATAGAGGCGAAATTAACCTAGAAAGTTCTGCAAATCAAATGATCTCAAAACTCGGGATCGAAGAAGCGGACAGATCCCCTTTTCGAAGTGTCGAAGTGTGTCACACGGTCGAAGTGTGTCACAGCTATATAGAAAAAATATCATCATGGCACACGTCTTCGGACTTTCAGAATAAAGTTTTCGCCATCAACCAACCGGATCGTGCTCTCTTCCTCGTCTTCCTTTTCTGCCTCGCTCCTATAGAAGACACACGTGCGCCGATTCGTCCGGTGTGGGATGCAATACCTCTTATGGCTGAGAGAACGAGTTCAGAGGGAGAGGGAGAAAAAGAGAAAAGCAAGTCCTTGGCGAAAAAAATTTCTTGGAGAGGTGGAACTCGAACCTGCGTCCCAGCCATACGAAGACGAACGTCGCAACCACTCTGCTATAAGTACGCTATAGCAGAGCGTAACATGGCAAGAGGGTGTATATATATATATATATATATATATATTTAAGGGGTTGAAAGACAAAGCTTAGAGTGTAAGAGTCTAGCCTATAGTGAGGACCAGCTAGGTGCTTACCAGCTTTGCTGTGATCCATGGCCTTGCGTGAATCAGTGGCCAATTTTTTTGCGACATGAAACGCCTCGATGTCTCCTTTAGCCTCGGATGGGAACTATACCTTTCCCAGATGAGGCAAACACTATTGACTATCGCAACTCTTGCAACGCAAAGTGAGGTTGTACTGACCGCGCCGGACTCAAGGACCGGCTGTGCTCCAGGGCAAGCTCATTAAAACGTCGGCCGATTTAGCCTATGTAAGACCAAGTATACGTGAAAGGGTTATCTCGTAGATAACATTCAGCTAGTGAACTTTATCTTATGGTTCTGCTTGCATTAAGTTTCTTGTTTTTGCCTTGTCAACAGTCAATGTACGTGCCTCCTTGCCCCTTTTTCATCCTCCGGCGTTTCTCTCAGTGCGTTCGTTGTTACGAGAGGAGAGAGAAAGCGTTTAACGCGGCAAATCTCAGTAATTCCGCCCGTATACCTGAAGGATCTTTTTTTTTTGCGGCAGTCGATTTGTGAAGCAGTAAACCCTTTATTGAAACCATTCGATAATGACTTCGAGAATTGTAGGGCTTTTTTAGGTTGTGAGACAGATAATGCAAATCTGTCACTGCGAAAATTAAGCAGCATAAAAAAATTGGGGGACCCTTAAGCTTTGCCTTCAAGAATTGAACGCGCTAGCGATATTCTGTTCCTATAGTGTGTACTTCAAACACTTGGTGCGTGAAATCTTTTCGAACTTTCTATGCATCCATTAGCCCTAAGGGTTGCAGTATAGCGTGTGTGAACTTTGTAGTGGGTGACTGGCCTTAAACTATAAAGTGTTGATAACTTCGTGTTCTGACATCCGATGACAATGTACGCTTGTCCCACGCTTTTTTGCGTGCAGTACTCCATGTTGTATTGTGAAGCATGTGCACAGGATGCATGTGTTCGTAAAGCATTAAAGATTTCCGTGTTATTTTCACTGCATTCACGAGCGAAGACGTGGCTGCGTAGTTTAACACCCGCTTGTCATGCAAACTGCCCGGGTTCGATACCCTCTCATACCCGAGATAGTTCTAACAATTACGTTATGTGCATTTTATTTTTCAATTTTTTTCGAGCACGCGAAGATGATCTTTCGCCCACAACTGCCGACACGTATACGCAGGAAACTTTGCGAAATGAGCTTTTTAACTAATAAACGTGCATGGCGCGGAGTTTGAAACTCTCCTATACATTTGGCAATGCCGCGAGGCTGTAAGGAGATATATACGCCCGCACAGTGCACACTTTACAGGCATGCTTTTGTCGCCGTGACCGACGCAAAATCACCAGACGGTTTGCGGCGCACTATCGGTGTCCAAGGATGGTATCCACCTCCACCTTCAATACTATAACTCGAACTTAATCCGTCCATACGCGAAAACTTGTATACGTTCGGTGCAATCCCCAGTCGGCATAGCAAAGCTCATGTCTCAATGTAAGGGTCGGTACCTGCTGTATATCACTCGCGAAATTCGGATAAGAGAATCGAATCACTTGTTATGCAGAAATACTTTCGACTGAGGATAAGCGAGTGGCCAATGCAAAGGTAGAAGAACAAATTAAAACGGTGCAAAGTCAGACGGGAAAAAACGTGAATACGTGATAGGCTCCAATGATGGACGTATAGGATGCCGGTAATAAATATACCGCGTATGTAAAAACGCTTGCCGAGAGGCTGTTTACGACGGCACTTCTTATGAGGTGCGTCGACGCAGCATGCAGGGTCGACTGCAGAATGCGCCAGGCATGCATCTCCTTTTCACGGCGAACCGCGCAGTATCCACATATGTACGTATATATATACGAGTGTGCGACGAC